>RCWM02000020.1:1200000-1602500 GCA_003667255.2 Euschistus heros
TGTCAGATACAAAATAAGTAACGTTTTTAAAAATAATTGTAGGTTAAAAAAGCACTAGAAGGTATATTAATAATTTATTTAATTTATAGTATTATGCCATTATACTTATTCAAGGATAATATTATGTCATTTATAGTAAAAATATTATAATCCAAAACCTTTGAAAAATGATTTTAAACATTTAGAACCTCAAAAAACTATTTCTGATAACCAATTTGGTCGATATGGATGAGGTAGGTATTCAACGCAGGGTAAAGGTTTGCTCAAATTCGCTCGGATTTGTCCTAACTACGTTGTTATGACACCATTATTCAAGGGAAGTGGTTTGTTGGGATACTGAAAATGGATATTCATTGACTGATAACACGCTATAAGCATAGTTTGTGAGGATAGAATGAGTTGGGATCTCAGCTGTATACATCGTATAAAGAATAGGACTCAGGATATTACCTTGAGGAATACCAGCAATAAGAATTAAAATTTATTAATCGAAATCAATACTAATTACTCATAATATATATTTTGAGAGTGAGAGTGTGTGTGTGTGTGTGTGTGTGTGTGTGTGTGTGTGTGTGTGAGAGAGAGAGAGAGAGAGAGAGAGAGAGAGAGAGAGAGAGAGAGAGAGAGAGAGAGAGAGAGAGAGAGAGAGAGAGAGAGAGAGAGAGAGAGAGAGAGAGAGAGAGAGAGAGAGATTGCAAACAGATGGGACAGGAGAGTACAACGGCGTTATGGTCAATAATTTAGCGACAGCCTCTGTAAGTTGACGGGTTTAGCCCATCATTACTCACAATTAATATCCCTTCTGCTTTTATTACCAACCGTGGGCCGTGTCATCCGTCCTGTCTGCCTCTGGCAATTTTTCTATCCGTCTTCGTTCAGTTCGCATTACGATACTGTAAATCACGCGGCATAGTAAAATCGGATTGGATTTCAATGATAACAGGTTTTCGTGGCAGATTCAAACACATCATGTATATTCAGAGTATTAGTTGTGGAATCGGTTAAAGTGAAATACCATCGTTGAGCGTAACTTATAACTTTATTGACATTTCGGCAATTGTCAGGACTATATTAGTCCTACAAACACTATAAATATAATAGTAAATCAATTAGTGACATCTAACTATATGAAAAAAAATTATTCATAATTTTATAATAATAGCATGTGCACCATATCCACATTTGTATGACATGGCCAGACGCAGTTGAAGAGTTCCACTACCTAAGACAGATTAACAAACGTCTTGCTTTTAATCTTTTTACAAGACTGAAACATCAAGAAACTACTTAAAGCTTATAAGCCAAATGATTTTATTTTTTTATCTGATATAAATAAATACAAACGAATCCTCGTTGAAGAACATTTTTTTTTCAAGAAAATGTTTAATAAAGGAATAATTATAATGCATGCAATTTATTTATTTAAATATGTTGTAGGCCCTTGCTCCGCTCGTGTATTGGATATTGTGAACTAATATTCACCTGATTATCGAAAAAGTAACTCTGAGCGATCGACATTGTAAAATAAGTTTGGATCAAGGTCTATTCTACTGTTAAAATTTGAATTATGTTCAACTAATTATATGAATTGGTACAGATAAACTAAATGCTGTAGTGTTCTCTATATTTAAAAATAGGAAGTTTTAATAATTCGTAGTTAAATGTTTATTTGTCGGGGCTCAAATTATGAATAAATTCTTCAAAGCCTTCACATAGTTTTATTTTATCAATTTATTTTCAATCATCTCAACTTATCAATGATAATTAAACTTTAATTAATCAATGAGTTAATTGTCTTTTCCAAAGTAATATTCTCTAATAACTTAAAATAAACTTTCCTTTCATTTATTTTAATCAACTTTCTTTAATCAAGTATCTTTGTCTATTTTCTTAAAAACTAGCCGCAAGTTCCAGAGATTAAAAAAAAAAAAATTGTAGAAATTGAGGTTAAAAAAAGAAGCTTTTTTTTTTTTTCTTTTTTCCAAACCTCCTGAATATGAAAGGGTTGGGAATGACCTATTTGTTGACTGTAGGTAGATGTAGCAACGATTAGCTCTTTTACCAATGTTAATCCTCTAAATCTGCGACACAAACAGGTCTTTTTACTCTTATCAAAGAGTTTTTTTAGAGTGAAGGTTTGTCTTTCTTTTTTTTTTCTTTTTCTGTTTTTTTTTTTTATTTTAAGTCTAAGCTTATGTCAACATATGAAGAATATTAAAGGTCCAATTAGTGACATATATAATTAGCCAGCTTCTTATCAATGAAAAGAAGAGTACCTAATTTGATATTAGGATTTTGTATTAATGTTAAAATCTTGTTAATTGTTCTAATGATTTGATATAACTTTAATATTGGATGTGGAAATTTAACTCCACCCTTAGTATAGGTTCGCTAGTACCACAACAGCTTATAGACTAAGAGCCCGTGAACCCCAGACCTTCGTTATTTTATAAAAGATGAAAATTTGTATGTGCATGCTCCCAATAGAGGTAAGAACGATGGGTCATGAATGAATTTCGGGTTATCGTGGCCTTGGCAGGTAAACGGTGCTAAAGGTGTGTAAAATACCAGTCTACTATCGTCAATTATAAAGCGTGATTTTTTTATATTTCCTTCAGAAATGTACTTACGTTATAGTATAAAAGCTGATTTTTATATATATTACTCGGGCAATGATTAGATGATGTTTACTCATCAGCCAGACACTTACCATCGTGGCAACCCCCTGCCAGACACATACCATAGCGGCAACCCCTTGCCAGACACCCTTAATGCTCTTTTATTTGTAATTGTCTTTACGTTATAGTATAAAAGCTGATCTTTATGTATATTACTCAGTCAACGATTAGATGATGTTTCCTCATCAGCAAGAAACTTTCCATCGTGGCAACCCCCTGCCAGACACATACCATAGCGGCAACCCCTTGCCAGACACCCTTAATGCTCTTTTATTTGTAATTGTACTTACGTTATAGTATAAAAGCTGATCTTTATGTATATTACTTAGGTAATAATTAGATGATGTTTCCTCATCAGCCAGACCGTTCTGACAGTTCCAACACCTTGCCAGACAAGCATGCAGGGTAGTAGCAAGCGCGAGGCAAGATACATATGGCTGGGTGGGAGTGAGATAGTGAGTGATGTCTGTCTCGATCCTTCACCACGCCCTTGTATTTTACTGCACATGTATTGTTTATTACTCACTGCGTGTTTAAATCGGCAACAATAATCTTATATTATTTTGTTAAGTATACATAATTATATAGCAATAGTAGCAAAGGTAAAGGTAAAAGTTATAAAAAAATTAAATGAGATAATACTCAATAATTTATTGAAAAAAATATTAATGTTTCAAGTTGATATTATTATAAATGATGAAAAGTATATAAATGACTTTATATATTATATCATAAAAACTAAATATCATTTCATTCATTCTAATCAATATTATCTTCGTCACTGTTACTCCATTCGATGTCTTTTTCTTCGTCAGTTTCTGTAAAAACATATAAAAGTTAATGGGATTGAAAGTAGTTAAAAATAATGTATAATGGTTTGAAGTAGTTATAATACCTGAGACAGTTTGCAGTTGAAAGCGAATAACGAACTCATGGGAGATTCAATTAAAGAATTAGATGTAGTTAAGAAAATACCCGAACAGTTAGAAGAAAAAAATACCGACTAGAAAAATAAATCGTATTTTTGAAACGACAGCTTTGTAGAAATAATTTCTGAATGCATGATACACCTAAAAGTTAGAACGAAAATGCATTGGATAAAATAACTATATTTGGTTGTATTAATTTAGAAATCCCAGCAGCCTACACTGTGAACAATTGTTACAGGCTTGGAAAGGGCTCCTATCTTAGTCTCACTAAATGATAGTAAGCTAAAAAGGAAAATATTTGAAAATAAAGATTTATTAAAAAGTACAGGTATTTATATAATTCACGATAAATCAACGGAGTAATAAACAATACATGTGCAGTAAAATACAAGAGCGTGGTGAAGGATCGCGACAGACATCACTCACTATCTCACTCCCACCCAGCCATATGTATCTTGCCTCGCGCTCGCTACTACCCTACATGCTTGTCTGGCAAGGTGTTGGAACTGTTAGAACGGTCTGGCTGATGAGGAAACATCATCTAATTATTACCTAAGTAATATACATAAAGATCAGCTTTTATACTATAACGTAAGTACAATAACAAATAAATGAGCATTAAGGGTGTCTGGCAAGGGGTTGCCACGATGGTAAGTGTCTGGCAGGGGGTTGCCACGATGGTAAGTGTCTGGCTGATGAGGAAACATCATCTAATTATTACCCAAGTAATATATATAAAGATCAGCTTTTATACTATAACGTAAATACAATTACAAATAAATGAGCATTAAGGGTGTCTGGCAAGGGGTTGCCACAATGGTAAGTGTCTGGCTGATGAGTAAACATCATCTAATCATTGCCCGAGTAATATATATAAAAATCAGCTTTTATACTATAACGTAAGTACATTTCTAAAGGAAATATAAAAAAATCACGCTTTATAATTGACGATAGTAGACTGGTATTTTACACACCTTTAGCACCGTTTACCTGCCAAGGCCACGGTAACCGTAACTTCATTCATGGCCCATCGTTCTTACCTTTATTGGGAGCATGCACTTACAAATTTTTATCTTTTATAAAATAACGAAAATTTTTTTTTCTTTTTCAAATCTTTAAACTTAATTTATACAGAAATAATAAAAAAAAAATTTTAAAGGGCATTATTGGCATTTTAGATTGGTTTCTTTCCTGATGATGATGCCTAAGTTGACAGAATGTCCTTTTTCATGTTAAGTAAGAAGGAATCACTCCACTGGTGTCAATAGTTCCAAAGTCACTAGAGTTTCAGATTTGCCATGGTCTAACGATTTTAGACGGCTGAGAGAAATCCTTGGCCACTCCTCGACAATTTTATTTTGGTCATTTTGAAAATTGATTTTTTTTAAAAGGACACTCTTTCTTCACGTTTAATTCTTTTCGCAGGACAGTAAGGGATACTATTTTTAGATCTGCTAGAATCTAACGTTTTTTTACAGTTGGGATAGTCTGCATGTGATGTCCTTTTGAAAATTCCACTATTAAATAACCATCGGGCCGCCCGGAACTACTGGCGTGGCGAGAAGGGGTCGACAAGAAAAGACAAAAGAGAGATAAGATTGTGGTTAGCTAGGTCAGGTGTGTGTGTGCCTCGTGGTGACCGATTCTTCGGAGCAATATGGTGCTTGGACGATTGTCTTCATTTAAAACCCGCGGGTTGAAGAATGAAAAAATCCGAAAGGAAATTGGGCCTAAGAAACCACCATTCACCGAGAAACTTCACACATTTGAGCCGATACCACCTTCTGGACTGTAAATACTTGTATATATAATTTGTTTGTCTAAAGAGGAGTATAATTTTAAATTTTATTCTTTCACCAGCTGGCAGGTATTATTTGTTTTTTTGTCTCAATAAATCTGTATTTTTTTTTTCTTTTCCCAAATCACCTAACCTTCTTTAATTATTTTTCTACCTATATTGCTTTTTTCAATGTAGCAATTCCCCTTTCTTTTCTTTTTTTCAAACCTCCGATTTCGTAAATGCCTGTAATTGAATTATTGAAAAGTTAAACAAGAAACTTGTTATAGTCGCTTGTAGATTTTTTCGGTAAGCATGCAGAAAATAGTGCAAATACATATTGCGATGAATGGTTTTGATGATTTTGATACTGAGGACAATTAAACATGGAAAACAACCAACAAATTGACTATGTCCAATTGAAACTATCACTGAGATCAAAACCGATGCATTTGAAGGTACCTATCTATATAACAAAAACTTCGAACAGAATGGGTGCATAGACATAGCAAATTAAAGGCCAGACCGAATCCAGCAAATCTTAAAACATCTTTAAATGGACATAACTGGGATGTGCTATCCTTCCCTACATATTCGCCAGATATTTCTCCTTCCGATTACCACTAATTTTTTTCGACGGAGTCAGATCTTGCTTCTAATGAAAGTATCAAAATTTGCTTGCAATAAATGTTTAATAATGTATTTATCGTCCCGTAATGTTAAAACATAATTTTTAGAAAAAAAAAAACAAAACCGACTTCAAGATTAAACCTACATATACAAACTTGAATTAAAGAAACAAACGCCCAACAATTTTCTCCTTTCTCCACTTTGCAAATCAATTTTTCTTTCAATTGAAAGAATTTTCAATAGCCACTGTAAAACCACTCGAGTGAATAACTAATAATAAGTGACTGGTGTAACTATAAACTCAAAAGATAAACAACCAGGGGAAACCGGAAAACAAATTACACATGGAATTCTTTTAATTCGAGTTCGAGTTATAGAGGCAATGACTTCTAATAGTTCGTTTCATAGAGGTAGTCCTAGAAGTTCTCTCTTTTGAACCCTATTTTCAGTTCGACTTATTTACACAATTTTACCCGTTTTTGTCTGAAATAGTCTCATAGAGGTGAAATATAAGTGTAATCTACGGCCGGAATATTTTGTTACCGGAATACCGGAGTAGATTTTGTTATACTTATTTAAGAATTCAGCTAATCGAAGTACGACACATCGAGAGTTGACTGTATATGTAAATTATTTTGTTAATAATTTAGATTTAGTTACCATGGAGATTTTATATTATCACAATTGAGTGGTTTAGGTGCAAAGGGGTACAAATAACAAAACCTCATTGTAGAGTAAAAGTCAATCAAAGTATCCTTTGCCACAAACACTTCCAGGATATTCGGTAAGTAGTTAGATTTCTCTATACATGGCATCACCTAACGGGATATTCACTTGTATTTCTTTGCCACAGAATTATTTGTAACTTTAAGCTTCACAATATGCACTTATTCCATTTTTTCAAAATTTTCCACTTGTACCCCTTTGAATCTAAATCACTTAATTATGCATATATTTAATATGGAAGGTTGTATAACAGTGATTTTTATAACTGTTTTTTTTTTTCTTAAAAAGTGCTGAGTTGATTTCAAAATATTTTTTATGGGACCACCTCTGAAGTATGCCTTACCGATCTAAAAAAGAATCATCAAAATTGATTCAGAATTGACGGAGTAATCGCGTAACATACAAAAAAAAAAAAAAAAAAAAAAAAAAAAAAAAAAAAATTACAGATGAGTTGAGAACCTCCTCTTTTTTGAAGTCGGTTGAAAAGTACAATAATATGGTGTTAATGTTTGATTGCGTAAAACTCAAATAGGTACACCATAGATCATATTCACAATTTATGATCAGTTATTTTTAAAGTCGGTGTCAACCAAAACAAACAAAAATCGAAAGAGAGTTAATAATTGTAAAGGAGAGCAGAAAGTTTATTGCAAAGGCAGGATTAAACTGCCCTTTTCGGTTGGCACCGACTCTAGAAATAACTTAATTAATAAATAAGTTCTGTAATACTCTTTGTTTTGAAGTAATTTAAATATTATTTTTTAATTTTTAGTTCAAGTTTGCGTTTGTAGCTTTAATCTTGAAGAGTTTTTTTTTTCTAAAAATTAACTTTTTTTATCGTCCCTACAACTTCAAAATATCGAATATGAAAATACGCAGTTTTACAGATTGAATTCTAATTTGAGAATTCGCTAAAACATATATTTGTCCTTACGCATTTGATAAAGTAATGGAAACAATATGTTTTTTTCATTCGATACGTTGCAGTTGTAGGGACAATATCTATGAATAGAAAAATAGATGTTATATATCTATCCCATATTGAATGAAAAGTATCCCATGCTATTGAAAGATAAGTATGTAATTTATTTAAATCGAAAAAATGTAAATTAGAAACTTTTTTTTATCCCAATAGAGGGCTTTATTAATAAATGTACGGCACAAAAGAAGTGTACAAGGAAACGAGTATTACGTTAAAAAAATGTTCTCTTTCTGAAACCAACTTAATTGTATATTGTGCCTGGAAAAGAGCCTTTGCTGCTACATGCATTTACATATATTTCTTCTTTTATATAGGCATATATGTTACCCAGTTTCAGGTTGGAAAATGTGAAAGCTTCTCTGGTATAAAAATTTGAAAATTGTTAACTTATCCATCTCAATATATATAGGCTTTATTACAGAAAATAATACATCTTTTGTATTTATCGAAATTAAGTTTAACTTTCTAATTTTTGAAATTAGTAACTTATCCGCTCCTATCTCATTGATAGAAACTTCAAAGTAAATCATAACTTTTCCCATTCTTCCCTGTTTGTACAAACTGCCGGTGTTTATCAAGGTAGTATCCTAGGTCCCGTCCTCTACACGGCGTATACAGCTGATATCCCGACCTAGAATAATTACTAATACATTGTCCATGTAAAATAAAAAAGATATGGTGCAAAAAACAAATACCAAAAAAGTGGGAGATCGTAAAATCTTGTCAAAGGCAAAAATAAAAATTATGAGCTTCAAGTTTAGGTTCAATAAAAAAAAAAGTAAGCGCAACAGCCAAATTCAAATTGTTTTAAAAACTTTTCTATTTAATACTCTTTAAAAAAATACCATTTGCAGGCACGCAGCACATCTAGTTTTTTTTATTTTTTATAAAGTAACAAAAGGGTGCCACCAGCGCACACTGACAATAATAATGAATCGAATCATATTTTTCATGCAAAAAGTAACAAATAGTTGTGTTTCTTTATAGCGTAGGTTGTACTGCATATTTTCTCTTTCTTTCTCCGAATTTCGATTTTATCAGAGTAAACTTTATCTACATTTTTGTAAACAATAATCAGGGAACAAAATTAAACTAATTTTAAATTATTCATAAATTTAATTTGTTGAGTATCACAGGTATTGCTCAAAATGATCTCCTCTATTTCTAATACAAGCACGATATCTTTTTCTTATTTCTGTGGTGTTTGTTCTAAAAATGAATTCTTCCTTCATTATGGTAAACGCGGCATTGATTTTTTAAATAAGTTGTTGTTTTGAAAAAGCCCTCTACAACTTACCTGTAAGAGAATGTTTAAACAATTGTTTTCCACAATCCTGGATAGGAAGAGGGGGTCCAATTGAGTGGCCAGCACGGTCTCCAGACCTCACGCCGCTCGATTATTACGCCTGGGACCGTGTCAAAGATTTGGTTTATAATAAAGAATTGTTTTCAAGACAACAACTTATTCAAAAAATCAATGCCGCATTTACCATAATGAAGGAAAAATTTGTTTTGAGAACAACCACCACAGAAATAAGAAAAAGATATCGTGCTTGTATTAGAAATAGTGGAGATCATTTTGAGCAATATTTGTGATACTCAACAAATTAAATTTATGAATAATTTAAAATGGTTTAATTTTGTTCCCTGATTATTGTTTACAAAAATGTAGATAAAGTTTACTCTGATAAAATCGAAATTCCGAGAAAGAAAGAGAAAATATACAGTTTAACTTATACTATAAAGAAACACAACTATTTGTTACTTTTTGCATTAAAAATATGATTCGCTTCATTATTATTGTCAGTGTGCGCTGGTGGCGCCCTTTTGTTACTTAATAAAAATTGCGTGCCTGCAAATGGTATTTTTTTAGAGAGTATTAAATAGAGAAGTTTTTAAAACAATTTGAATTTGGCTGTTGCACTTACTTTTTTTTTTATTGAACCTAAACTTGAAGCTCATAATTTTTATTTTTGCCTTTGACAAGATTTAACGATCTCCCGCTTTTTTGGTATTTGTTTTTAGCACCATATCTTTTTTATTTTACATGGACAATGTATTAGTAATTACAGGAAAAAAAAATGGCGTTGATATATCAGTAAACAACGGAGTTATAAGGCCATTTACACAAACAAATCCATAAAAAAAAAAACCCTAAGACTTTGTATATAGGTAAGTGACCTTAAATAGGTTCAAAATGAACCTCCCTATCCGAGATAATTTTTTGGCCAACGATCTTCCGAACACCGTGTATATATATACATATGATATATATACATATGGTATATATACCATATGTACATATTGCCATATGGTATTTCCCGATTTTTCAGGCAGATGGAAATATCGTTTGGTGAGTAATAATAATTTCATAATAAATACAAATAATTATTTAAATGGGTAAATGGTTCTTACTAAGATGAATTAAATATACATTAATTGATAATAATAATCACAGTGCAATACTCAGTGTTGCATTAATCTGTGTGATAATACTGTACTAAGCCATTTAATTGTTACTTTTCAAATCGATAGACATTGTGTCCGGTGCTAACCTTCCTGAATAAGAGTTCATTCTTAGAGAAAAAAAAATCGCTCTTAAACATACATTTAATTAAGCAATTTATAGTGGGTAGTCATTCACACTAAAATTATTTATGGTTAAATAATTCATCCGTTCACAGTTTAAAATTATATCAAAGATTAATCATATTCTTAATGATAAATCACCTGATCGACCTCTCATGGTGATGCTTACACGTCACAATAGAGGAAACTGGAGCATTTAATTCTCTTTTCAAGCACAGTTCGTTTGCCACAACGGAACTACTAATAAACGCTGAATTATATTACGTCCCATTACCCCCAATCAATTACTACACAGCTGGACGGAATGCTCCGGGTGGTACTTGAGCTAAGCACGAAGTTGCCGCAATTTGCCGAAGCAGCAACAAAGTCGATTATATCTCCCCTGTCACATCTGCAACCGCAATTACACTCTCGTTCGCTTCAGCATAAATAACGCCAATGTTTAATTAAAGAACAATATATGGGTCCCAGTTGTAGTTGAGTTGAATTATGGGATCGCTTACGTCCAGTTCGCTGTCGTTTCATTTATACTTGATTCAATTCAATATTTATGCAAGTGTGTATGTATATATATACTACTATATTACAGGACAATTCGTTTTTGATCACTAATCACGACAACTACTGAACCAATCTGCACCAAATTATAACGTCTTTTTAGTTCCAGGAAGGTTTTGCAATCTAATGATTTTCAATTAAATTGTTATTAAAAAAACGATAGTATGTGAATAATATGGCAGCTTTAAAATTGACTGTTAGGTGGCGAGCGCTACTTGTTATATAGAGCTTAAAATTTGTAATAATATTTGCTTAAATTCAATTATTAAAAAGTATTGAAATATCTGGTGCGGAACGTGGATACCAGTGAAGTTTGAAAATCAACCAATATTTAGCACCATTCTACATGAGTTGTATCTTCATAGCTCTCAGTTACCGAATAAAAATTATTGCCAAATCAATTTGGATGATCCTTGGACCCTTAGTTGTAAGAACTATAATCCAGTCCATTATCCACAAGAGTTTCTTAATAGTCTCTATCTATCAGGATTACCGACTCATAAATTAAAATTAAAAATAGGTTAGAATGTCCAATGTCGCTTTTACGTAATCTTCAAACACCTAATCAGTGCAATTTAAACCTGGTTATAATTACTGCTATTCGTGAAAATATCATTGAAGAAATAACACAGAATTTTTTTCGATAAACTAATAAAACTTCAGTTATTAGTTCAAATCAACTATATTCTTTACTTATGAGAGGGCGAAGCCACGACGGGAGGTGCTAGTATATATATATACACATTCACACACAGTCTAACTCGATGAGTCGAATTTAAAGGGTGAACTAATTTATTTCGAGAAATCAATTTTTCGAGATGTGTTCACAAAAAATATTTTTTCACGTTTTTCCTATAGTATATATGTGTCTGTGTATAAGGGTAATTAATTATAAACAGCTTAATGTTTTAAATAATTTATTCAAAGAAAAATTAACAGAAACGGAGATACCAATGCAGGATAAAACATAATAAAATACATATTTAATAAATTACATAATTTAAGATAGTCTGCAACTTTCTTCTGCATATATGTTGGGGTGCGACGATCTATCATACTCTGAGTTGGGTGCAAAGCAGCAAATACATCAGCTTCAACCCCCGTAGCCATCGATAATAAAAAAACAATTAACGTAATAAATGTCTGTCTTGTTCCCGAAATTAAAAAGTAATGAGAATAAGGGAGGAAAGAGTTGATACAGACTGGTTTATTCATGTTCATGGTCACAGAAAACTTCGAACAATAGAGCCTCCCGCCTCAGGAAATTCAACTAGCGGCCCAGATGTTGTGTGGACAAAAATTTTAATTTCAAGTTAACGATTGGAAAACGGGGTCCACTACCACTTATCAAGTTTTTTGACATATCTTATCATGTATATGAGAAAGTATAACAGAAGTTGTATTTTTTCTTATTTCAACTTCCCTATTGTGAAAAAATATAACATGGGTTAATAACATAAGTTTCAACATCAATTATGTGTATCATGTATTTATTGCATAATTGATATCTACTATAATTTCCCTAGCGTCAGAAAGTTTATCAGAAGTTAATCTCACTTGTGATTTAGTATTATATTAATTCTTATTTACAATAATATTAATTTAAAATTGATGTAGTGTTGTTGTGGTAGTTAGAGTCAGTATAAATTATTACACAGCAGCTTATTACTGGAATAGTTAACCCGAAACGTACAAAACTTCTTAATAACCTCCTCATATGTTAATCAAATTACCCATGGAGTTATAGACAAGTGGAGGGGGCTTACCTCTCAATAGCCAGGGCATGCAGCCAGTTTGGTGTGAACTGCATTATCAGTATATTAACCTCTTATCAGTTCAAATTTTGGTTTCCTAGGCTTTATACTGCTGTTATTTTATTTTAGTGATTTATTTACTTTAGTGATTTACTTATTTTATTTATTACGAACCCTTTATATTGCCCTAGCCTATATGGAATGCAAATCGCCAGTTGGGCATAGTGGGCGTTGCCGGTTAATGTTTTGGTCTCGCCCCTCACGAAACAATATAGATAATATTTATAATAACCAAAAAAGAAAAAAATTACAAAAATAAAAAATAAAATTACTTCACTAATGACGGCCACCGTGCTTTACATGTTGAAATTTGAAGTTGGCAAGAGACCACGCGTAAGGTCTAGAATTCCATATGAGAAGAATATCCAGAGGATAGTAGGAAGAATTCTCCATCTACTGAAGCAGCTCTGCAGGGAATGAGAGGCCTGACAGCCTTGGATGGAGACCCCTCTACGCTAGTTATGGCACAAGGAGGAAGATAAAGGAGAAAAAGAGAAGAATTCCGGAAACGGCAAGAATTGAGGGAAATTCGTTGTCACAGAGGATGAATCCCTTCAGATTATCATTGCTATAATTTTTAATAAAAAGGGTAAAATTTATGATAATTTGACAAGATAATGCAAGTATTATGCGTTGACCCCACACATACAAGGGGAAGATGGGAAGAAGAAGATTAATTCTGGAGAAAAGATTCGGATTTCACAGGAGTTGGGCTATTACTATATAGTTTAGTTTCAGAATATCTATCAGCAAGGTTACCATATGAAGATCCTGGATCCTTTTGCTGCCGGTATCCATTTTGCTGGATAGACTAGCAAGAGGCAGATCAATTACTAAATAAGGTCAAAATAAATCGAGAAAGAGAACTGGTGTGTTTTTTCACGGAGAGCCTCAGCTATTTATTGGAGGTAATTAAAAGAACTATTAAGAAGTCGGGGGGGGAGATTAAGTTGGATACGAAGCAGTTTCTCCGGAGAAGTGATGGCTACAATACAGCACCGGGTCGATACTGGCCGGAAAATAAACATTAGCCAGGCAGAAAAAGATTAATGAAGATATTTAGTCGAGTCACGTGATTAAAATTAAGTCACGTCAAGGTGCCCTCTTTTCTAATGCTTTGGGTCGAAGAGGCTCCTCATTCCGTTTTAGTTGAGTGGAATGTCTTAATTTAAAATATTAAATACACATAAAGATTTCAGGAGCAACGATATGTTAACGCTAAAAAGTAACTAACCAATTAACATTCCCAAGATTGTAGTTGGATATAAAAGTTGTAATAGACATTGCAATTTTTAGAATTGAAGGGATAAAACTTGGTACAATTTAATTTAACATTCTTTATAATAAAGTACTGTTGCAGTTTCATATATTTCTGAATTGTAAGTATATTGCTAATTTTAATGATGTATTTTTTATCTCTAGAAAATTGCAGTTGTGAACCTCTCCGCAGTGAACCGGATAAATGTTAAAAATATTCTTTTGCTTCTGATTTATATTACAATGATTTAAAATGGTTTGGTGATTACCTATATATCTATTTATTATAATATATAAATAAATATTCATTTATTTGATTATTTTGACTCCTAGCTCTGAGAGTCATCGACAGTGGAATTTTAGTTTCTTTATTGCATTTTAGAAAGCAGGTGCAATCGCTACTTCATTGATTTCAACTACTCCTTTTATGCATTTTGATAATTCATTGAATTTGACCTTTTGAAATGACTTACATTCTTGCTGGACATATCTAACAGATTTCATTACATTACATTTTCCACAACTGGATATTTGGTAAAACGAAATCTACTGTTTATAATTTTTTTTTTTTAAATCATCACTTGTCACTTATCAAATATAACAAGATGTTATGATGCTATGATAGATAACTAGAATGTCTGGCATATGGGAGATCGGCAACTAGTGGTGCTTACTCCTACATAGATATTTAATTAATATTAATCGAGTAGACCCCACAAAACAACTTCTTTTCAGCTTTCTTCGGATATTATCTCGCTTGTTTATCGAGGTCATTTATTTATTTATTTACTTCCTGGTGCCGTGTATCACTACATTTGGTCAGAGACACCATACTCAGGTTCGAGAACTATAATCCTTGTACAGATCTGTTTATTTCAAAAAGTGAATAGTTGTGTTTGTGGAGATACGAGTTATTTTCAAGCAATGTTGAAATGTATTGATTCATCAGACCATCATCTTTTCTTTCCTTTTGGTATTTCTTGCATTCAACAAGAATATGTTCTATTGTCTAGTTTACCTGACATTCGTTGCATTTTGGGGGTGGCTTATCTTCCAATGAGTAACTGTGGGTTAATTTAGAATGATTAATTCGTAGTATTGTAAAGATGACTTGTTGTTTTCTTGGTCCTGGAGTAGGTCTTACTTTTTTAAGTTTGTTAGTGTTGTCGGTTCTAAGCCATCTTTCATACCAAACTATATTGATTTGAGGTTTTAAGAAGGATTTGATGTCTGGTAAAGAAAGGGACAGGGATTAAGGGTAATGTGAAGAGGGAACACGCTTCTTTGGCTGCTAAATCCGCTTGTTCATTACCTTCTATACCTGAATGTCTCGGAATACATATATTGTTAATAATTTTGAGTTTCGAAATTGAATCAATTATCAATCAATATCCGTTTCAGATATTATTCAGTTTTTATGTCATGGTTTTTGTTGTTAATGCTTATCAGAGCCTAAAGTTAGCCTTAGTTAGCAAATTAAGTATATTGGTCCATGTCCAGTGTTTTTATGTGTTCTAGCGCTAGTTTAATAGCATGCAATTCTGCTGATTACATGGAAAAGACGGATGGTTATGAGTAGCGCATGACTTCTGACCCTATAATCACTGGGCAGCCCACACCGTCATCAGATTTTGATCCGTCAGTAAATCTAAGCTGTGTATTATCATAAATTACCTCTTTAAACAAATACATTGACGAAGCCTGACATAATTTTTAAGAAATGAACAAGAGTAAAATTAAATTTAGAAGAAATTATTTGCCGGGGTGGAAGTGAGTCATGGTTAGTAATAAATTGTTGAAATTTCCGTGAAGATGAAATCTTTTGTATGGTCTGGATGTGATGTACTACAGGTACGTTATCGACATGTAAGAGGTTGTGTGATGAGACTTAATGTTTATGACTGGAAAGTCTGTAATTTTTAAATTTCTGTTTTTTTTTAGCTGTTCCGTAAATTTGTGAGGCGTACGTCCATAGTGGTCTTAACAAGAGTAAGTATTTAATATTGATGTAGGTCGCTCATGAATAAGTTGACGTCTCAGTGTTTTGTTAAGTCTATGCCGTTTCTGTTTTACTTGTAAACCCCATGTACTCCTTCTGTTGAAAATTAGTCATATTGAACAGTGTTGGTCTGTTAATTAGAAAATTGTTAATGCAAACTGGGGAGGGGGGCAGGTATGTCGATGTGTAAAAGTGATGTATTGTGATTTGTTGTTCTTGAATTTTCAATTCTTTATTCTTTATTCAATCTTTAATGTATTAAGGTATTCAGTGTAAATTTCTTTAAATGATGTCATTATAAAAAAGGGTATTTGAATGAATGTTTAATAAATGTAACAAAGAAGGATTAATATTAATAAAAAAAGTAAAAATAATTTTTTGTTCCAATCATGAAAACGTCCTGAGATCATCTGCATTAAATTATTTCCTTTTATATATCATTGAATTTATATTAATAGGTATATCTGAACAGTAGTCGTTAAGAATAATATACGTATACCGTATAATAATATACGGTTTATTATTCTTAAGACACTTTTAAAAACTGAATAATAAAAAAGATCATTAAAAATTTTAATAGATCAAAATTGAGGATAAACAAACTAAAACTAAGAATAATTAATAAAAATTAGAATTATTCTCATTTTTGAAAGAGTCTCTTTATTTTAGGAAATATTTTAAGATTCTGTAAAATGGACAGATTGAAATTTAGCTTTACAATATAATTATATATTCTCGAATGAATTTAATTTCAGTATCAATAATTAGTTACAAGAATGGATTTCATCCTATAGTCAAATAATTTGTCATATGTTATAATGAATCTTTCACAGAAATTATTAAAATAACTTAATTTTGATAGGCAACGTTAATTTATATTTTATTACGTAATTAAATTACAATATAATTAGCAGTTTAGTTGCTCACTAATTGAAAGCGTAGGCTTTTCTCAGTTCTGATCGAATTACCAAATTTGTTCATTACGTTATTTAAATTTGATGAAATTTTTAATTTCGTGTATTTTAGCAATATTTTATTCATTTAATTACACTGAGGGTTTTAATTTATTATTACAAATGATAAGGGACAGAGCAACGTTTGGTATGGTTATGGTGAACTTTTTTTTTTTTTATGAAGTTAAAGATAATTCAGTTAAAAAAAAAAAATAATAAATTAAAGAAAGTTTTGATTAATGCAGTGCTTACAATTTTTTTTTTTTCTATGGCAAAGGTTATAAAAAAAAAATAAATTTCTTCGAGAATCTTAGAAATGTTTTTTAAGCATTTTATTTTAAATATTTTAGTTCCATTTTTTAAAAATTGAATTATCTTTAACTTCATAAAAAAAAAAGTCCACGAAATAAACCAACTGTTGCCTCTTTTCGTACTATATTATCTGGAATTTTATGATTTTTTTTACAGTATATCAGAAGGACCTAACCGAGCCAAATTGAAACCTGTTTATGAGAATTATCAATGTGCTTATTTTAAATAACTTCAATAACGTTTGATATACTACATTATATATACTAAAATATTTAACTGTAATATAAATATTATAATAGAACTACATGGCTATTCACAAAAAGGCCTTGAAGGCAGAAAATATTTATCTGTAAATAAAAAGTTGAAAATCCAATCAACAATTTTAAGATCTATATCTAGAAAAGTAATTTAAAAAAGGATCATTTCATTCTTAATTTCTTTTCTCGAGGCACCCTTTCTAAACTACTTGACTTTATTCAATAAAACTTAAATAGCTGAACAGTTTGGAGTCATTAAGTTTTTAAGTTAAGATTAAGAATGAAAATAATCTTCCGAGAAACAATAATTTACAGTCTCATTGAAAGGAAATTATTTTAGATGATTTTTTATTTTTTTAAATTAACATTTGTTTTGGAAAATTACTATAAACAGAAATCATAAGGCCTTAAACACACGAATTTCCGATGCTAAGAACACCAAAAAGCTCTTTCTTCATGTTCTTCATCTTCCTGCCATGGACCTCGCTAAAACCCAAATATACAAGATCAGACCAAAAGTTCTTCGTGGGTTTGCCGTTTAGTTAAACAATAGCTGGGTTAAGGTTCTTGACTGCCAAGCTTTCGGGTTCAAGTTCAAGTCCACCTGAGGGCAGGAAATTTATGTTACTCATGTAAATAAAAAATTTTTATTAAATTTTAATTTTTTTTTTCCTCTAAAAATGTATGCTGTAATAACAGAAGCATCTAATTTGTAAATAATAGGCCAGACAATTGTACTTTTTTACTGTGCATTATTTTTATTCTAATTATCTTTATTCTTAGGGGACAGTAAGTTTCAGAATAAAGTTTATTTTTTCATTTTTCATTTTTCATATATTTCATTTCACATTTCATATATGTATACGTAAAATAATAATCAAAACAAACATTTAAAATTACATGTACATTGTATACTTTTAAGTATGGTGTGTTCAGAAATAAATAAAATCCCTTCTAACAGGGTTACTACTGGAAGATAAACACTAAACAAAATCTATGTATCTAGAAACATAGTTTGAATATTAATAGACTTTGAAGTCAATTTTATTGAATACGTTGAGGCATTAATCTATGGAGGGGAATGACATTGGATGTTCTCATGGTTCAAATTCCTCAGGAACGGAAACTAGAAAGCGAAGGAAGAGACAAATGAGTTTTTGTGCTTGCCAAGAGGCAGGATAAATCTCCCCCCTCCCCCACCATCCCGACCAACCAGAAATGTAAATTCTTAGATTACAGTGGGGAGGGGGGGTGGGGTAACGAAACTGCTACATTTTTCAGCTGGAACAGACTGCGCTCACCTCCACCTCTAGGGCTTTGCACTTTGTTTGGAAACTTGTTGAGGGAGCTCTCCAGCAGTTGGTGCGGAGCAAGTGGAATTCCACTTGGGGTGGAAATTTGCTAACAAGTTATCAAAAGCGATCAATTATGCTTTATTACAATTTAATTAGTTAGTACCCATTATGCTAGCAAAATAGCGTAATAACTTTGAATATGCAAAATTAGTTAAAATATTCTATTTTTTAAATTAAGTTTAGATGTAAGAATGGAAATGGAAATGATTTAATATTTTCAAATATAAATATGTGCCACATTTATTTCAAAATAGATATACAACAACAGTTAAACTGTATAGTCGTGAATCATTCCTAAAATTAATTTTGTATTTAATAGTTAAAAATTATAATAAGATATTTTATTACTGTAAAAAACAGCGCAACGATCCATAGCATCCATTTGAATGGTTTCAATTTTTGAATCGGTATCTAAATCAATGAAAATTATAGTTGACTATGGCTATAATAATAAGGGTATGTGTTGATTTATTTAATCAATAATTTGTCCTTAATTGAAGATAGAGCTTTACATATACATACTTACGAGTACATATATCAATGATTTGTCACAACCAAAATTTTTAGATTTAAAAATAAATTATAATTATTAAAAAATAATTAATAGGAGAGCTATAAGTGCGTACCAAGTACCTAATATTAAATAAACAACAATAACCCAAAAATCAAATTAATAAACAACAAATAGCATTTATTATTCAAAGCGTACAGTAAAAGGGTCAAAGCAAGGAAACATGGTACGTTTTTTGGATAGGTATATATTTACATTCGGCTAGGATCAGTATCTAAAGGAGGTAGTTCTTACCTTATGATGTAGTTCTTACTGTTGAGTTGATATTACGTGCAAAGACCAAATCTATACAAGAACCACTACGTGTTGTACTGGAATTTTTGTTATTAATGTGTCACACTAGGATGATATTAGTACTAATAATAAAAATAAATACTGTTTTACAGATCTGCCAGGATCTGACGATTTTTTTGAGGCCGAAGGACATCCTTGGCCACTCTCTCCATCCACAATTAGAATTAGCTTTTTCGTCCTTAAGGATTGCTGTTTTAACGGTTTTATAAGTTATCCGAAGGATAACTTCCTCCATTGTTGTCCTCCAGGATACAGGACTCTTGTACATGTGGTGCAGCAGTGGAGCTCCATGGAGTAGGGTGGGTCTAATTATGGATTTGTATATCTGGAGCTTGAGGCGGAGGGATAGTTGGGGGAGAAGTCAAGAGATGATACAGGCGGTAGGTCTTTGCCCTGGCCTGTTTGATCCTGCTCTTCACGTGGGTGGAGAAGGTCAGGTGTCGGTCAATGTTGACCCCAAGATATAGAATGGAGCTAGATATTGGTTGCTCAACATTGTCTACTGTTAAATAAATAATAAATAAAAATAATAAAACATACGCCACACAAATATACGGGACTGCAAAAAATACACACCTTAAAAAAATACAAATATTCCAATCAAAATTACTCAGACTAATCACGAAATCACCTTGGTACGTTTCAAACCACACACTTCACACTGATTTAGAAATACCCACAATAAAGGAACACATACATGACCTTTATAGACGATTTCACCACAGACTTCATGGACATAACAACATACTCATTAATGACATGGCCACGACTGACATACCTGGAAATACTCACAGAAGGCTTAAAAGAAGCTGGATGAGAGATTTGCTCAATTAAATTTCTTTAACCCATGCCAGGAGAAGGTACTATTGAGTACTAGTCTCCCACACGCATACAAGGCCTGAAGTATTCAATTCCACCACATTCACTAATTGTTACCATAATAACAGGTGTGAATTAGAAATTGAAAGAAAAAAAAAAAAAAAAAAAAAAAAAAAAAAAAATAAATAATAAACATTGTTGCGAGTGGTAACGAACAGTTACACTTTTGAAGCTCAGTTGCTCCTCGTGAAATCATGTTCCATGTTATTTTACAAACTATTATTTAAGGAGATGAATATTCTAAAGTTTCTGGTTTTTATATTTTACTCAAGGAAGCGCAAATGTTTAACTAAGACCTTACACTTTATACACAAGGTGGGTGGATGTACTGATGTTCTCTGGATGCTAATTTTAATAATAACTTAGGGTTTGGAAACCAGTGTCATGATTTAATAAAACGAAAAATAATCTTTATTCTGGGATATAAAAAATCCAATAAATTAGAGAAATATAACAAAATGGAGCTATTGTTTTTCCACATTTTTTAGTAATTCAGTTACGAAGACGTAGGAGGCCTTACTTACCTGAACGATATAACGACCTAGTGCAGACGGAAGTGTAATGAGTCAAAAGAGTCAGGTAGTTGGGATGTCCTTTAGGTGGGTTGTCCTTTAGGTTTTCCCTATGATTGGTTAGTTTCTTCTCTTTCTACTTAATACATATTGTTTACGCTTAGTTTAAAAAATATATCATTTTAATTGTTTCAAAGAGTCAACTTTAATTTTTTTTTCTTCACCTTTCCAATTATGAAAATCAAACAATTAGTTGTAATTTAGAATATTATTTTTTTTTTGTTAATGTTAGCACCTTAGCTTCATTGTATTCATAATTTAAATAAATAAAAGAAAAAAGGAAGAGGAAGTGGATCACACGTCGGGTCGCCTGTTTATTGTGTTGGAACTCTTATCGCTGGAGGTTGGACTTCGTGCGGCAGTGGCTAGCTCAGTCAGTTGGAAATTAGATCGCAACCAGGACGCATGGAAGTAACCGCTTACATATATATAATATATATATCTTTTTTTTCTCAGGATCCTGAAATTAGCAGGGTGCGCACCGCCGTCGCTACAGTTAGAGCTAACACAATAAATCTCGATTGGAAACCATCGCCATCGGACATCGTTTTTTCTCATCGATTTAATGAAGATCATTTTGGGGAACTACGCAGTCTTCACGTCGTGAGTTTGTCTGGACTTTATTTTAATTTATCTTTTTGTATAATATAACGTTTAATTTAATTTTCATTCAGATGTTTTTTTTTTTTGTGTGTGTTTAATTTTTTGTTACTTTTGTTTAATGTGTAAATATATACTCATTATGTTACATAATTGGAAAGAATTATTTCTTTTTTTTTGTTTCCTATTTTTTATTTTTTATTTTTAATTAATATTTGTAGAACCAGCTGGAAAGGGGATAGTGGTAGGCAGCCAATCACGGTAAGCCCCTCTTCCCAACACATATATAAAATGGTACTACTAGTAACATTTATTTAGTAATTTAAACAAAAATCTGGATTAGCTATGAACGATTTTATTATTTCTGATGATTCATAAATATTTAATTTTAGGCTTAATTTTAATCATATCGAATAATTAATCAAAGCGAAAAGAAGTGGCAAATAATTCATCAATCCTGACGGTATTGATCCTTCTATATCATCATGCGAACCTCAATTAACGAATGAATTGTCTAGTCGACAGAATCCCGGTAATATAGTAAATTATTGCTACTTTACCGCTTTACTTTCACATAAAGTTGGCCTGCCAATTGGAAGAGAAAAGACAGGATCCCTTCCTTTATTTAAAGCTGACCTTAAACGGCCCCAGTTGGCTCTATTGTGCTATAAAGGGCCTATAAAGGGTCTGTATCACCGCTTCCTCAAATCGTTGCACCGCCCTTCGGGAACAACTACTATAAAAGTGTCTAACTTAGAGCCGGTTCGGCTGTCGCTGCCGAGCCGAGGACTATATGGTAATATAGCACTGTCCCAACCAACTTACACCGGCGCAAGCTGGAATCTTCTTAAGCTATGTACGTGCTTGGCATATCCCTTTCTCACTCCCTCTCTCTCTATCTATCTCTAGGCCTCTGTGGAGAATATCCAATTTAGGGGATATATCTTCTGTCCGGTTTAAATCTTTTAGGCCTGTATCCTACCAGGTATTATTGCCGAGCTGTGTCCAAAGCCAGAGTAAGGTGATGATATTGATTGCAGTCATATTTCAAAGGCACCATACCATCTTCTCAAACGTTTACTATTCTAGCAGACCGTAAAAATTTTAGGTAACTAACATACAGTGAATGGCTCATACACTTTAGTACACTACAATTTTCTTCTTTACTTAAAACAAGAAAAAAAATGTCAAATTGTAAACTCCGAAAATTTTATCCAAGAGTTTAAAAATAAAGTGTTTACTTTATATATATATATATATATATATATTATATATATATATATATATATATATATATATATATATATATATTCGCAATATTGATGTCAAATTTGAAGAAGAATTTTTCATGAACAGTGACTCCGAAGACAAGAAAGTTTAAATGAAACGAAAATCAATCTTTATCCTGACCTCTAAGAATATATTTTTTCTTTGTATTTATTTAAATTTACAACTAAAAAAAAATACATCCAGGAACTGTGATGATAGACAATTGCTAACAAGACTTGCAAAGCAACTACCCACTGGTAGCACTCCAATAAAAGTATTAAACGAGGGATGTCGGAAATGGAATGGAGAGCAATTTGAAAGACTAATGGAATTAAATGTTTAATGGAGTTTACTATGAAATGATAGGTATCTGGTTTGGGACAAATTCTTAAATTCTTGAACGATTTGTAGATATTTATGACAAAGCTTGGAGCATTAAGGATTTTTCGAAGCTTATTGGGTTGGAAGGATTAGATACGAGATGAATTTGATGTTTTGTTGAGCCCTAGTTTTCAACTAGGTTTGTCCAAATAGGTCTAATTACGAACATGTAAATGAGTCTTTTGTAAGTAATCGGCACCTGAAAGCGTTTGACAAGAAAATGTTTAAGAAGTCGAAAAAAACGAGCTGCGTCTTTGGACTTTTCTTGAATTTTAGTCTTTTATGTAGATTCAGTTATACATTGGTCTACAGTCATAGCTAGGAAGCACCGGATTTGATTATTAGGGATCAGAGGAATATTATAAAGAGTTAAATTAAGTTACTAATCATAATACTGCTTCTTTACTTCATCAATCTCAAATAATAATCTTCAATAGTCTATGATAGTCAAACCACACACTAACACCCACACATACATATAATACATAATTTTTTTTTTATATACATTTATTGAAATTCACAACTGTAGAAAATATATACATTAAGTAAATGTATTGACAACGATTATAATAACATGTTAAAATTTGAAAAAACTACTCATCAGTAGCACTTTATTATAAATTCTAGACTAGAAGGTCTCTAGGCCATCTTCGTTTCAGACGCTTCGGAGGATTATCAGGAATGAATTGGGAAGCAAGTTGAGAAACTAACGGATTTGAGTGATTATGTAGCTTACTATGAAAGGATAGGTATCTGGTGTGGGCTAAATCAGTAACATATGGAACATAGATCTATATGGATAAGTTTATTGGTGACAAAGTAAGGACCATTGAGGATTTTACGAAGGATTTTGGATTGTAAGGATTGTATACAAGATGAATTGGATGGTTTAGTGGAGCCCCAAAGCTCAACGCCGTACGTCCAAATAGGTCTAATCACAGTCATGTATATGAGTCTTTTGTAATTAATTGGGAGCTTTGAACGTTTGTCTAGTAAATGTTGAAGTAGTCTGAAACGACGGGCAGCTTCTTGTCGTTTTAGTCTAACACATAAATTAGAAAAAAAACGTTATCATTTTTACTTTTCAGATATGCTCTAAAGACTGAGAAGAAGAATACATAAAAGTTATTAAAAAAAGTTTGTAGAAGGGGATTTCAAAGAATTTGGAAGAGAATAATGAATTTCAAAATTCATTTCTGTGAGAAATGGTAAACAAATCGGTAGAGTCCTTCTATATTTGAGGTAGATAGAGGAACGCAGGGTTGATCATAAATATAGTTGGATTAAAAACTCCAATAAAGTATTGCCGTCTAAAACTTTAAAGAAATAATTTATAAATAAGAGAATATAAAATTAGTAACTAAGGGCCATTCATTTATTATTCACTCACAGTTTTACGTACAGGAAATGTTAATTTTAACAGGTTTCTCAGTATTTTTACCCACCTCTCATAGATTATTAATCTGCAATTTGCTTTTTACAAATTTTGTTACAATTGCCTTTTTATTTTCATATATGGATAATTTATGGTTTTAAAAGTTCTTTTCTGCTTTCACGTTTTGTTTCTTGGTATTTAGAAAATTTAAGAAATGTTAGTTCTCATTTGCATGAAAGAAGTTTACCTTAGCGTGACATACTCATACATAAAAATAATAGAATTTTAAACCATGTAAAAATCGAAATCGCCTAGCTGAATTTTGTTTTTAAATGCGGATTCTTTAAGAAAAAAAAAGAGAGTGGATAGTTTTTTAAGCATTCTGTGTGAATAAGTATATACATAATAGTACCATTTCAATATGCTTTTGAATGATTCTTAGGATACTAATGGGTCCTAGGATAATGATTAGTTTTCATTAACTCTTTTCATATAAAATTTATGAGACACTTCCATTTCGTACTTTTTGTTTAAATGAAACATTTGACTATTTAAGCAATTAGATGATTCTGTATTGCCCATAGTGGTTTAAGAAAGTGGTTCTGTTTTAAGAATGTGAAAGCAACACTAGATCGGAAGTTTCACATTTTGAAGATATTTATATATATCAAAAGCATCGACCTTTCGAAAATATTTCCACAGCTCTCTTATATATACTCGGGTTAGATGTGTGTTTAAACAATATTTGCTTTTTTTTTAATTTTTATTAAATCTAAAGCCAAATAAGATTGGCACCCCGAAACTCTAGGCCAGCAAGCCCATCGAAACTCGCCAGCTCAGACATCAACTGTTTGTTTACACTCCCCCTCTCTCACTCCCTCTCCCTCTCTCTCTCCCTCTCTCTCTCCCCCCCCCTCTCTCTCGTTTTCTGACACAAATTAGAAAACTATTATGGGACACCTCACTAATATTTATTATTAATTGATTTCAACATCTTATAAACTACATTAATATTATATTAAATTAAAGAGTAAATATTTTGAAAATCTAAAGCCAACTAGAAACTAGAAAACTACAAACATTTGTTTACGGAAATTAGAAAACTATTATGGGAACCTCACTGAATTAAAATATTTTTTTAAGGTAAATATTTTGAAAATTGTTATTTATTATTTTTTTTAATATTGTATTTATTTATAATATGTTTTAATAAGTATTAGAATCAGTCTCTCAAGGGAATAATTTATTTTATATAAATTAAACTGATTAAAAAAAAAGAGTAATGAAAAAGTAGACCTAAGTTAATAAAAGCTTGCTATAGGGTAGAGTGGAAGCCTCTACTAAGATTTTACACCCACGGAAGTAAAATATTTAGTGCAAATGAAGCTTTTTCCTCCACCCTTTTTGTTAACCTAAATTTAAAAAAAAACCATCATTGGACCGGATTCATTATAAAAAATGTAGGTCTTATGGGCGTGCATAATGAACACGGGATCCATAAATCAACTTAATTATTTTGTTCTTTATATAGTGATTGTTTTCAGGAATATTAAATAAGAAAATAAGAATAAGAATGATAGTAAATTGAACAAGGAAGAAAAGTGATAAAAATTTCTATTAAAGTGATGTATTGGTTTAAAGTCTGTGGAGCATAAATTTTCAAAACTATATTGTTTATTATTATTCTTAAAATTTCATTTATTCTTCTCTTTTGAATTTTCATTAACATTGTAGAGATACCAAGATATTCGGAGTAGAAAAAATGAATCTGTTTATGTAAAAATTCAAATAACTTAAAAAAAAAATTGTTGTTTTTCCCGACGAACCAGATACTGCTTTAGTATCCTGTAACTTATAACACCCCACTTAGGCTGCTTGTAATATCTATGACAGTAAAAGCTGAAGAAAAGAAAAAAACATATTTTTTATTTATCTATTTATTGAAATTTCCAACTGCGTAAAAAAACAACAACAAAAATCACACCTAGTAAATTTGATAATTACGTTCATAATGACATGTTAGTTGCTTGTGAAGCAACTACTCACTGAATACAAGTTCTATATGAGGTCCGGAATAGAATGGGAAACAAGTTGAGAGACTAGTGTATTTGATTGGTTATAGAGTTTACTTTGAAAGAATAGGTATCTGGTCTGGGCTGAATCAGCAATATATGGAACATTAAGCCCTTTATGAGTTTATTTGTAACAAAGTAAGGAGCTTAAAGGATTTTTCGAAGGGCTTTGGATCGCAAGTAATAAATACGAGATGAATTCGATGTACACCGTATGTTCATTTATTGTCATGTAAATGAGCATTTTGTAATTAATTATAGACTTTGTCTAGTAAATGTTAATGAAGTCGAAAAGGACTTGCAATTTCTTGTCAAAAAAGAAAAAAAAAAATCTTGACAAAAATACGTTGCATTAGTTTTTTTTTCTAAAATGTATAAATATTGCTTTGTTGTTATTAGTATATTTTATTACTGCCTCAACCCTAACTTTTTCCCCTCTCCAATAAACGCTTATTTTTGATATTAGTATTTTCATTAGTAAAATAAAGGAACATACTAATCTGATAATCCAGAATATAGTATTTTTGTTTAAAGATACTATAATATGCTCAA
This sequence comes from Euschistus heros, assembly GCA_003667255.2. Taxonomy (NCBI): domain Eukaryota; kingdom Metazoa; phylum Arthropoda; class Insecta; order Hemiptera; family Pentatomidae; genus Euschistus; species Euschistus heros. The sequence goes on from RCWM02000020.1 coordinate 1,227,382, forward strand.
ATTTCAAGGGGTACTTTCTAGTTTGTTGAGGTCAAGGTTCCATAATTTAATAATGAGCCAACGAGAGAAGTATTTTATCAAAAGAGATTTTTTTTTCATATCTAAAATACATGACAATTTTGGCGTTTTTATGGTGTTAACTTTTGAACTATTTTATTGAGTTTATCTGATTTAATTATTTAAACAATTTCCGAACTAATCACAAGTAGTTATTAATAGAACCTTGAACTTAGAGTTAGACCACAGAAGAACAGAGCAGGTTTCACCGCCAATGATGGACGAGCTGTCAAAATCATGGTAGGCGCTAAGTGATGTGGACCCGACTGGCATAACTTCGAGATTCGGGTATGAGGTCATTAATGGTTGTAAAACATAATTAATTATTCACCACGGCTCTTTGAAAATAGGAAATAAACATTTTCTTAATTTTTATCAACACGTTTCAATACTAGAATTTTGATGTTTCATCTTGTGAGAATCTATCCCGAAAACTAATATACCTATTTATATACCTCAAAAGAAAGCTGAGGCTCTCCTCTTTCCAGCAATACCAACCAGTGAATTGTGTGACAAAGTAATGGCGATTTAGAGGTATGTAACCAATAATAGGTTTAAAAATTTTATTTTCCTCGCAGAGCGTGAAAAAAAAAATGATATTTTTTTGAATAAGCGTTTTTTAAATGTTTTTTTTGGATGCTAAATTAGAATCTGATGTCAATTTTTGTGTGAAAAAAATCTATAGAGGTAGTTTGCTTGAAAATCTAATCATTTTTTTAGAATTTAATTAATATAAACGATAATATATGGAGTGGCTATATTTTTCCTTAAATCCGCAATCAAAACTAAACATCTTGGTGCAAGAATCATGTCGAAATCATTTTTTAAACTCGAGATATAAAATAAATTAGTTTGATGCTATACGTTTCTTTTTTTTTCTCAGCTTCCTGTGAGAGACTGAGTGTGTCCTCCCTCTTGTTAGTGTTTTTTCAAACGATAAAATAATTCCAACTATTTTTTTTTTTTTTTATTATGGCTCAGGATGGTGTGAAGGTTTTTTGTATCTGACCTTCGAGCCTATTCATACCATAAACCTCTTTCCTACAGCATACGTCTTATTTCTAGTTTATTTTATTACATATTTGGTTCTTTTTTTTTTCCTTGCTTCCTCTTAAAAATTAAAAATTAAAAGCAATTAATGTACTTTTTGAGTACCATAGAGTACCTAGACTACCACATTTCTTGTTTATTGAACTTTAAATTTCCAATATATTGCTCCAATTGTCCATTTTAAATATATTGTAAAATTATTACCACGTTTTCTTTTATGTATATTGATTATTGAATTTTCTATTAATTATAACTAAAAATCATATTAATTTTTTTAATATTCATACAAACCTTGTTTCTCCAATGCTGAAGAAATACTTTTATGAAATCGTTAGATATTATCTGGTTAGGTGATTTGTAACTTTATACAGAGAAAAAAAAAGACCAACAATATCTCCTGATATAAACACTTTATTTATAAACCACATCATCTTTACAGTTCCAGGAAGGTTTTGCAGTAATAAAATCTACTGATTTCCAATTTAATTGTTAGTAAAAAGGTAAATTTGAGGATAACAGTGAAGTATGAAAATTGAGCAATAGGTGGCGAGGACCATTGTTCATGAGAGATTACAAAAGTATGTTACTTGGAGCTTGAAATTGATAATAAAATTTACTTGTCCCATATGTTGCTGATTTAGCCCAAACCTGATACCTATCTTTTCATAGTAAACTCCATAACCAATCAAATCCGCTAGTCTCTCAACTTGATTCAGATTTTATTACTGATAATCCTCCGAGGCGTCAGGAAAGAAGATGGCCTAGAGACTTTCTAATGTAGAATAGTTATTAAAGAGCAACTGATGTGTATTTTTTTCAAGGTTTTACATGCAATTATAATTATTAACAGCATATTTACTAGATGTAAATTTTTTTACAGTTGTAAATTTCAATAAATAAGTTGTTTATTTTTTTTAAATTAGTTATATACAATTACATTATTTAAAAAGAAATTAAGTATGAGGTGCGATATGCGGACCCTACTGAAGTTTGGAAATCGATAGATATGTTGTTAGCACCATTCCCCGATTATAATGGTAAAGTTACTGAATCTATCTATACCAGATTTTAACTACATAATTTTCATAGTTCTAGGAAGTTTTAGCAATAATAAAAAAATAAATGTGCAATGTTGAATGGCAGGAACGAGGTTTGCAACACTGGCATAAACGTTTATGGTTCAAAATTCAAATCAAAATGTCGATCCTTAGCTTTTGATATTGTGCGTAAAAATATGATTCATGGGGCTTTAGTTTTAAGCACTGATAATACAGTCCATTATCTGTAAGAGTTTCTTAATAGGCCCAGTTTATCAGGATTACCAATTCATATATTAAGATTAAAAATTGGATGGCCAATTTTACATAGTCATCAAACACTAATTAGTGCAATTTAAACTCTGGTAAAAATTCAGGTTTTTTTCGATAAACAAATAAAACTTCTATTATTAGTTAAAATTATCTATTTTCTTTACTTATGAGAGCGGGCGAAGCCATGACGGGGTATGTTATTTCAACATAAAATATTAAAATATTCACGTAATATTTTGTATGAATTTTGTGAACAGCACTTCATTTATACTTTAATTTTAATACAGCATCCATTAATAAAAAAGGAATTATATACTGAAATAATTGACGAAACTTGTAGGGTATTATTTAAAAAAAATTATGGAGACATATTGAAGGGCTTGAAAATGTGTTTAAGCAAGAAAACGTTGTCTGTATAAGATATATAGATATTAAAAAAAAAAAAGTGTTTATTTCATGAGATATTTTAGCTGTTATTTTTACTAATTAAAAGTTATGAAATGTTTTGTATCAATTAAGTAACAGTTCAAAATGAAACTTTAATTTATATGCATTTATATCTAAAAGTTCAAATTTTACTATTATTGAGGGTTAATTGTTTAATTCAAACGCACTTTAATATGCTATTTTATTGTTATCAATTGTAAAATAACAAGAGACGCAAAACTCTCAAAACTGCCCTTAGGATAACTCATCTTGCAATAAAACTTGAATGATGAAGAGTATCTTTAGAGTTGCTTCGGCCTCAATACCCCCTCTCCAAGGCCTCTTCTTTAATCGCACTAAGTGCAGCTAGTCCACAGAAGACAAAGGATCTGGCGAAATATCACCTCGCAGCGCAGCGACTCGCATTCATCTCCTATCGAAGAAACAATTTCGCTGTTTTTATGCTCCTGGGTACCATTTACAGTTTAAAATACTAAGTCCTTAAATAAGTGGATAAACTGTGTGGTTCTTGATGTATAATCTACCAGAGTAAGATATTTAGGTTAAATATTTATTTTGGTACTAAAACACAATGAGTTCAACGGTAAATCTACTAATGCAGGGAGTAAAGACAGCACGTAAAACAAGCTTCTTTATTTTTAGAATATTCTAAAGCTATTTCTTGTATTTGATATTTATTACTATGGTTGCAAATTAGAAGGTATTATAATAGACAATAGAAGGTGTTATAATAGACAATAGAAGGTGTTATAATAGGCAATAGAAGGTGTTATAATAGACTAATAGAAGGTAGCTCTTAATACCTGCTATGAAGTTGATTTACAATGCAGTATTCGAGTGCATAAAGACTAAATGGCTCGGATAAATTAGTCATCAATGTCACACAAGGTTATTTGCTTCTTAAGCGAAGATTTGGACTAATGCGGGAAAAGTCAGATAGAAAATAAAAATAAAATAAAAAACCGAAATTTCTTGGAAAGAAATGAGTCATACAGTTCTACTGCAATGGAGAGAAATTAGAAAGCACCAATGAATATATTTACTTACGATAGATTATTAGCACATCTGGAAGGAGAGACCAAGAAATTTTAAATAGTGTATTAAAACTAAATCAAGTCTATTTTCACATTTGTAACATAATCGTTGGCAAACGAGAGGTAATCAAAAAAGTCAAGCTAAGGATCACTCTAGACAGAACATAAGCCTAATTACCGGAGTTGAAATGATATAATTTTGCAGAGTCACCTGTAAAACCAGAAGAGACAGAGTAAGGAATGTAAGGAAGACCTGAGAATACCTATGCTAAAAGACTTACATAAACGGCAATAAAAGTGGTTCGGATATGTTTGCAAAATAAGATCCATGAAAGGAGTTCGAAGCTAGACCTATAGGTACAAGACCACGAAGATCCCGAACCACGTCTATATGTCTCCAAGAGGAGGAAAAAGAGGAAAGACAATAAAACAAATGATACAGTTGGCACGGGGCCGACAGGACTGGCACAGATGGATCGAACCTTCTCTACATTGAAAGGCAAACAGAGGAAGAGTAAGAAGATGAAGAGATTTGTAAGGGGTAAAAAGTAAACCTTTAGAAGAGAGATATGTCAAGATAAAGCCTCCTGAAAAATTATCTACGATAATTTTGGAGTTGGATATGGAATCAGTGAAAAATAAAAAAAATATACTTATTCTTCTTATTTTATGTTGGGGAATGGATCTTAACCCATTTCTTGGCAAGATAGTTAAAAAAAAAAAAAAAAAGACCAGTAAAATACCTTTTAAGAGATCTAATAAAAGACATTGATATAAAAACATTTGACTAAAATTTATTTTTATTTTAAATTAAAAATTCGTATCTCCTGTGATGCTTAACCAAGATTGAGGTTCTTAATCACTCTGAGTCTCTCAGTGATAGTGAAATATTGGTCAGGACCTACAAATATGTCAGAACATGCCTGAAAAAAACACTTACAGAGGGATATATTTCAAGGGATACGATGCCAAGAAAAGGGTTAACGGTATTTAGGAGGACTTGCAGGCTAATTAATTTTAAGACCATTGATTTTGTAGGACTTTAGCTGGCAAGAGGCTTCATCTAGAAGCTGTAAAACTGCAAAGTTTAGCTCAAATTCAGAGGGCACAAGATTTCTCCTTATTGATATCTCAAGTTATAGTTGATCTCGGAATTTTTTATTCACATCTGTTTTTGTACTCTAAAATCTGGAGTAATTATATATTTATATGCATGAATAAAAAGCAGAATGTACGCTGATTCTTATGATGATGTTACTATTGTAATTGGTTGAACACAGCCGTTAGAAGTTGATGAAATCTTAACTTCAAAATTATGACATCCTGGAAAGCAGTAAAAAATCAATATTTTTTGATTTTGATAAATTTCACATATATGGGGTTTTTGGTGCGTTAAATCGAGATTTGGGGTCGGTTATACTTGAAAATAATTTTCCACTGATTTACAGCGGATTACATTGGAATTTGGTCATTTTTTTTGGACTTTTTGAGCACTCTAAAGCGGGGTCGTGTCTTGAGCATAAAAAACGTATTTTTATTTCAAATAGCATACAAAACTGCAATTTAACGTAAAAGGATTATTTCTTTGTCTTGACTGAGAACTGAGAAAAAAAACAAAACGTGATTTTCATATCTTTTTTTTTCTCGGCTCCTAATGCTCATTAGTGGTTATAACTCTTGTTTTGCTCTATTATAGGCCCCTACTACCCACACAAAAATCGGCATTTAAATCTGTGAGTTACAAGTCAAAACGTGCCCTTGTTAGTTAATTATAACCATAGCATTGTTGTTTATATTGTATTATGATTATATCGTTACAACAGAAGGAAATTATATTGTGTGAAATGCTACAATAAGCATTTAAGGATTTCAGCAAAGTTATCCTTCTAGAAATTACAGAGAGGACAAGTTGAAGGAGAGAGTTTATAAAGAGCACAGGAGCGGATACCAAATCACGGCCAGTACGTGTTCCTTTCCTGGGGGGGAGGGGGAGGGGGGAATGAGTCCGGGCGTACGTGTAATACGTGGAGCGGGGTTAGTCCACCCCGAGCCAACTCCTAGGGGAGTCTGAATCCTATTTATATTACAAGAGTTAACTATTAGATTTTTGGCCATCTCTATTAAGTAACTAAAAAAATTTGATAAATAAAAACTATATCAAAACACAAAACATGACTTCAGTTAATTGATTTTCAGCACCGTTTCGAAAGTTAAAACTACATTATTCTAGCTGTTTTTATGGTACGTTATACTGGGTTGCCCGGAAATCAATGGTGGTTTATAAATTTTTATCACATTTGCAAAAACCCTGAAATCGGTGCATATACAGGGTGAATACCTCTCAGTGTAAAAAAAAATGGGTTAAACGAGATAAAAAATGTGGACAAATGCTGCAGACTTTACCTTTCTATTCCAATCCGTTGCAGATATATGATAAATCAAAGGGTTTTTTTTTAGGAAAGCGCGTTTTTTACTATAAAAGAAGTAATATCTCCATTTTGTTTAAATATTTTTCAAAGTTTGACCACATTTTTGGATTTAGCAGTAAATTTCGTATAAGAGCATAGTACATGTAACCTTGAATTTTACAAATTTGGGATCTAAAAAACAGCTTTATCTTCACCTCATTTAGGGAAGTTGTCTTATATTATTTCAACACTCACCGTTTTCAAAAAAACTATCCACAAAACTGCAAATCTCTCAAAAACTTTTAATTTCGAATGATATGTTAAATTTAATATGCTTATTTTCTGTTTCGATTTCATGGAGAAATTTACTTTTAAAACCTAAAAAACATGGTGTTCTCATTTGGCATACAGATCAGTTACTTGTGTAAATAGAACAATATGACTATCCCTTAACGGAAATGTGCATTTTAAACATATTGGAATACAAAGCAAAGAAAAAAGTTATTAGTTTAATAGAAAATAAAGGAAAACTGTCAATCCGGGGACACCAGATCAGAGGAATGTGCATTTTAAACATATAATTTTGGGCATACAAAAAAAAGAAAAAAAGTTATTAGTTTAATAGAAAAGTTTAATAGGCAGCAAGTGCTTTCCTGAAAAAAGTCTTTGATTTATCGTATATATGCAACGGATTGGAATAGAAAGGTGAGGTCTGCGGCATTTTTCTACACTTTTGATATAGTTTCACCCATAAAGAGAATTTAATTAATGTAATTTTTTTTAGTATAATATAGGAATTGAAATTGAGTAAAGATGAAATGTAAACAATAATTAATCGAATTGATTTGTAAGTTAATTTCTAAAAAATTCAAAAAGATTGAATAGAAAAAAAAAAGAGGAAAAAAATTATATAGAATAAAAAAGAGGTCAACAGATTGTTCAGTCGTTGAGCTCTTAGTAGTCAAAGAACAAATTAGAAGTATTATTCAAATTCGTCAAAATATTAGCCAATGAGATCCTTATTTGAAGGTATGCAGGTTTATGTTTGTAAAATAAAATTATAAAATAAATGACCAGAAAACATTTTTAAAAATAAAAATACGCTTTATCATCTCAATACAAACTCTACTTCTCTGCATAGAATTTTGAATTTTTATTTTAACTATTTCTGATTCTATCTATTTCGGTTTAATAAATATTTTACCGTTTAATAAGTGTACTAGATCTTGCAAAAAAAATGGTAGGCTAGAGGTCTAGGGGGTTGAGGCAGAGATTCATAACTCAGCTCCAACTCATAACGACAAAAGTTTTCACTTTTTTTTACACTCAAAAACATTTTGACATGCTCTACCTCTGATGGTGCTGCTGGGATCGAAAATTAGACGATAGTTTCCTTATTATAAATTTAATGGAAAATATTTTTCATATAACGTTTTTCGCTAGGACCCACCGTTACGAAGCTATATTGGTTTGAAGAAAAAAGTCCCTTTTTGCCTATATTTTTTAAGTTTTAGGGCTTTTTTATTCGCTCTAGCTCTGTTAGTGTTGTTTGGATCGAAAATTTGCCGACTGTTTCCTTATAAGAAGCAGTAGATTATAGACAGACATATCCTTTGATCTATTGCTTTTCCTAGTCAGGGAGCATTTTTTTTTTTTTTTTTTTTTTTTTACTCTTCTGTTCTCTTTTAATTTCTAACTTAACCTTTGATTTGCTTACTTATTAATTTGTTATTTTCTGTACTACGCTTTCGAACAGTTCTGGGGTTCGTCACCCCGTGCTTCATTACTGTTTCAGGTTCTTTGGGTTCTGTTTCATTAAATGAACTCGTTAAATGAAATTTTACCAAAACCGCGTGCTAACATGTGAGTAAAGATCAATTATTTTCAAGCCATAAAATATTAAAGAAGTAAATAACTTTTTCGTTTAGGAGAGGATGATAAATATTGACATTCCTATAAAAAACAAATTATAACATTTAACAATTTTTTTCTCAATTTAATTAAAAGAAACAGCGTATATTATTTTCAAGACAACCGTATACATTTAACATCCCAATACGGCCAGACACCCCGGGAAGTGCTGACTATTACTCCCGAAAGGGAAGGCGTATGCATGAGAGAAAGGGAGAAAGGAAAGAAAATGTATATGATTTATATTTATAGAACAAAAGCTTTAAACAGAAAGTCAATATTTTTATATTTTTTCTTCTTTCTTGTTGGTATGTTTTGAATATTTGTTGTTGATTCATGAATACAATTTCTTTTGCATAATAAGGGGCAACAATTATATAAAATTGTTTTTTATATAACTTCAAGATCATATCATTCGAAGGAGTGACACGTCAACTCCTTCAAATGATATTATTGTTTATCACAGTTTGTTTTCACATTTATACTTTTATACTTCTCATGTTCATGAAATACTCGAATATGAGTGGTTATTAGTTTCCCCTTCACTGCAAAAGGCTTTGTATATGCCAAATAAAATATATTGAATCACAATACTATCAGGGATGGAGGAGGTAGCAAGTTGGGAGACTAGTGGATTGGAGTGGTTATGAAGCTTAATATAGAAGGATAGGTATCTGGTTTGTGCTAAATCAGAAACAAATGGAACCTTAAGATCTTTATGGATAAGTTTATTGGTCACAAAGTAAGGAGCATTGAGGATTTTTCGAAGGATTTTGGATTGTAAGGATTGGATACGAGATGAATTGGATGGTTTAGTAGAGCCCCAAAGCTCAATTCCGTACGTCCAAATAGGTCTAATCACAGTCATGTAAATGAGTCTTTTGTAATTAATTGGGAGCTTTGAACGTTTGTCTAGTAAATGTTGAAGTAGTCTGTAACGACGGGCAGTTTTTTGTCGTTTTAGTCTTGTATGTGGATTCCAAGTGAGACGTTTGTCCAAATGGAGTCCCAGGTAGCGGATTTGATCAACAGGGATTAGAGGAATATCATTAAAGGATACCGTAGGACAGGATGTCGTTGGTTTACGATGGAGGGTAAAGGCTATTTGATGGGATTTATTTGGATTTATTTTAATTCTCCACTTTTGACACCATTCTTGAAGGTTTATGATGTGGGATTGGAGTGCCTGGGATAAAATTTTTTTTAAATTTATATGTTTCGGCAGCATTAATCATTTTTCAACATAGATGTGCCACACTAGGTAATAAAGCTGGCAAAGTTTTTAATATGATAAAAAGAAGAGGATTCATTTTTATCGTTTTCAACATTTATATATTTTTTTATATTCAGAGCTTATGATGTGTTTTAAATAACATCTTTCAGAATCAAAGAATAATTATGAAATGTAATGAACCTCTTACAACAGAGCGTTACTAACGGCGTACAAATATATTCCTGGTATTTCTGAGCATTAACGGAACCCCACTATCATGTTTGTTCATTAAGTAAGTGCCATCGTTAAGTGTTAAAAATAAATAAATAAAAAAAAACTTCATTGGCATTGTATATATTCTAAGGATATCCAGTTTAATAGGAAATCTTAAGAAGGGCTTTACGATATTGGATCTTAGTGAACTGTATCATGATTGATCTCTAACTGCTATGATCTCTAACTCACAGAGTTTAAATGAAATTAACGTGTTTTTTTAGTGCTGATTATAGAAGGGCTTCGAAAAAAATAACTTCTGCAGAATTATAAGCATTGATCTATTGCTTATACAAGTAAGTGGGCAGAAAACGTAAGGTGCCTGCCAAATTTAACACCCAAATATAAGGATTATCAAATATTCTAAGCTATTTATCAAGTGTTATGTATTTTAATCAACTGACAATGAAACTATTGACGAAATTTAGGTCTCGAAAGAGATATATCTTTGATGAAATTCTGCTGAAGGGAGAAAATATATATACTTGGGAGGGAGGAGGGTAGCTCCAAATACATTGCTCAACCTCTCCACATCTCAGCTGTTCTTAATTGTTTCCTTCCCACACTTCAGCCTCTTAGAGACCTAACAGCTCGCCAGGTGCCTAAGTGTATACCCGTTTCTCAAACAACCTCGGACCAACTTAACGAGATTATAAAATTCAGTTTGTAGTTTATGGATAAAAGACTGAAAATGAACATGAAACTGAAAATGTGGTATGAATACTCATTTTTAAACTAGATTTATTATAATCCAGATTTATGAAGCCTATAACTACTGAATCAGAACACACACGCACAGACACACACACACGAGATATAGAGATAACTATTGTTCTGATTTTTTTTTTTCACGCAACGAAAAAGAAATTAGTAATAATTCGTACAATTACTTATTTAACTAGCATCCTCCCGTCGCGGCTTCGCCCGATTCATAAGAATCACATTTTTACAATAAATATCAAAAAGGAAAGGATCGACATTTTGGTTTGGTAATTATTTTTATTTGGAAGAAATAATTATGTTGAGTTCATCTGGTCGGAATTTAATTTCTAACTATGAAAGAATATGGCAGTGACAGAAACCTCGTTTTTGCCCCTCAACATTGCACATTCAAAGTGACTGTCACCGATTTAGACATATTATTTGCAGATATACGGAACAGCTGATTATACACAAATAAACAAACTTAAAAAAAAGAATTTTAGGAGAATCACAAAAGCACCCTGGTACGTAAACAACATAACGTTCGCAGTTGGATAATAGGATAAATAGGACCTCCTAGACTAAAATAATAATCAAGACAGGAGTTGCCGTAGGGTTCTACTCCCCCTCATGCCTTTCTCACCATTTATTTTTTCACCCAGATTCATTAATTGTTTGTATATTAATAGACAGGTGTGAATAAAGAAATAAAGTAAAAAAAAAATATTGTAAACTATACAGATGCAGTTAAAACTTAGTACAGTTAGGAATTTGAAGATAAGTAAATTTCATTATCAATTTTAAACTCTATATAACATCGTGATATCGTAACATCTCATGTAGAATGATGTATGATAAGGATGATGTAGTTAAAATTTGGTACATATTGGTTCATTAGGTTTCGTGGTTAGTAATAAAAAACGAATAAAATGTTAACATAATATAATATAATATATTTTAATATATACATAATATATTTTAATCACAGAAAAAAGGAAGTTGATACCTGTTTTGTGGTTCCAACGCACGTATTCAAAAGAGTCAGAAAGTTGGAATAATTTTGATTAGAGCCGTACTCAGTTTATAGAAAAAATAAAAAAGTGTGACATGAAAAAATAACCATACACTACAGCCAGAGAATTCGGCAGGGCTATAATCCTAAGCAACTATTGTTTATAATTATAATAAACATAGCCTAGAATAAGGCTGAGATGAGAATGAGACCTTATTGCTTGGGCTAAAGAGATTGCTACAGATCAGTAAATCTCTCCCGTCTAGCTTATGCGGATGACATCGTCGCATTCGGGAACAATGGAAGAAATATTCTGTTGAAACACCGAATCCTACAGGAAGTATGTCTGATAAATTCCCACAGAAGTAAAAATTACGAGAATAGGAAGGGAGAAGAACGGGAGGTCGATTACTTCTATTGCTATGAGAGTTGTGACAATATCTGAGCACCTATCTAACCTAATATGTCTAATAAATAAATAAGAGAAATGGCCCAATGGGGTAGAAGATACTTCCATTTATAAAAGGTAGACTTCTTAGCAAAAAAGGATGTTTTCAAAAATGTTAAGACAGTAGTATATAAGAAGTTTTTTTTTTCACTTACCGACGAATCTTAATAATTCTTGGAATATCTCATGAAGGCACTAGAACCAAATCAAAACATTAGAAGTCAATTATATGAGGGAGATATATGGGAAAAAAATGAAGAGTCAGAATCTGAATCACTAATACTACAATCTTTCTAAAACAAGGTCCTGAGAATTGCTGTAGATGCTCCCTGGTTTGTAAGAAATAGTCAGCTACATCGTGAATTAGAAATAGAATCAATTGACGATTACATCAAAAAATGCTACAGCAGGTTTCATAGCAAGTTACTAGGGGTTAAAGGTGCAGTAGCTTTCAACATAGGAGCTCAAACAACATCCCGCAGATTGAAACCAAGACTCATGCAAGACGTTCTGATGTAAACAACATTACTATTTTATTCAGTATTTACTTCTTCGTTACAATCACCAATTACTGTTCGTATTACGAAAATTTGATTGTATTATTCATTATTTCTTACTTCATTTATTTATTTTGTCTTTATTATTATTCTCTTATATTTTTTTTCTATTATTATTATACTATTATTAATTTTTTGTTATGTAACTGATGTTGCCGCATATTACTATTATTATTATTTTTTCTTTCTTTCTTTCTTTCTTTATTTACATCTATTTGTTTATTATTATTATTTAATTTATTTATTTTTTACTGTTACTTCTTTGCAATTTTTTTGTTGTTATTATATACTTCTTCTAAAGTTACAATTACTCAAAAATGATTAGAAAACAGATCTGTTATGGGTGTCTCTTGCACGAGACTATACCCTTCCTTCTACCATTGTTAAATCATTATTAATATTGTTAAAACATCCATGTAAGGCTTACCAGGCCGATTTGGAAATTAAAAAAAACAAAAAAAAACAACACTAATACAAAGAACAATCTGTGGTTGAAATTGGCCGAACAATAGAAAATATACTACAGTAGTTTGGCATAACCACATATGAAACAAGAATAGAGAGAAAAAAACTAGAGATAGACCCAGAAGCGCATTGGGTGATTTGACATGGGGGCTGAAAAAATATTTGATAGGAGAGGAATAGACTAAAACAAACGAAGATCTTTAATATTATAATAATCTTATAAATTATTATTCTTATGTATAACTGTCTCTAGAAAGAATAAAAAACAGCAAATATGAATAACCAAAAAAATACATAAACTCACCAATGTTGAAAACATTTGTATGATACTGAGATCACAAGAGAGAAGATTGAATTTCTATAATTAAAAAAACTCTTTATAATCTGTTTAAAAAATATATACATAAATAAACTATTTACAAATACAAGATGATATCTTAGTGAGATCTGAGCATTGGCTGAAATACACCTTAAATATTTTCTACAAATAAATAAGAACCGACCAGTTGAGAAATAAAATGTTACAAAAATAAGAGGATGAAATGGAATTACACATATAAAAAGAATTCCATTTCTCTATCTATTTCGGTATCGAAGGGGGATCGAATAGATATTTATGTGGCCTGAAAAAAATGGCTATCTCTGGGAAGTTTGAGTAAAATAGATGGCCGAGGTGACCTTACAGCAGCGGAGCGGATCTTAGGGTGGACTTGGGATGGATTTATGACTACCTAAGTGCCCAGATGTGGCATACAGATCTATATATTTATAATAACAAAGATTATGTATGTTAATAATTAGTATTTTAAGGAAAAAATGTTTAGCATTTGTAATTTTTCTCAATCCATTATAAACACATTCTTATACTTTTTAAATAAATAATAGGCAATCTGAAAGATATTAGGATAATTATTTAATAGTAATTTAATAAACTAACGATATTATAAATTAATTTGGTTTATTTCCGCCTTTTGCCTTAGCTACGATATGCAATATATTGACCATTTATTAATAAGGAAGACCTTTCTTTGATTTGGACACATAATAATAGTGTTTTGATATAGTTTACATATTTTTTGTTTTTGTTTATTAAAAAACTCATCCAAGGGAATATTGGAAACACTATCAAAGTACTATGACTTTCTTCATGCCCGAAATGCCAGTTATCTTTCATGTTATTATCGCATCTGCTTACTGTCAGGGGATAAGTGACAGAAGTGGATTTTAGAAAAAAATGAAATCAATAAAATGGCGCCAGAGAATGCAAAAAGAACCTTTTATCATAATTATGAGTTTAATGTTATATTTAGATTTAAAAATAATTCAAACCTTAAAAAGACTCAAGCATGTAAATATTTTCGGACTGTATATTAAATCGAAAATCTAAGAACTTTGTAATTTACAGTTTTCTTAAATCAGCTATGACATTCTATCATACTATGTATATATTTAGGTGGTTACGTAATTAAATAAAATTATGTTAGCAAAATCATCGAAAAGAATTCGTAGCGAACAGGATATTTTTGTGATCGTATACTCGCATCTAGACAGATTGTTCATTACAACTTGTACCAAAGTGAACCTTAATTTAAAGTTTTGGTCTTCTTCGATTATAGTTAATATGTTTTTTTCTGGTATTATAAGTCAGCGGGTCTTGTGATCTTGGGTTTCGTATTCACTCGATGAAGATTGAAGTTGTTTAGGCAGTACGTAAAATGTAATTTGTTCCATTTAAAACGGCTAGTTTTTCTACTTGGTTGTTTGAGCAGTTGGGTTCAAATTGATATTTTGAATTTATAATTCTTATGTGATTATTATGAAAATTATTATATCTTTTGTAATGCAAAAGCAGTTATATTTTCTCTTTTCCTGTAAGATTTTTTACTGATTCTGACATGTGTGCTGGTAGTAAGGTTGATTTTCTGACGACTATAGATGGCCAACCAAAACATTTGTTCTGATACAAATGTACAAATAACTGTTTTTTTTTTTTAATTTAGACACTAATATGATTGGGTATTATTTTGACAAGCATATGTCTTTTGGAAGTGGGTCTACACATTTTTTGGTATAAAGCTTTTTTCACATTCATTTTTTCATGATCTAGTTCCACCGATGCTGTATTTTCGAGTTGGAAATTTGAGGACAGTTTTCTTATCAGAAATTAAATGGAGAATATTTTTTGTTTTATATTATTTGTCGCTAGGGCCTACCGTTTAGGAGCTATATTGGTTTGAATGAAAAAAGTCACGTTCAAAACCAATAGTTTCTTTCAACTTTGTTTATTTCGAATAACCACAGATTGTTATTTTAGTTTACTTATTAATTTAAGTAATTTGATCCTTGTAGTTCTAAAATGTAAAAAAAAAAAAAAAAAAAAAAAAAAAAAAAAAAAAAAAAAAAAACAAAAAAAAAACACAGTTGATTATTGATAGACGTTTCTATGATTTATTGTTTTTCTCAGACTGAGAGAAATTGATTTTTTTTTCTTTTTTGCAGGGATCGGTTACTTTTAGCTACTAACAAAGCCTGCAGATCGGTTTTCCTTTATTTCAATAGAAATAACAATCTTGACCGCATGCCTGAAATACTTTGCCTCGTGTAATCATAAAAATATAAAGTTTAAAGAAGTTTTTTTATGAGATGGCCAAAAATGGAAGAGCGAGAATCATTATCAATCTACTTTATTAGTAAACAACTTTCAAGGAAGAGGGAACGGACATTGATTAACCGTCATTTCAGCGGCAGGGAAATTAATTCTCGATTACGCGATCAGGGATTGGACCTGAGGCTAAGGACCAAGTGGAAATTGCAGGTCCGTGATACCTCATGTCAGGAGCAGCGCTGGAACTTGAAACACAGCAAGCCTCTCTGAAGCTACATCTCTACCGTGTTTGTCTTTATAAATCACATAATTACATCCAAAACTAAATAAACTAGCAAAAAAAAAAAAAAAAAAAAAAAAAAAATGCAATCCACTTCCAGATGAATCTTGCAAAATTATATTATTTTGAAAATTAAGTTAAGTCACATTTTCTTAAAGGAAATTATCATAAACTTTGTATTAACAATAGTTCCACAGAGTCTGAGAATTGCTTGTAGGTGGATATTTTTGAGCTAATTATTTTAAGCAATTATAGATTTGCTTTGCTATGAGTCGATTATCTTACCCACTGAATTACAACACTTGATAAGAAATCTGAGCCCACCCAGTGCGTTTATGAAACATTAGTAACGGCGCACAGAGGCACGAATGGCCCGAAATCCCTGACGTACGAAAAATTAAACTTTTTTAATTTCAATCCCCGACCACTTCGCACCATCTTCTAACCTCTTAGGAATAAGCAAAAAATGTGGGAATGTCACAGAAACACTTAGCGAAAATTCCGTGTTTGAGACAAAACAGTAATCAAAGGTGGTTTTGACCTAAAAATGCACGAAATTGTGTATAGTGACTTCGATTGTTCTTGTAACTGGGCATTTTTTTACTGTCCCAAAGGATTATAAAATTATATCTCATGAGAAGAGGCAAATAATCGAAATTACAAGTTTTCAAAAGTTCGTACAAGGCTATTCTAACTAAGAAAAAGAATTGGCGAGGGACCGGGTAGTGATGGTCGAGGTAATTATTAGAAGAAGAAAAAAATTAAGATCTTTTATAGAACAATTATATTTGTGATGGTGTAAGTAACTTTCAGGTTGTTTCGAGTACATTAGGTTGTTTCGAGTACATTATTGCGTTGAAGAAAACCTTTAATTTCCTCCAAAAAATAGACTTCTCAGGTTTTTACTTTAGGTTTTTATGACGGGAAACACGTTCTATTATTATCTGAATACTTTTGACTTAGCCCGTGTTTTTACTTCTAATATTGGGATTCGACATAATTTAACTATCAACCTTTATTTTTGTTTGCACCTTTTAAGTTATGAAAAACTTTATATTTGTAATTTATATTTGTAATTTTTAGGTTAGGATTGTATTTCGTTAATTTCAAAATATTTAGTCTTAGTTATTTTTTTTCTTCAGTTTTTCCATAGTAATAGGCACCCTGCAATGGGTCCATATATTGCTACGCGTTCTCATGCATGTATTTCCCGGCATATCGTATATTTAAAGAAAATTTATACAAACTAGTTATATAATAGTACATAAAATATTTTTAAAATAATTGAGTTAAGATGAAATTTAAACAATAATTTTCGAATGAATTTATATGTTGATTTATGAATAGAATAAAGATTGAAGAAAAAAAAATAAATGAATAAAAATTAGAAAAAAAAATTATATACAATTAGAAGTAGGTAAAATTAAATAGCCTGTTTATTCTATGTGATCAACGTGAAGAAAATGGATTGGAAAAGAAAAAGTTTATATTGTTATAAGCTATTCTTGCTTTATTATCACCATTCATATCAAGAAAAAAGGCTTCATCATTAAATTCTACACACAAAAATATAAAGTATATGATCCATTTTTCAATTTTTTGAAACTGAAATCTTTATTATAATGACATGTCCAAATAATTATCGTTTTTGTCCAACTGTGCGGCGTTGAGTATAGATTAAACCAGCAACGTCTAACAACATAACCGGATAGTAGCTTGGTCTGCCGTTCATCCTGGAATAAAACTTTTTTAAAAGACAAAACTTACTTGATAATTTAATTTAATTATTCAATTATTAATAATAATTCAACTGGCTAATTTATCTACTGATTCAAAGCTATAATAGAAATGATAAATTCCTTGTCATAATTGACTTATATTATCCCCTCTTGTAGAGCTACATAACAATCAATCACAATTGGATTGTCTTTATAGTTGATATAAAAAAATATTTATCAACACTAAAAACAATTAACCAATAATAATAACCAAAGGAGAAACGGTCAAAACTAATATTTTTCACATATATTTTGGTTAGTCTTTGCGTCATTATTGTTCTTATTTAGCTTGATTAAAAAGACGAAACAAAATTAAAATTTACAACTTGACTTACAATGCTATATGATTCAAACAATTTAATTTTTGTTTTCGACTGTAACAGAAATGTGTAGGGGCGTTAAATGAACAAATGGAAAAAAAAAAAAAATTAGATTTGCTTAACGTATAACTTTCGTCCGCATTCTATCATCACTGGTCTGCAATTTTAATTTCTACAAAATGATTCTTTTTAATTAATTAAAAAAAAGATATACATTTTCAGATACTTTGTGACTACAACAGTGAGGTTTGTCCAGTAAAACGTTTTTTTCGTTTAATCAATCAAAAAACCGCTAAGGGATATATTAAATGTTTTTTAAGTACTTTTGTGTGCCCTTTGTGGTTGTAGTTTATTAATAATTAATTTGATTATATGCAGTTTAATTAATTATATATAAATTTCGGGTGTCTTTATCAATGTATTTCTCATTTATTGAGGAAGAATAAACGGATATGAGAAATATAGATATCTTCTTCAATTTGTATGGCCCACTTTTTAATCAGATAATTAATAATCGATGGAATGAATAGAAATATTTGGAATGATTACATTTACTTTCATACAGTTACCCTTTAAGCACTGAGAGATTGGAATGGCTATAATATTGTTTTTGTATCCATATCATCTCTTGTATCCAATCCGGTAGACATTAAAAATCCAACAGCGACTAAACACATACATTTATTTAGCCGTATTGAGACACCACACAAATGTACGAAATTTCGAAAAATACAAATATTTTAATCAAAAACACTTGGACTAATTACGATGCCTTAGTACATTCACCTCAGATCTGGATGCACCCACAGTAATAGAACGTATACCTAACCTTTATAGGCGATTTCATTTCAGAATTCATGGACATAATAAAATATTGATTAATGACAGTGCTATGAATGGCATATTCGGAAATACTCTCAGAAAGCTGAAATGAAGCTGGATGAGAGCCCTGCTGAAAAAAGTCCTTTTTTATTTAATTGTTTTTAAAGCTTGCCAGGAGGAGCTACTTTTGAGAGCTACTGTCGCTTATGTCTTTAAAGCATGTATTGTTACATGTTCAGCAAATTAACAAGTTCTTACATTAACCGGTGTAAATAAAAAAGAAAAAAAAAAAATTGTTCTTTCTGTGTTAATTAATTCACTTGGTAAAAGAGTATCGGAAATTAGAACATAAAACGGAAATGAATGTAACTTATCTTGAGATTGACAGAAAAGTAACTCACTATTAATTAAAATATGAAAAGCATTAAGGAAGTTCAAAATAAATATAAAAGTTTTCTTTTTTTAACAATCTGTAAATTTGTTAGTGATAATTAAATTTAAAAAAAATGGTTTTCACACTTTTAAATTCTTATATAAATGATATGTTTAATACTTGCTCATTTTTATAGCTAAAGAAAATTATAGTTACGGGGTATTTTTTATATTCAGAACAATTCAGGAAGCAGACATTAAAAAGTTTAATTATATTAGGTGTCGGTGATTTGAAACTTTTATTTTATGAACTATGAAATTACTCTTTCTTTTATTGGCAAAATATTCTTTTTACGATCATTGAAGGAATGATATTCTCAAGTTTAATATTTTCTATTATTGTTTATATTACTAATAATAGTTACTACTTAAGCAGTGAAAACGAATTACGAAATTACATCAACATAATTATGCGAAGAGTGCGTGTTAATTAATTAAGGATATTTTTGATAACTTATTTTAAATAAATGATATAGTAAAAATACAATATATGAGTGCCTATTTTTTACAATAATTCGGCGTATGAAACATTAATGAATGCCTACAAATAATAACAATTAGGGAAGCTGATATTGTGGAGTGGTGGGGTTCATATGCGGTATTGTGGAGGAGAGAAAACTCTTCGTGGTTTTAATTAGAAATCTAGAGATGAAATATAGAAGAGCTAGGATTCTGAATAATAGAAATAGCTGAATGTAAACTGAGCAAATGAGGTTCCGTCGCATTCTTTTTTTTTTGTTTAAAAGACTTTATTTAATACATAGAAATTACAAGTGTTCTTATACAATACTTCTAAAGAAATTATAAGTAAACATCATGCAAAGGCTTACAAAATTTAAGAGAAATGCTATAATTAGTTCTAAATTATATGTATTTATATAATTTGAGAATAGGTTCCGAACATATGGTCCGAAATCGATCCTTCAGTATCGACCTATGCCGTTATCTTCAATGTTGGTTTCTATTATCTATATCGTATTATAATTGCGGTGGTGTGGAGTAAGATTATTTATTTTTCTATTTGTCTAATAATATTATAATTCTTTCATACTTCAAAACTACTAATACAGCTTATCTCGCCCATCCAGTGATCGATAAATGAATATTGA
Source organism: Euschistus heros (assembly GCA_003667255.2). Classification (NCBI taxonomy): domain Eukaryota; kingdom Metazoa; phylum Arthropoda; class Insecta; order Hemiptera; family Pentatomidae; genus Euschistus; species Euschistus heros. The sequence goes on from RCWM02000020.1 coordinate 1,247,615, forward strand.
TAATAACGACAAACAACGAACCCCTCATCAAATAATAAATATTAATTTTTCTCATTTTAAATAAGTTCACTGAGGTTGTAGGAAAAGTGGACAAAGATTACTAATATCATAAGTTAATTTGTTTGTATATAAGTTGCTTTTTTGTTGTTTAACATTTAAAAATTTCCATTTCATAACGAACTTAATTATTCATTAAACAATACTGCCCCATTTAGAAAACTGAAAAAAAACACCTTTTTTGGAGGTCCAAATATAATGCGCCTTTGAAGAACGAAGATAACTGGACGGAATTTCTAGATTCAAGAAAACACACTGCCGAAACTATACATGGTGTAAAGCAAGGGTCTCTAAACTTTTCATCCTTCGGGCCATACAAATTAGGCTGGTCCCCGAATACGCGCCCTGAGCTAGCATACGCTTGCTAAATTCGCTAGTTCAATCACTACTGTGTTGTAATAGTGAATGGTTGTGCAAGTTAGCATTCTACCTACTTCGATTTAACAAAACATATGAATGAACTGAATATGAAGTTGCAAGGAGAAAACCAGCTTCTGCCTGGTTTATATTAAACTGTTCCAGCAGAAAATAATACTGTTTCAATCACTATTGCGTAAAAAGTGTTTCAGTGTTTCATTTTAAAACATGTGAAATATTCAGCCACACTACTGAAATTTACTTTTCCATCGATTTTGCAGTCGAAGCTTTGAACATAAAATTTCATATTCGTTTCTTAGTCTTTGATGTCATTGCGAATAAAATTAAGATTTTTCTAGATCGTTTTTTTTCGATTCGACATTGAAAAACTAGCCCCAGAACTATAACATTGTTAACTGGTGAGCATCTTAAATCTCTTTTAATAATCAGTACAAGTAAAATTTGTCTATAACTGAAAAATACTGTCGCGGGCCGTAGTTTGGAGACCCCTGGTGTAAAGCATGCTTTTGATAAAAATCAGCTAACGCAGATTGAGGAAGACTTCAAAAAGAATAACACTCGTGACTTCTATAAGACTTTCAAACGAAATTTCAGTAAGTATAATCCTTCGAGTCTAAACTTCAGTAAACACCGCACCGATGGTAAAGTCAAGGATAACTGTCATATTTTTGCGAAGTATTTTGAATTCTTTCTGAATCCAGAATCCACATGCACATTCGAAAACAATGCACCTATTCATCGAGATTCATCACAACCTAGAAGAGAGGAAAATTGATCAAACCATACATTCACTAAAGAATAACAAAGTACTGAAATGTGGAAAAATGCGGAAAACAAGAGGATAGGCAAACTTAGTGAAATAATTCCAAAAATCTGGGAAACTGTATAATTTGCATGTGGATGATCCTCCGTACTGATCACTCTTCATACGAAAGGTGACAGATTGGATGTTAACAACTATCGTTGTATATCGATTGTCTTAATAACCAACAAGATTTATTCAAAAGGACTTCAGGCTAGAGCAGAAGAGCAATTGGACCCACAACTATACGAATATCAAGGAGAGTTCAGGAAAGGACGTCCTTGTACCGAACAGATGATGAATCTTAAATTGGTCATATCCTACTTAAAGCATAGAAGTTAGAATTTCATTGTGACCTTCACAGATTTTAGGAAGACCTATGACTCGATCGATAGGAGTACCCTTCTCGAAATCCTGAAAGAATTTGGCCTAGACAACAAGACACCAGCAATTATCCAACACACCCTAGCTGCCAACACCTTGAAAGTAAAATTAATATGAGAGTGGGTAGATTCTAGCTACTTTGAAAAAGAAGCATTCGCATCACGGATTAGGAAAATGGAAATGGCATACCGGAAGACCAAAAAACGTCTGTCTATAAGAAGAAATCAGTATCCATTAATGCAAAAATACGGCATTGGGATAAGACCAGAGGCACCATATGCTGCAGTACGTCTTGCAATGAATAGCAAAGATTTCAAGAGAAAATAGAAATTAAAGAAAGGCAGATCTTGAGTAAAATTTTGGGTCCGATTAAAGAGAATAGTGAATTTAGAATTGAAGTGAATTTGGAGTGATTGAATGCGGGAAGAATTCGATGGTTGATTCCTTAATAAGAAATGGAAGAAAGCATGATTTACAGAGATAAAAACTGATCTGCGATAAGTAGGGATCACACAGGAGGACATAGAGAAACGTGTTCCGCTTAAGAAGAAAATCCAAGAACACCCAGAGTTTCCAACAAAAGCCAAACCTAAAACCTGGAAAGGTGTGGACTGAAGCGAGAAAGGAACAGCATAGGAAATGAATGCGGGAATACTGGGAAAAAGTTAAAGCCTAGGCAAAAGGAAGAGACAGTTGAAATAGCGTGGTCCGTAGTTGGCCGAGACGATAATAACAATAATAATAATAAACCACTTGTTAAAGGGTACATTTCTAATTACAGGATTATACAGAATTAAATTATTCTGTTTCTTTACAAAACCAGCGTAAATTCGTTGGATTTAATTTCCGAATTTCAAAAAAGGTAATTTGTTTTGAGCAGTTTTTTAGTGTCTAAGGTGAGACCGAGAAGCAGATACGAATTGTGTCTCGAATATTGATCTTGAGAATTTAGGTTTTCATAGGGCGGATTGGAGGGAGGTCCGTGGTGTAGGCATGGAATTTTCGGTTAAACTAAACTTTTTATTTATTTATTTTATTTAATGATAATTTTCTAACAAAAATAACCTTCTTTTTTTTAGAAATGTTCAGTTACAAGTAGCGTGAATTTTATCATTGGAGCTCTATGCTTGATAAAAAAAACACCTCTATTTTAACAAAGCGTTTGATAAAAAATGTTCAAAACGTTTTCATACAAATGTAATAGGCCTTTTGTTCACTGGCTCCCATCTGCACAGCCCTAGAGTTTCAACCTAATGGAGTATAGCAACAGACCTTTTTTCTTTTTTTTTTATCAAAGTACAGAAGGGCTATGCACTCACAATAAATAACACGGGCCCGTGAAATAATGAATAATCAACTCAACGTTTTGAACTCTTTCGTCTCCTCACTGAAAATAAATTGTATTGAACTGAATATATATATTTTTATTGTTTTTACTTTCGCAACATTAGCAAATGAATAGTAAAAAACGTCACATAAAATTATTTTCTCTCCGTTTTATAAATTCGATGTGAATATATGATGTCGAACTATGTTTAGGTATAGGTTTTGCACAATACATCATTATAGTATTATATTTAATACATAAATTTAATTACAGTAATATATATATATATATATATATATATATATATATATATATATATTTAATATGATTCTATATCGTCCCCACAACTGCAAAGTATCGAATGTGAAAAAATACATTTTTTGTATTACTTTATCAATTGCTTTAGAACTGATATACGTTTTAGCGAATTCTCAAATCTGAATTCACTCTGTAAAGGGAAGAATCCTGTAAAAGGATTGGTTATACAAACTATTTGATTATGCTAAATCAATGTAACGAATCGCTAAAGATCCCTAAAACCCGCGTATTTTCACATTCGATACTTTGCAGTTGTAGGGACGATATCATATATTGTTTATGTGAAGAAATAGTGTTGTCAAATTATTAAATATTTTAGTTGGAATTATACCTTTTCAAGGTATAATCAACATTTCTCTTTTGTAAATATACATTGACTAGCATTCTCCGTCGCGGCTTCGCCTCTCTTATGTAAAGTAATTAGATAATTTTAACTAATGTTTAAAGTCTACTTATCAATAAAGACCTTGTATTGTAGAAAGTATGCAGAAAAAAAAATGAATTAATAAGAAATCTAAATAAAATATGTTTCGAGTTTTATCTCTTGAAGTCATGAGAAAGATTAGATTTTTAGGGCTTCCAGTTCTGGATAGCCTAAACACTGAGAGAAATAGTGAGTCTGAAGATCCATTACAACGTATTAGAGTAAGTTTGGAGTAAGTGTGGCCTTGTGATTTGTTAATTGTTATAAAAAAAATAAACATTGAAGATTTTATTATTCGAATTTAACTAATAGGTTAGCAGGAATTATTGGATTCATTGGAAAAAATGGGATACCTGCTCAATAAATTATAGCCTTAATGATATTTCCACGATTATGCTGCCGTTTTTAACGTGGCACCATTGTACTGATTAGGTGGTGAAGAGTGCATAAAAGCATAATTAGAAATCTATTTTTTTTTTAATTTTAATGTATAGTAGAGAAGCCAGATGGATATAGATTATTTACTCTATATTATTAACGATATGTCGGTCGAATTTTAACCTTCACCGGGATCCACATGTTCCACCGCATATTTATAGATTTTCGAACAACACATTTATTGAAAATAAGTCAATTTTATGAACAATTTCAAGCTCTATATAACACCCGTACCTGTGTAACCTCTCTTGAACGGCGCTCGCCACTTACTGTTCGATTTTCAAACTTTACTCCGCAAACCATATTTATCGCTTTTTTAATTGCAATTTAATTAAAACCTGTTTAATTTTATTATTGTTAAACCTTTCTTTAACTATGAAGATGATGTAGTTAAAATCTGGAACAGATTCGGGAGGCTACCGGTTAGATTATAAATATTTTGTATTTATTTAAATAATATTTTTATTTTTTTATTTTTTTATACACCACCATCCATAAGGGTCATCGGCTGTTCATGTAAACTCAAATATCGGCTCTTAAAGCTAAGTGAATTCAGAAATTCTTTTAATGGCCTTACTCATTTTTTTAACTTCTCGAAGAATTTCTGCTTAAGTTGACGACAATGTCTTTTCCTGGCTGAAAATGTCTAGTATTCAAGAGTGTCTTCCACAGTCCCAAGTTCACCACAGCAGACACATGTAGGGTTTTCCAGGCCAGAGAGCAGATAATTAAGTGAGAACTCAGAGTGACCAATTCTCAGGCTACACGAGATAGTTTCCCCCCTTCTAGGACTGCTCCCACTTGTTGGCCGTTAGTTTGGCTTTACTTCTAGTGGCTTTGATGAACTAGTTTTCCTGGTATCATGCCAGCACAGATGACTTTATATTTCTTTACAAGTATCTTAGAGATGTTAATTTTTTATTTGATTATTGTTATTTTGTAATAAATAACAAATCAGGATGTTATTTCAGTTAGTTAAGTAATCTTAGTGCTTATGCTTTAGGATGTTCCAGTAAGGCTTATAGTTGTAAATAGCGTCATGGGTTTTTATAATCCTGATTAATAGTTGTTAATAGTATGTCAGAAACTAATTTGATTTTTCCCTTTTATTTATTTAAAAAAGGGTTTTGAAAAGAATAACCCTTAGTAGGAGCATCTCATCATATTGAGGGAGGCCGTTTTTAGTTATATATTACTTTCGGAGGTACATGCGTTTCAATATCACCTCATCAAAGGTACTTCATCAGTACATATCATGAGTGCTGTTCTATAAAAACACAATAAACATAATTTTAAAAATGTTCTTTATGTATTTATTTTTTAAAAATTCGACTTCGGAGTCGAAAGACCTTCCTGAGCACATCCAGCATCTTTGAAGCGAGCATCGTACTGAACCCAAAACCCTTCAAGGGTTGTAGTGGTACAAGGTTTATATGTATAATATATGCTTATTTTTATGGTATGAATAAACTACAGATAATTTCAGTATTTAATGTTTAATGTGATAGATTGTAATATATTTAAATAAAACCTCTTTTTAAATATAAAACTTAAATTTATAACTATGAAAACATATTTAAGAAACTATTTCATTTAAATTTAAAGGAAAATAATACAATTTAAGACACCAACTAATTTTATATACACTCAACAGCAAAAATAAAACCGGACAATCAGGTTTGGTCTCATAATTTTGTTAAATACGTTAATCTTTTCAATTTATGGTAAGAAATAGTTTATTTATATATTATTTACACAAAATCTGCCACAAATGAATATTTTTTATTAATTATTAACAAAAAAATTAAAAAATAAATAAATTTAACACATTTTTTAAAAACTTTATTCTTCATTTTTATCAGGTTTTCTGACAAGGGATGTTCTTCCAATAGCGGGTTGTTCTTCCTCTTCTACGGCGAAGGGCTCTAATCCTGTCAGGCATAGAAGAAATTAAAACAATCCAACAAATAACAAAGAAGTTGAATTTGCGAAATTTCAGTTATATGAATTTTTTTAAAAATCTATTCTTCATCCATTCAAGACAGGAAGGTATGTATTTATCAAAAAGAATTTTTATCTGTTCCGTTTCACAACGAATTTTTTTGCTGTTGAGTGTATTTTATTGCTTATATATATTTTAATACTGTGATTTTATTTTGCATTTGATTTAAATTACTTCAAAGATTAATATAATCATATTTGAGATAATTTAATATTAAGCTATTCTATTTTGTTTTACTTTTTATGTTGTATTAAATTAATAGCTGTATGGTCATCGTCGTTGTCCATGTTTCTGACCCATGTGTCAGGGCTCCTACAGGAGAATTTCGGTGCTCCTAGATTGGGAACGACTTTAAAGTTATTTTAATAAACCACTTTAAAAACGAACCTATTTTTAAATTTTTTTTTCTCTTTTAGTAGTACTAATTCTTGATCCGTGTCAATGTGTTATTTACGATTCCAAACAAGAGCACCACCTGATACTACATTTACAAATGGATCCAGAAAATAGAATGGTACAGCTATAGATTGTTTTTTGTTTGGATTCAGTGGGCCCTGGGAAGTGCTAATTTCCCTGGAGGTGACGCGGCGACAGGCAGTGACTGACGAGCTGCTCTAAGTGGATATCGTTTGTCACCTTCCTTTATATCAGGCCCCTGGGACCGTTTTTCAATACTTTGTCTTTTTACTAACACCCTATTTTCTTTTACTATTTTTTAAAGCTCTCAGCCGGCTTAAATACCGTCAAAAGTTCCCTATTCAGTTGTCATTTATTTTTCAAAAGTTGAATGACCTGAGTTTCTATTCAGAGAGTATTTCTCGCTTATCATGAATTTATTAAAGCATTGCAGATATTGAAAAGGTAATTTTAATATTTATTTAATATAAGATGATTTATTGCCCTTCATTGTATAATGTTTCAAGTGATTCTTATGCAATAAAGATGTGTGTTTTATTAACACAAAAGTTTTGGTATTTTCAATAATTTCACTATATAATGTGTGTATAAGGAAAAAGACTAAAATTACTAATAAAAATAACATTTTATGAAAACAATTACATGATTTAAGAACTTTAATACTGGTAAGTACATCCGTTGTTTCTTCAATAAAGGAGTATTTACTGTTAATATTTCTATTTATTTATTTAAAAAAATTGACATGGTGGGATAGTACCAGATGAATAGAAAGTCTGATGATGGGATGGAATATCCCGAAACATGTCACATATTGTGAAGATTAATTGTTTAAGAGGAGTTTTTGCTAAAATAAATTATATTAGATATACATCCATTGTTTTTATCTTAAATTTTAAAGTCACTGAAGATCTATAAAGTTGAGCTAGAAGAAAAAGAAAATAAACTTTTATCTGGGACAACTTGTCCCCTAGTAGAATACATAGGACAGTCGTCTGGCTATGATAACTGACCAATAATAACATGAGTTAAAAAATAAATGAGAAATCCTTTAAAAAGAATAGATAATTCCATATTCTTTATTTTAGCTTTACTCCTCACATTAAGAATTACTATCCTGTTACATGTTTCAGGACTGTTGTCACCTCTTCAGACTTAAATATCTTAAGGGCGTGGTGGTTAATACCAGAAAAAAAGTATTTAAATCTGAAGATGGGACCATTGTTCCGAAACATGTAATGGGATAGTAATTGTTAATGTGAGGAGCAAAGCTAAAATAAATAATATGGAATAATTAACATTAATGCTCCTTTATTAAAAAAAAAAAGAATAAATCATTTAAATATAAAATCCATATAAATCATTTACGTATACAGGTCATAATGTCATATTTTACATTCGACACATTCGTTTAAAGGAAGTAAGAGAGGAGCATTTTCGAAAAGAGATGGACAATGAATTCTATAAAGATTTGGTTGTTTTATTTTATTTTTTGACATTAAAAAAATCTCAAATCCGACGACTAAGCAATTTTAAGAAGTGGTAAAAATCTAACTCACTCTTTATAGATTCTACAACATTTCGTGTCAAAATTACACGACTTTCGTGGAGTTTGAAAAATCCGTATAAACTAGGAAAGATCAAAACATTTTACGTTTATTCTTTCACATTAAACTCTATATGATAAAGTTACAAATTAATTTAAATATATATATATATTTGTAGATTTAAATGTTATAAATTTGATATTGTTATTTCAATATTATTATTATTTTCAATACAGCTATTATTGTCTGGATCAAACAATGTATGCTATATAGCATAATCCTGGGGTACGAACGTATGTACCATATGAAAATAAGCTGGACTTCCCTTTGGTAACTACTTTAACTTCTCTCGAAACTCTAATCTGTTTAAATTTGTCAGAAAAAAAATATAGTTGTCACTTTCATAAACAATTTTAGATTTAACAGATTTAATCTGTTGAAAAATGTGGACATGAAGAAATTAGAAGGGTGAGAATTATCAGGATAATAGTTACACAAGGTTAAAGCCAGTTGAGGTTTTAGTCCTGGTTAGTAATTGGATTAGAGGTTCGCTAGTCCGAATAACTGGCGGAATTAATGCTAACTTTAGGGCGTATTATGGTCTGTTAGTCTGCTAAAAAAGAATAATATTTTCATCAACTGGATTTAAATGTAAGTGGTATTAGTTTAATCCCGCTTATGTCAACAGGGGTAGTTCCAAATTAACGAGGAGCTTGGTTTTCATTTATATGACACTTAAAAAAAAACTAATAGGATTTATTTATGGTTGTTTTATAATATGACGTTACCGCCAGTCCTACATTTACAATGAGACCGTATATCACAGCCGAAAACTAACCACTTTTTTATAAGGCTGGTAGCTCAATATATATATATATTTAACAATTTGCTCAACAAATCTATATTGTATGCATTAACAATATGAAACACATTTCTATTACAGGCTATCATTTTTCTAATTTTAACCAATAAATGAATAATTACAAACTAATTAATAATTAAATAGAGTTCACAAACCCAACAATGAGCAGGGCGATTCTTGATGGCGATTATGAATCAGTCCAGTAAAATAAGGGCTGAAGAAAAAACTGCCGAACTTTTATTCTTAACGGAATTTATGTTTATTGGGATACTAAATCCGAATCTAAAGTTTGCTACCACGGGAGATGTCGGCTTCATACCCAAAATCGCAAAAAAAACACCCAAAATACCGGTTATTTTCGTTTTTTTACCTATAACACAAAAACTAAGTTTTTTTAAAAGAAAGTCTTAAAATATTAATTGTAGCTGGAATTATTACCAACCAAATGAAATAAAGTACTCCGAAATCGAAAAAAATGTGTCAAAAATAGTGGATCTTTACTGGGACCGACGCACACTGGGGCCGTATATAGGGCGCTCGCGCTCAAAACTCCAAAATGCGGTTTTTTCATTTTATAAATTTATTTTAAATAATAAAATAAAAGATAAAGTTATAATTGAATTAAAAAGGCATATTTTTTTATTAATGATAGGTTTAAATTTAATAAAATGCACCACTTTTAATAATGTACTTATATTATAAATTTAATATAAAACTTTCTTTGGCAGAATTATCTTAATGATAAACAAATGTGTAGAACTACAAATTGAACATTTAATAAAACATGAAAGTAATAAAATTTACAAAATGTACCTGTAGTAAAAAATAATAAAATGTTGTAGATACAAATATTTCGCACATATCTACAGATAAAACAATAAAATATGTTTTAAACAAATAGCATTTAACATATTTTAAGTATCAATCATATTTTTAGGATTATAATTATTGAATAACTATGTAATGTTTTTTTACATGATGTCTTTAAATTAGTTACCTATTTAATATTCACGTAAATTTTGAAGAATCATTTCAAGTTTTAATATTGAATCAATGTTAGTTTTACCTGATGCCCTAAAAAAAGTTTATTATGGGTCTAATCAGAATTATCGGAATCCGTAATATATAGCTAGATGTAATGTGACATGCAATGTTGTTTAAGGTAGATGGTCCAATTGTTAACATGCCACAAACATCGGGGTCGAATTAATATTAATTAATTTTGTTTTTTATGTTGGCATTTTTCTGAGGTTAGCTATCAATTATCAGATATTAGATTAGACTAGTTATTAGATAATAGCAGCCGATTAAAACCGTCATTAATTTTATGAAGTCTAGAAGTCTTCCTAGTAAATTGTTCACCATAAGCCTTAAAATCTTTGTTACGGGCCTTTCACTAAATTCAAAATTTTCAATATCTTGATGTTGCGCGAAGGAATTACCCTTTCGCTTTCACATTTATTTATGCAAGAGCTTCTATTATCATATTATAATGACAGTTTTGCAATTCCCTAGCGCTAAATTGAATTAATCAAATTCAAAGATTTAGGCTTCAAATTTTAAAATTTAAACATTTATTTTCAATTTCGTTCATAAGATTTTATTTATTAGTGTTTTATAGTACATACCTGTTTAATTCTAGAAGTTTTTCTACTAATTTTTTTCCTGTAAGCCTTAAAATCTTTGTTGTGGGCCTTTCATTAAATTCAAAATTTTCAATATTTTAATTTTGCCCAAGGGAATTGCACTTTTGCCTTCACATCTATATTTACAAAGGCTTCTATTATCATATCACAATGACAGTTTTGCAATTCCCTTGCGCAAAATTGAATTAATCAAATTTGTTTTAAGAATTTAAATTTTGAATTTCATCGTTAATATTTTATTTATTAATTTTATATTATACACCTTCACTTGAAACCACATAGTATGACTTGAATATAAAACTTTAAAAGAAAAAAAAAATTAGCGTATTGAAATGGTTTGCACTTTACAATCGACTGAATTATGCTCTCTAATAATCCGCGACATAAAACGGATTAAAACATAGAAAGGAAACAAACAGAAGTGAGTGTTGTTTACCAATTGATTTGCCATATTATGTAGATTATTTTAGCCACAAAAAAAAGTAGAAATATCCAAAAATCAAAAATCGAGTTTTGAGCGGTGTTAGTGAGGAGATGGCCCCAGTGTGCGACGCGTCGCGACGTGACTTTTGTCTCCAATGTCTTGGGTCATACTATATTTCTCGGGGAGAAGTAATAACGGTAATGGTTAGGTACCATATGATCAACGACTGCGCCCGAGTCAGGGCGAAGATTTCAGAACCGTTGAAAGCCGCTCATATAAATCCCATGGACGACCGTTTATAAAGTTTAAATAAGTATATTCTAATGAATATATACATAAATATTAAATACATTAAAAAAAACAATGAACTAAATGGATATGTCAGGCTCGACTTCAGTGATTATAATAATTTTTTTTTTTTTACGTAATGAATAGTAAAGCAATGATAATCTATTAATCATTATTGTATTATAAAGTATTGTGTGTAATAATACAGGAGTTATTAGTACTTGTTCCCTAATAACAGCCAACATATAAATCTTCGTCAATACTCGAAATGCGTTAAGTTAACAAATGTAGGCACTCACGTCGGATCAGAAAATTAGTCTACACCGAATTGGGAGAAATACGGTTCCAATATATGTGTAACGTATGAGATACGGTAAAACTGAACATGTTTTTTATTTGTCACAAACAATTGGAGTGTACCTACCGTGTGAATTCCCACATCAATTATTATTACCATATAGGCAACTTGTCCCTAAAATACCTAACAGAATGCCTAAGTCCTGTGGCTTTATTCGTTTGACTTTAGCTGTCGACAAGTTGCGGAATAGATCAAAACATATCAACATTAAATATTGGCCACACCATGGATATCAGTTCCGTCAATAAATTTTCTTCCATTCAATTTCACACTGATTCATAATTTTATTTTTACTTTTGTCCCAGCGTTTCCTCTTATTCGGAAAATTCAAACTTATTGACTCTCTTAATCAACTGAAATACATTTAATTCAATTGAGAAAAAATGAAAGGCTATTTCTTAGTTTAAAAGCTCCTTTTAAATCTTTGCTTGTAATTATTCATTTCTTTATTTACTCCTGTAAAATAAAACATCACCCTTTGGAAATATAAATCCGGTGTTAACGTAGGAAACTATTTCTAATGAACACTATGTGGTCCTTGTTAGTAAACCTACCATATCCATCCTTCGCAACTTCTATCGATTTACACATATCTGACTGCTATAATCTCACCTATAATTAGTCTTATCCGTACTATTTCCTTATTTTAATTAGGATGGAATATTGTAGAATGGTTTCTTAGACTCTGGTAAAACAATACTGACAGGTACAATGAATTTTTTTCAAGTTCCTATTGTGTTGAGTAAGTCTCATCAACGAGTCTAAAAGGCCTATTTCGAAGTTCATGTTCTACTTGACTTGTCACTATTTTGACAAATGTTATAACTAAACTTAAAAGTGTAAGATATTGTTTTTTTTTCCGCATTATTATTAATTTTGTTGTTACCAATGCTATCATTTTTACCCTTATTTGTTTACTAAACAACACTATGATTTTTCTTTTCTTATAATGTAACATCACTGGAACAAAGATAATTTAAATTTACCTCTCTCTCGGGTGAATTTTTTAAATAAAAATTTAAATATCATGTTCAGTCTTCAAAGAGTAATATTTCGATGCCGCACCTGACATAACCACATCTCAATCACTAGGTACCGATCTTACAATGATAGCTTTTGTTAAGATGTGTTCATTAGAATATTGTCTGTAAAAAAAAAAAAAAAAATTGGACTCTTTTGGAAACTCAGGAAGCGGTTATTGCCTCCGTGATATCGGTGCCTACCGAAGGAGGAGGCGAAAAAAGCTTATTAAAGTAGAATGGAGTGAAGAAGGAGTGGTATTGGGCAAAACGGTTCCTATTGAGGATGTATTCACTAAGTTACCCAAACTAACCACTAAAACCACGGAGGCTGGTGTCAACCGAGAAAAAGAGTCTCTCATCCTGATGATTCAGTCTGCCCTATTTGTGGCTTGTCATTCAAGGGCGAGAGAGGCCTTGGAACCCATATTGCCAAGAAGCATCCCAGGGAGGCCAATAATAATACGTTAAGAGGACTAATTAAAAAGGTGGTGGGCCCTAAAAATGGAGAGGATGAGATACCTGAAATCAAGGAGGGCATTGCTAAATGGTCTGCCACTTTCAAAAATCTTTGTAACCAAAATAATATGAAAACTGCGGAATTCGATGCAGCGGTCGTTGAATTTCTCAAGTTCTTAAATAAAATTAATGCAGAACTTCCAGGCCCACAGCACCCGGCAATTAAATTTTATATACTAAGAAAAAAAAGAAAAAAAACAATATAAAAGACAAGAGTGCTAGTAAAACTTCGAATCCGCAGAGAGCAAATAAAGCAGACCGAGGGCGTCGGCAAGAACAATATCAATATGAGATGGCCCAGTACAATTATTATAACAGAAGAAAGAAGGTCGTCCAGACAATAATGAATGCCGATGCCCCTAAGCAATATCCCTTAAAGGCCACCGAAATCGATGCCCATTTTAGAAACCTCTTTGAGCAAGTGAACTCCTGCAGACGTGCGGATTATGAAAAATGTGCCCCAATGCCAAATGTTATGAATCTTGATGTCCAGGCAATACGAAAAGCCATTAAATCTACGTCACTGGACACATCACCGGGGCCTGACGGGGTCTTAATCCGCACGATAAAATTCTATGATGTATCCCACATTATTAAGACAATAGCGGAGATCATGCTGAAGGTGGCCTATATACCAGAACTTTTACGTCAAGGGCGCACAATCTTAATATACAAGGGTAAGGGCGATGTGAAAAATATTTCATCATGGAGACCCATTACTATATACTCTATTGTGCGCCGAATCATAGAAAAGGTTCTGGACCAGGAACTGAGAAAGCAGGTCACCTTCCATAGGAATCAGAGAGGTTTTATTAGGGGCCTTCCGGGAGCACACGTAAGCGCAAGAATCATCGACGCAGTCATAAAAGACGCAAAAAATAAGAAAAATGACTGTGCGGTGGTCTTTCTTGACGTTGTTGGCGCTTTTGACAACATTGGGCACGATCACATTGTTAGATCGTTAGAAGCAAGAGGTGTTTCACTGGACCTGAGAAACGTTATCGCTGCACTCCTATCCACAAACAAAATTAAAGTAACTGTTGGAGCTCACTCTACTAGCCAGATCAATGTACTGCGAGGAGTTCCCTAAGGCGGCCCGCTCTCTCCCTCGCTGTTTAACTTAGCTATTGATCATCTGTACCAAGACCTTTGTGATCATGATTTCTCAAGACACTACGGGTACAAGCTGAGAGAGGACCAAGACTGTGTGGTCCTCACAGGATTTGCAGATGATCAGGCGGTCTCTGCACGTAATAAGTATGCGGCAGAGAGAATTATAGATAGCACCCAAAGGATACTGGCGGAGATTGGTCTGGCTGTAAATCCATAGAAAAGTATGGGCATTGTGTTGGATAGGGGTGAGATGCAAGGAACTACGCTCTCTCTTGAGAATGGCAAAGGAAGATGACTCTATTATACTTGGGATGCCACACGGCAAAGGAAAAACTAAATAAAAAAGATAAATGACTCTATTAAATACTTGCCGAAGCGTGAGAGCTCTACGACGGTCGCTGAGAGAGGGCGCTTTTGAGGAATGGGCCAAATGCAGGTGGCAGGGCGTTGGTGTACCTCATTTTAAGGAGACGCCGAGAGCTAATCGATATATTTGTGAAAAAACAAATACTTTCGGGGTCTGAATGGACCAACGCCCTAAAACTCAACATCAATTATGCGTTGAGTCCCCTGCGTGGAGTCCCAGGTGCCAGCGGACAGATAGGAGAGGTTGGGTCCCTTTGTCGCAAGTGCGGCAAAGAGTCCGAAACACCAGCCCATGTGCTGGGAAAATGTCCCAACAACTCACTCCTGATCACACGCCGTCACCACAGGGTCAAGAATGAATTGATAAGGCTCCTCAAGAATAAAGGCTTTACCTGCTTTGACGAGGTATACTGCATCGATACCAACGGGTCCACGAGGTATGCGGATATTGTCGCGTTTCCGAAGAACGGACGGACAGCGCTCATAGTGGATCCTACAGTAATTATTAAATGTGCATTTATGTATATGAACGTGTGGCAGATATGTGAATATTAGGGGGGTATAACATAAAATGAAAGAATAAAGTGAAAGAGGAAAAGAAGCGAAAAAGGAAAAAAAAAAGAAAAAAGGGGGAAAAAGAAAAAAAAAATGTTATTAGTTTGTCTAGTATTAGGTAATATTAAGTAGTATATTATATAATTATAACTAAATTATAAATTACAGTGTTGTCTTTTACTGGATAGATGAGTATGCTGTGTTTATAGCAACCCAATAAAGTTGGGCAGCACTATGTTTATTGTTAATTGTCTCAATAAAGCATATATCTTTCTTGAATAAAGCTATAGTTTTTATAGCTTGTTTTCAAATTATTATTTTATATATTGTTTTTAAGTTAGATTAATGTGAACCTTCGGGAAATTAAACTAAATTACTACTATTAAACATAAATCTTCGAGAATCTGGAATATCAGGAAGTCATCCATTTCTTTTCGTAAGAGAGTTACAATTTATTTGTGTTATTTGGTTTATGACCAAATTAATTATTCTTGAATGTCCCTGTGTTATGATTTTATGTCATAACTTTGTATTTAAAAGTAATTAGGATTAGTTTTATTCGTATCTTTGACTGATATTTTCATTTTTCATTTATTAATATTTTTTTTATTATTAGTTTTATTTTTATGTTATATTATTACTCATTGTATATATGGTATGAATGACTACATCATTGTGTCTGTTACCTATTGCCCTTCACTGAGGCAGATTGTACATCTATTCCAATGAAAGTTTTCAAATAATAACATTTTGAAAATAATATTTTTAATTAACGTTTTAGTTTATCGTACCCAGTTATGTAGGTTAAGGTTAATTTATCAACCTATCCAAAGGGGTCACCTGTGGTTTAGTGGTTAGCATAGCAACCTGCTAAACTCAAGATTGTCGGTTCGCAGCCCGGCAGATGACCTTAGGATTTTTTAAAGGGAGTAAAAAATCCTTAGCTATGCCGTCCTTCGGAAGAAACGTAAAATGGGGGTCCCGAGCCTGTGCGATATCAGGTACTCGTTAAAGATCCCTATCCTAATTATCCCTGGATAGGCAAAATTTAGGACACCCATCCTTAGCATCGTCCGATTAGCCAGAGCAGCATAAAGTGACGTTAATCGAAATAAGCAAACAAACAACCTATCAAAACTTCCAGTGAAAATAATAATTTTAGTCACATTTCAGTTTCAAATTTAAAAATGTAGGCATAAATTTCAAAACATATAAATAAAAAAAATTCTTAAATATTCTATGAATAATAATGCACAAGAATATTTATTTTACGATAACGTAAAAAAAAATGGAACCTTTTTCAATTAACTAAACTACCAGGCAGTGCTTATCTCACATCTAAATGCAGCATTATTCTGCTGCCTTTACTAAAAAATTGGGTTTTCTCTATAATCCATAATGTAAATAGAAATATATGAAAAACGAATGATCATAAACATAGAAGCCAAAATAGAATAAGTTTGTATTATAAAAATTATTTAATTATATGGTAGTATATGTAATATATTATAGAGCTACGTTTTACTTAATTTATGTTGGTGTGTATTTTTTTTTTATTGTAGAACTAATGAAGATGTAAGTAGTTGGGGTGTTCAAAAATGTAGGTAGTAGACAAAATTAAAATGTAAATTTTAATTTATTGTGATGACGTTTTGGTCAACAATGTAAGCCTTCATCAGAGCTAGGAGAAAAATAAACAAAAAAATATTACAATAGAGGAGGTTATTTGAAAGAAAAAGATAAGAAAAGAAAAACAGGATAAAAATTTAAAAAATAAATAACAGTAAAAGTTGGTTGATGGACAATATATTTGATAAATAAATACATAAACTTTATGTATTGTTATGCTTGTGTATTTTTATACGAAAAATGGTTGTAGTTTATGTATTTATTTATCAACTATATTGTTCATGAACTGTATTTGCTCGTCTTTTATGGTAATATATTTTTTTCGAAAACAAAATATTTAATTTATTTTTAAAGAAAGTTATTTTAATTTTAATTTTCAAACTGATTTTCCTTTCTTATCTTTTTTAAAATTCACTTCTTTTTTGTCATATATTTCTGTTTTCCTCATAGCCATGAAGAAGTCTTACATTGTAGGCCGAAACATCGGTATAATATACTAAATTTGATTTTAATGTGCAGTCCAACTATCTGCATATCCTTTACCTAATTTAATTATTGAAAGCAATTTTTAACTGATAAATTCATTAATAGGCAATGGATAGTGATGTACCGGTAGTTAAGACTTTACAAAAAATATGAATCAAAGAATATGAAACCATCCATTTTAAGATTTATCATTGCGCTACCATTGTGTGCCGCATCTGACACCATGTTTGAATGGAACCCCCTTCATCGGACGAATACTGACCGTAGTTTGTTGGCAATCTGAGCCTGGTTTTAGGAAGAGAAAGTCTACTTTCCCGAAGAGTTTTCCATCCAATAAGTCCACCCCTCCTACCAATCGCCAAACTTCGCACCTCGAGTAGCTTGGCCGGGTTACAAAGAGCTGTTCCAGATGGTGTCTACGGAATGGAAAACTTTGGATAAAATATTTGCAGAAGAGTGTGAATAAAGATAAACAATTTATGTTATAACGAAAAAAAAGCTTATCTAAAGAATTCTAAGTGATTTCGTTGATGCTAAATACAAGGCTTTAAATAGTTGTTAATTTAAGTACACATGCACCATAATTATTTAAACGTTTTTAATTTACCCAATCACCGTTACCCTAAGCTACTTGCTATAGAGACAGTTAGGAAGATTACTTTTTGGTTTAAAAAAGGCAAGGAAATGAAATAAAAATAAATTTTATTCTGGGACCACTGCCCCTTAAGAATAGTTATAATGAACAATATAATGGCAACCTAGCTAGCTCCCGTATATATATAATTAAGGATATAATACAAGAAAGAAAAATATAATTACATTTAAATTAAGAAATTTAAGAGAAAAGTAAATTACAATATAAAAGTAATAAAAAGTAACATGTTATAAAATATCACACGAAAAACAAATTATATCTTAAGGTTAAGAATCTAAAATATGCTACGAAACCAAACAATAAGGAAAAAATAAATAAAAGCTAAAAATATATATAAATATATAATGAATGAATATATAATGGAGAAATAATGTATCTTGTCTGATAAAATAATATAAATTATGTTAAAAAGCAATTACACAAATTTAGTGCTATAGTACAAAATCAATATTATAATCTGAATATTCATATTTCATTTTAAAAGATATTTCCTTTATCGATATGACTAATTAGATTGAATATCTAAAAAGTGAACGAAAAATCGGAATTTAAAGCAATTATGAGAGGAGGAATGGCGAATAATGGAAGGGAGGGAGTATAAGACATCAAGTAAATGTATTGACAACGAAAATAATAACATGCTAAAACTTGAAAAGATCTACTCATCAGTAGCACTTTATTAAAAATTCTACAGTAGAAGGTCTCTAGGCCATCTTCGTTTCAGACACCTCGGAGGATTATCAGGAATGGGGTGGGAAGCTAGTTGAGAAACTAACGGATTTGAGTGGTTATGGAGCTTACTATGAAAGGGTATGTATCTGGTGTGGGCTAAATCAGCAACATATGGAATATTAAGATCTTTATGGATAAGTTTATTGGTGACAAAGTAAGGAGCATTGAGAATTTTTGGAAGAAATTAGGATTTTAAGGATTAAATACGAGATGAATTGGATGGTTTAGTGGAGCCCCAAAGCTCAGCTCGGTACGTTCAAATAGACCTAGTCACAGTCATGTAAATGAGACTTTTGTAATTATTTGGGAGCTTTGAACGTTTGTCTAGTAAATGTTAAAGTGTCTGTTGGGCAGTTTCTTGTCGTTTTAGTCTTGTATGTGGATTCCAAGTTAGACGTTTGTCCAAGTGGAGTCCTAGGTAGTGGATCTGTTTAACAGGGATTAGTGGAATATCATCACCCTACAATTTAAAGATACTTGTTGGAACTTAAGAATTAGAGGAGAACTTCTAAGTTTGAGCTACAAGAGGTATGTCACAGGTATATGAATATGCTCATTATGTAATAGATCCGAGAGCGATGATCTGTATAACTTCCTAGTGGTATGTTCTATCTTGAGGGAATTCTGAGTAACATTTCTAGGCTAACCGTTCCTTAATGAAGCTGAGGCACTGAATATTTTAAAAGGTGAAAATTGGTTAAATATATTTTTACATTAGCCAACGTTTCATCAAAGTTCCTACAACTACATTTCATCCAGTCAACTAACATGGCTCTTCAAATATTTGATCCCTTTGAGAATTTAGGAGTGTTATGCCGACTAAAAATTAAACACATAGTGTTTGCTGCTCCCTTATTTTTGTTTTTATCGTAGTAAACTTTATTGATGTGCTCTTTAAATTAAACACCACCCTTATATTAAATTCCACTCTTATATATACGTAAATGCATACAAACACACACTGAGTCATGCCTTTAATATAAAACACCTTTATTTTGAAGTTTATATTGTGCCAGATGATTTATATTCTGAATACCTTAGCAGGGGCCTTACACCGCTTTATCCGTCTCCTAGAATAGGCGATCTCTTTATGCTCCAATGCTTTTGTAGATAGCAGCTATACAACGGCCTATTCTAAACGACTCAGTATTTTTTATAGACACCTGTCAACTAAGCGTTTTATGTCTCTTTTTTTTCAGAATCGAGGCATTCAAAACTAGTTTTTGGATATAAATACTTCAGACTATTGGGTACAATATGTTTTCGTTGACATTATTTAAATTTATTTCTTGTTAGAAAACGTTATGATCTGTGAAGGTTAGGTAAAGGTAAAAATAAATAACAAACAAGGTGAGCTATTTCAATCACTAAATTAATTAATTAAGGTGAATTAGGATTGATGAATTAATTGCCGCTCCTATTGCAATTATATTTATTTGAAAACAAGTTTCTAATGTTAAACATTCATCATCAGTTCTACAACATAAACAATTTTTTTTTTGAACATTAGCACTTTTTTTATTTATTTATTTATTTATTTGATTGATTGCCTCTACCCTTCAGGGTCATTGGCAGTCCCTCTTCGATTATTTATCTCCTATATTCGTCCATAAAACCTGATAGCCTTTAAGAAATCCAACAGAGACTTCACTGATTTGTTATCATCTTGTAAGATTTCTTGAAGTGTGTTTGAAATTTTAAACTCTCCCTTATAGATGAAAGCTGTAGACAGTCTACTAAAATGTGTTGTACTGTCCTGGGTTCCTGACAGTTGACGCAGGTAGGGGGCTCCAAACCGCGGAGAAGGTAGCCATGTGAGAATTCACAGTGGCCGATTCTCAGGCGGCACAAAATTATTTCTTCCTTTCTAGACGTCCTACAACTTGTTTGCCACTTAGCGGAACAGTTCGTCCTTACTTGTAACAATTTAGACCTATTTGTTATCCAGTTTTCCTCCCACTTGGCTTGGATCGAGCATCTTACATGCCTCACCCAGTCTTCTTTAGGTGTAAGGTTGATGTTTTTAACAATATCACCGTCACTAATTCTTGCTAACTGGGCTGCAGAATCAGCTCTTTCATTTCCAGAAATGCCACAGTGAGAAGGAACCCAAATAAAAATAATCGTATTGTTTTTCTCTTGAATTTTCCAAATAAGCTCAATAATTTCTAAAATTGTTACATGTTGAGACTGATAATTTTTTATTGCTAGTAATACACTCATTGAATCCATGACAAGTTACTGATTTTTCATGTTCGGCTTCCAGGCAGTGTAGGAGTGCTTCCTTAATAGCAGTTGCTTCTCCAGTGAAAACGGAGCAGACTTGAGGTAACTTAAAGAGACTTACTTCGTTTTCTGTCACCACTGCACAACCCACTACAGAATTTTCACATTTTGAAGCGTCAGTATATAAGATTTTATGGTCCTGAAACTTTTCTAAGAGAAGTAAAAAACTTTTGTTTGATTCAATAGGGATTGAATTACTTAGATGCACTTTGTTACATAGATGATAAAAATTAATTTTTTATTTTAAATATAAGACAAGACATTAAACATATCGATATTCAGCTAAGAAGGCAAAACAAAAAATACTTCTGGAAGATATCAGGACTAAATGTGAAGAGGCGAAAGGGTCAGCAGGTAGATAGGTAGGTTTAACATTTGGCCTTCCCTAGAAACAAATTTAATACTATTGGAAATAATTGAGGCATGTAAATGGAAAAGGCTGTAAGTTCCAAAAATAAAATTTAATAAATTTGAATCGGAAAATGCATAAGTTCCATCGCCAATGTAATGGAAACAGTGGTACGTACCTTTCTTGGTACTAAGCCTTTTATAATAGGTACGTACTGTTTCTATTACATCGGCGATCGAACTTATGCATTTTCCAATTAAAGTTTTTTATTTTTTTTTATTTTTAGTCCTTACAGCCTATTCCGTTTACATGCCTCAATTGTCTGGTCATTCAAACAAAATAAGTGTTGTTTTTGAACGATTTTATTATTTTCAATAATTCATAAACTTTTAATTTTAGACTTTTTTATACTTGATCTAATACATCAAGTATGACTTTTTTATACTTGATGTATTAGTTTCAGTCCCAAGTCGTTGAATTTATGGTTATTTTCATTAAAATCGAAAAATAAGAATTTTGCGTCTTATTATTTGATGTTCTTTTTATCTTTGATCTATCGATAGTTAAGTTTTTTCCGTAGCTTCACAATCATTACAAATAGTTTCATGTACACCTCTTTTTTGTCTTTAGGTGAAGGGAAATAAGATAACAATGGTTTTTCTAGTTTAAATGCAGGATTTGAAACTGATTATCCGAACTCCCTTACAAATTTGGGGAACATTATGGTCCCAAATCCGTATTATTGTTATTAGGTGAGTACCAATATATTTTATTGCTTGGCTTAGGCCCGATTCACACAGAACGGACGTGGCGCGGACGTGGCGCTTTTGTCTCTTCGGATATAAAAACAACATTAATAAAATTTGATATTGGACTTACATACATACACACCAATAATTTAATAGGGGTGAAACATTACCAATTTAATTTTTTTAGGGGGGGTTTCGGGAAAATCTGTTGAGTTTTTTATGTCCGATTCACCCCCCCCCCCTCCCCCCCAAAAAATTATATCAGTGATGTTTCACCCCTATTAAATTGTTGGTATGTATGTATGTAATTCCAATATCAAATTTCATCAAAGTTGTTTTTATGTCCGATTCACCCTCGCCCCCGAAAAAAATAAAAAATTTAATCAGTGATGTTTCACCCCTATTAATTGTTGGTATATATGTATCTAACTCCAATATCATATTTTATTAATGTTGTTTTTTATGTCCGATTAACCCCTTACCCAAAAAAAGAAAGCTAACTAAAAAAAAAAAAAAAAAAAAAAGCTCGTGGCGAGGAAGTGGCGTGCCCCTTCTTGTACGCCTCGAGAGACTGCAAAGAGACGTGGCGGAGACGTGGCACGGACTTTTGTCTCTTCCGCGCCAATCCTATTAAACAAACGTTCCAATTCACACAGAACGGACGTGGCGGAGACGTGGCGCGGACTTTTTTTAATAGGATAAACCTGGAAGAGACAAAAGCGCCACGTCCGAGCCACGTCTCCGTCAAGTCCGTTCTGTGTGAATCGGGCCTTACATTTTGAAAACAAATTTTATATATATTACCTATGTAACAAAGTTGTCATGTTTTCATATTATATGGTTTCATAAGTTCATTAATCCTAACTAAATTAATTAATTTAATGCTCTTTTAATTTTGTTGTTGATGTGGAAGTAGTTGGACTCAAGTCTATCTATACTATTATATAAAAGGACAAGCCAATTTTCGTTTGTTATCATTAACCGCGAAAACTACTGAACCAATCAGTACCAAATTTTATTCGTATCATCTTCATAGTTCAAGGAAGGTTTAGCTATAATAAAATGTACATATGAAATTGCTATAAAAAACCTATAGATATGTAGTTTGACGTGTGGATCCCAGTGAAGTGAACAAAATTTTAACTAAACCATCTTCATAGTTCTAGGAAGGTTTACAATAGTAAAGCTTACTATAATTATCATTTAAATGTACAGTGTTAAGTGACAGAACGAGGTATGTCAAACTGTCATAAAATTTTAAGGTAAATAATTAAAGTCTAACCAGATGAAATCGATAAAATAATATCTGCCGAATAAAAATTATTACGAAATCAAAGCGACGATCCTTAGCTTTTTGATAGTGTGTGTAAAAATATGATCCATGGGCCTTTAGTTGCAAGCACTGAAAATGCAGTCCATTATCTGCAAGATTTTATTAATAGTTTCTGTTCGTCTGGATTACCAACATGAGTTGTTCTGTAATTTTAATATATGAGTACTGAAATTAAAAATTGGATGTCCACTCATCCTTATATGTAATCTTCAAATACCTAATCAGTGGAATTTTAACCAGGTTAAAAATTATTTCTATGTGTGAAAATATCGTTAAAGAAATAATACTCAATAGCATAATTCAAAACAAGATTTTTATCGATGAAAAATAAAACTTCAATTATTAGTTAAAATTATATAAGTTCTTTACTTATAAGAGCGGGCGATGCCGCGACATGGAATGCTAGTCCTTCTATAACGGCATAAAACAAAATTGAAAAAGCATTATGTGGTGAAAGGGAAAATGTTGGTCGAGTGGGCAGAGGAAGTACAGAGATATGGTATATGTAATGGGACAGAAAAATAACGTGTGAGGGATCTGGTATATGGTGTAAGGAGTCCTCAAAGGATTTTCGGTATCTTGGGGTTACTGTAGATGTTTTAGAACATTGGGGTAATCCAAGAGTCTCACTTAAATTTTAATGTGATATACTAAAGAGAAGTTTTAATAATTAATGATAGCTATGATTATTTTGTTGCAAATTTTCATCCTTGTATTGTTTTTTACTTTTTAATATTTTTTTTTTATTTATATGAAAGTTAAAATAGAATGACGACTGCAGCCTAGTCATCACCACTTGTCCGCTCCTAGAGCCGCTTAGCAGTGGCCATGGTGGCAGATCATTTTTAGTTTGTTAGTATCCGGAATCCTGGTCAAATAATAAAACCATGCCGCCTTGCACTGCTGTTTAATATATATTTGGTGGTCGCTGAGGACAATTGGTAAGTTGGGTACCGGAAACATATTTCTCGCCTCTTTAGCAGCGGCATCATTCATTCCAAATTCATTCCCAGGTATTCCAACATGACTGGGTACCCAAAGAAAGTGTATAAGTTTATTTATTGTAAGTAACTGATCTATTATTGTGTTGGAAATTGGATTGTTAGAATGATGTGATTTTTTTAAGTATTTTTAAAGCCGAGAAAGAGTCTGTACATTTTTTTAGATACAGAGCTAGGTAGATTCCTTGGGCATATATATTTTAATCAACATATGTGAGTTAAACCTAAAATAAATCGATATAATGAAAAGTGTTGCTGTTGCTGGTATGGTTCTCTATTTGTACATATATTCAGGATATGGGCGTTGGAAGAGCCCCTAACGTGTTAGTGGAAGTGAGAAACAGGAAAAGTGAGATAATCGTAATTAATACATTTTGAATTGGCAATTGTACTATATTTTTTTTTGTTTTTAGAACTTTTATTGAGTGATTATTATAATCTGCCACAAATATGGGCAATAAGTAATATAGATGGCATATGATTACATTCACACATTATGTACAAAGAGAGAGAAAGAAAAAAATATATTTATATAAAATAAAATAAATTAAAAGATATCAGAAAGAATTTCCTATACATAAACAATATACATATAAAGGAAATGAAATACAAAGATAATAAAATAAAACATTGAGTGAGTAAAAATAAATAAATATTAAAAATAAAAGTAAAGATAAATTAAATTAAAAGTTAAAACTACATTCATACTTATTTACAATACACACTCATCCTAGGGATCCCCCAACCAACCCTGCCCCTCCAATCATGGAAGGACAGGCCCGGCACAGAGATGTCCCAGCTCTTCTCTCTCAGCTGCGTCACTGGTGTTAAAGAAACCCAGTGGAGGCTGAGTGAGAGCGCAATAATTGTACTATCAAATTCAATTGTTTATGTACTATTTAAATTGAGGTGTAAGTTAGGTATTCTAGGATTACTGTAGCGCCTGTAAATAGAGTGTTAAGTGCAATTTTGTTAATTTCGGTTTATGGGTATAACCAGATACTCAATTTGTTATTCTTATTTGTGTCTAGTGGGATAAGTTATTAGCTATATATTAGGGATGAATAAATATTTGTAAAACATTGTAGAAAAAATTTCCCCCAAATATTTTGCTCTTAAAACACTATTAACAGATACCACAGATTTAACCATTACAAAATGCTAATATATTGAAAATTATTAATTTTTTAATAACTTCGTAATTTGTTATTAATAAAAATAAAACTTAAGTTACTACTCGGCGTATATTTAATAAATAACAAATAAATAAAAAAATGAGAAAATTAAAAAAATATATGATTTACTTTAACCATTCTTATTGCAGTTGGTTCGTTTTGGTGATGTTTACTTTGATCTCCAAGCCACTTGCACGACTGCTTGGGCAGACCAGCAATATTAGGTAATATTGTTGTGCAATACAATTTTATGTATCTTGTTTTAAACCTATTTTATTTTGCAAATTTCAAAATATTTAAGAGATATTAAAGCTCATAAACGTTTTTAATTTCATTGACGATGGTGTATATTAACTAAATTGTCGCAAACGGAATAGTAATAAGTAAATAGATAAATGCATTTAAAACTATTTAATTCAGGATCTAATTATAATTAAGTGTAAAATTGTTGAAAGTCTTGTCACTACTACCAAGCTAGAACGAATCGCTTTTACTTTGAAATTGCTAATTTGACTATTAAAAAGCAGTAATATTTGTTTGATAAATATTATAGGGATAATACGGCCAAATCTCTCCCTGTTAAATGAAATGCTTCTAAAATGTTTTCAGACAGAATAATTTTACCTTTTCTGAAACTAAAACTGATGTTTGCGTCTTCTTGATCGGATGTGTAAAAAGTTGGAAATAAATGCAGAGGATCCACCCTGAATATAGTACCCACAAATTAAAAGTTAAAAGATATAAAGCACTGAAAAAATTTCTGGTGCAATGTTTGACCTTCAGGAATCCACTGAAAGAGATTACATTGATGAATGTGTTTTAATAAAAGCAAAAGAAAGATGCAGAAAAATATTAATTTTACATTTTTTTAATTAATTGTTTGTTTGTACCGTTTTATTTCAAGTTTTTATTTTTTTTGGCACTTCTTATTAATACATTGGTTGTAGTTTTATGCTTTTGTACATATTATTTTCTCTTTTCAATAAATATTGAGAATTAAATACATTTGAGAAAAGATATAAGCGTATCATGAATCGCTCCATAAGATTTGTTCTCGGATCCTTCCCATCTTTACAACAAGTTAAATTGGCTTTATATATTCCTCTTCCAACCTATTAACACACACCACCCCTCTCTTATTTATGACATTCTACATTTCAAGTCCTCAATCCAATCACTTCATACAAGATCCCGTCTCTCCGATCTCTACACCCCATCCTACAGAACGACTGCATTCCAACGTTCCATTCTTGCCCGTTCCGCTATTCTTTGGAATTCTCTTCCTCTCTCCATTCGCAACGCATCTTCCCTGGGAATTTTTAAAGCACACCTCTTCCACCACCTTATCTCCCTCCAGACGGATGCTGTTTAATCACACAGATTCTTTATATCGAATGCAATACCAGCATATTAAATAAAAAACTTTTCCAATGCTTCTTATAATAATGTTATCACTATTACTCAAATATTTTTTCTTTATCATTTTTGTCTGTTCCCTCTAAACAAATGTATATTTTTCTTCATACTTCACTAGATTTAAATCCAGGAATTTTATGTTTCAATCAACTTTGTATATAGTATTTTTTCCTTCACCGAATGTACATATGGTACATTTTTGTGTATATGAGTGTGTTTGTATATATATATTTTTTTCTTTAAATTATTTTTTTAGAAACTTATATTTACTTTATATTATCTTATTTAAAATATTTTGGCTTTAATTAATTTACTTTTTATAATTCATTTTTTGTTATTCTTAAGGGACATTGTCCCAGAATAAAATTTATTTTCTATTCTATTCTATTTTTTTTTAATCTTAGTCAAATCATTTTAGGCAAAAAAATTCAGTCTATGCAAAAAGGGCCTATAAGTTTTTTTAGTAAAGCGATTTAAAAACTAAAGATTAAAGATGACTTGCCATTTGTTTATTTGATCCTCTTACCGAATAGTTGCCTAAAAAGTAGAAAGTGAAAAGACAAATGCACAAATCATTAAAGATTTGAATGATCATAGCAGAGATTTTACTTTTGGTGTATGTATGTGCCCATTTTGCAGTCACGTTCTTAATTATTATTTTTAAACATTTATTCTCATATAATTTAGAATGATGGGAATTGTATACCAATTTTATATTTTGACTATTTCCATCTATCTCAAGAATCTGGATTTGAGTTTATAACGTATTAAACTTAACAGACGATAAATAAATTATTTCGAAGCTTTTTTCTACAACTGAATGATACAAATAGGTTTTGTGATCTTGACTATAATGTATTCCCCTTGGAACATGCTCTTTCGTGGATTTGGGTAATACTTTGCTGTTGAAAGAAGAGGGGGAGGAGCTCGGCGCTATCTATTCACTTGAAAGCAATCTCAGTAATCCTGACTGATTATTCAGGATTCCGAAAAACCTTTTGCTCCTGAAGCCAACATTAGTTTTACAAATCCCCGTTTAACAACTTTTAAGACAGCCAGAAGGGAGAAGACAGCTTTAGTTTTGTTTCTTAAAAAAACGTATATTATGTAAGTATTAGATTGCCTGTAAATATCTTTAAATAATGTTATTATACATTACTATTTATGTTAGCATTAATATTATTAAAATTAAAATTAAAATCTCAAACTTAAAAGACAAGACAAAGGTTTTTGTTTATCTTATACTAGTTCCGACTATTCCAACATTTACTAGATAAGCGTTTAAAGCTTCAAATAAGTTACAAAAGACTTATTTACATGATAGTAATCAGACCGATTTGGACATACTGAGTTGAGCTTTGAGGCTCCACTAAACTCGCACCCTATCCTCATAATCCAAATAATACACAGAAATTAGACCAAAAAATTATCAATCATTGAACTCCAAAAATAAAAAGGTCTGACTGCAGAAATTTTTCACAACCTGTAACTCTAGATGTGGTAAAATTCTTCCTCCAAAAAGCGTCGAGTTTGGGTGGGAGAGGGAGGGAAAGGGTTGAAAATTTTGAAAGCACATTTTGTATTTTATACATTATTAAAGCCGAAAACAAATTCGGTTCTATTCATTGTTTTCCTCAGTGGCTATAACTCCGGAACTATTTGTCCGATTCAAAATTTCATTTTCTTACCTCAACACTGGTTAAATTTAAATTAAATTCCAAGGAATAAGTGCGACTTACCGGAAACTAACCAATTTTTGGTGGTGAACCACCCTAAAGTCATTGAACTGAGCAAAAAAATAAATAGAGTTAAATTTGTTGCAAATTTTCTTTTCTTTAATAAAGTACTAAACACAAGTAAACAAAATTAACGGTTTCCGTTCTATTTGATCAAATAGCTAAAAACATACGATTTTCAAACCCTTTTTTTCCTCTCCTATCCAAACATGCCGCTATTTCGAGAAAGTATTTTTACCATACGAGTGGTGAAAAATTTACAGCACACAGACCATTTTATTTTTCAAGGTTCGATGCTAATTCCCCTGTACTAAAAATCTTTCGTTACATCCTCAATAAAGACCTTAATGTTCCATATGTTGCTGATTTGGGACAACCCAGATACTTATCATATAACTTCAAATCAACTAGTCTCCCAACTTGTATTATACTCTATTCCCGATAGTCCTCCCAGGCGACTTAAAAAAATATGTTTATTGACGACATATTGCGACATGGCTATTGACACGTCTTTCTAATAATTTTCCTCAAATTTACTTGTTATATGTTGTATAATGTATAGAGTTGTAAATATCAATAAATAGTTCTTTAAAAAATAACATTTAAAATAATAAATAATCAAAAATAAAAAATAAAAATAATAAAGTACTTTTTTTTTATATTAGTGATGTGTTGGTACAAGCATTTTTCGAATCTCAGTACCAAGATTAACAATTCTCAATTCCGATTCCTTGGTTGAAAAATATAATTCTCTTACGAAAAATCATCTATTCAAAATCTGGAATAAAAAACAAAGCAATTGAAGAAAGAATAATTATTCAAGGTATAAATTAGTAAACAGTAGATTGTATTTATTATCTACAACATATAATATAGGTTATTTAATTACAACTCATATTATGTACAATAACAGAATTAATTATAGGAATGTTCATCTAAGAAGATAATATTCCAAAAGTTATGAATTGTATTAATGATTTAAGGAATCTTAAACTTCACAGAAACTAATCCAACAACACTGTAAAAGGAGTATACACTGCCATTTCCCATGATTTTGTAGTCTAAGCGTATTGGGTTCGATAACCAAGCTCTATTGATGTGGGACTTAAAAAATCGCTCTGTTATTAATGATGAAAAAATATCTTTTGTAATTTTTTTTCTGATAATTATGGAGAAGAATAGCTGTATAATAATTACATAATTGGGCATCATAGAACTTTAAGCTGTATCCATTGGTTCCTAGGAATAGTCTTTGAATCATCAATTCTCCTATCGATTCGATTCTTTTCTCTAAAATCGGTCAAAGTGGATCTGAGAGAAATCACTTTTGTAACTGGAAGGCTCATCTGTAATTTATAGTTCCATTCGTTCTCATGACTAACATCATTTCATTACATAACTTCCAACGTACGTCTTCTGATGACTGTCGGTATTTTTAAAAAAAATTTTTTGGCTGGTATGGATTTATATAGAAATAAAGTTATAAAAACTTTTTTTATAATTGTTATGAGAAATGAACCCGCATCTTATTTAAATAAAAACAACTTAGGAACGAAAATCTACAATTCTCAACCGAATTTTTATTGTGAGTTCGACTTACGATCTGGAGCTCCAACTAAACCATCTAACTCATCTCGTATCCAATCCTTGTGATCCAAATTCCTTCTAAAATCCTTAATGCCCCTTACTTCATCACAAATTAACTTAACTATATAGACCTTAATGTTCCATAGGTTGTAGATTTAGCCCAAACCAGATACCCATCCTTTTGTATTAAACTCAATAACCATATAAATTCACTAATCTTTCAATTTGCTTCCCATTCTATTCCAGGCAACTCTCCGAGGCGTCTGAAAAGAAGATGGCTTCGAAACCTTGTCATATAGAACTTTTGTTCACGTTCTACCAGGGGGTAGGGTTTTCACAAGCAATTGTCATGTTATTGTGTAGTTTATTATCACATTTACTGGATGTATGTTTTTTTAAAATATATATACAGTTGTATAAATAGATAGATAATAATAAAAAAAGGGTTTTAAGGGGAGAATTTTGTGATAAATATTATAAAATTTAGAAATAGTTTTCCAATTATATTAACAATATAGAATAAAATTCTTTTTAGTTAACATTAACATTTATTTCTGGAATCGAACACCATTTTCAAACTAAGCATTTAGGAATAGAACATGCCTCGACTATTACCCACTTAATTAAGTCCCCTTGTAAATGTAGCTGAGCAGCCATTGATTTGGCAAGCTGCAAGTCAGTCGTTATCAGTCATTCAGGCTGAGATCAAACCTCCCGGCAATTTGAATTGATTTCGAAATCGCGTTGGATCCAACTGATTCGACCATTTTAACGATGTGATTGTTCCTAAATTCACCAGGAACAATTTAACAATTTAAGCATTTTTTTTTTTCGAGCTTGTTAATTCATTACTGTAACTAAATAAATTGTTATTAATGTTGAAGTTGAGAATTAGTGTTTCGATTCTAAAAGTACATGAAAAATAGTTTTGAGCTGACACGCGAGGGTTTATGTGAACTTGTCTTGTTGGATCTTTGAAGAAAACTTGTCTAGTTTTTTCCATGATAATAATTTGATATCTCAGGTCATACACAACATATTAAGTTGGTTAGTGGTTTAGTGGATCGTATTATGTTGGAGAATGCAATATATGTATATTTTTAACTAAAACAAAAAAGAACTTTTTTATCGGGATGGCTATGGAAAATGCATATCGATGAATGTGAAGCACGATGCGACTACGCGAAATAGATATGTTGTATAAAGCTGACCATTTTATTAGTCTTGGGGTAGGATGGTGGTACCTTTTTCAATTGCAATATTGTTTTTTTGTTTTTTTTTTTCTGATCTTACAATTGTTTCATTCATAAATACCTTAATATTAATAATCACGGAAAACTCCACGGCTAAAGTTATGATAGATAATAAGATTGGCCTTTTTTGTGAAGGGGAGGGAAGTCTTTTCAACCTCTGCGGTCGGCTTTAAATCATATGGTAAGAAATGGAACACTGGCTAACAAAACTTGACATATGTTTTAGTTATAGTGGCCAGAAGTAAAGCAGCTCTGAAGGAAGCTCTTGAATTATTCATTAAAAATGGCAAGAGGGTGGATCTTATCGTGAACCACGACCTAGCGAAATATATATTAGTGTCGCCAGATGCAAGTGAAATTATATCAAACATATTCTTGGTCTTAGCGATGAAAGATTGAAAAATTTCACGTACGTGGGTTCCTCTCTAATTAATGAGAATAAAATTAGCCCTGAAATACAAAAATAAAATAATAGCTGTAAACATGTATTTTGCAAACAACGTTCTGTTTAAATCTTAAATTCTCTCCAGGTGAAGAAAAGTTAATTTTTATCACTTCCTAATCAGACCTCTGGTCACGTATGGATTGGTAACCTGCTGTTTATATGCGGCGGATTTCGGATGGTGCAACTAGGCATCATGGAATGTGGACGGTAAAAATTAATACAAAAAAAAAATTCAAAAGAATGTGCTGGGCATGACAATAATGGAAAGAAAGAGAAGAAGGGGAAGAGCAAAAAGCCATTGGAAGAATGAAATTTTAACCCTCCAGTAGTCGCAACCGATCTGAGAGGTCATCCAAAGTATTTTTAGCGCATTAATCAGAGTAGGATTTTTGCAATGAGATAAGCGACTCAGTAACTTGAAACTAACATTCCTCGAATGCATTAGTGACGTCAAATCCTCAATATTCTCTCTAGATTTTTTAGTTATTTAGTTTCTATTCCGCTGTTACCGGGACAAGATCTATTTGGCTCATTGCGACTACTGACGCGACAGATTTTATTCTATCATTATTACGTTACACATTTTAGGTAAGAGTTTGTTAATGTTTCATATATTATAGAAAAGAGGACGCGGCCCTATAAGACAACTTTGTGAATTATGTGAAAAACGAAGGCTGACTGAATTCTTTTGTGAACAATGTAAAATTTATTTATGTTTAGAACATTCAAAAATTGCCTGCCAAAGCTGTATAAATAAAATTAGTGAAGTAAATAATAGTAAAACGTTGTGATAACAGAAAAATAGTTAAAAGTTGTTATAATAGATAAATAATATTTTTATTACTTATTTTATTAATGTGTATTATTATGTGCATTCCTTCAAAAATAAAATAAAGTAAATGAGAAAAATAAAAGTGATGAAATTATCAGTAAAACCATTGAATTTCATGAGGTGATCGGTCAGATCTTTACGACTATTGGTGTTAGTCCTAGGGTTGCGCCTACTGGCACGCTGCAGGTGACCAAGGAAAATGAAGGAAAGAAAATTATTCGGAAGGCCAAGGGTCACACAGACCTGTATAGCCAAGGAGAAGTAAACCCTTTGATCTGTTATAAATTGTGTAATTAATTATGCTTATATTTACCGAGTTAAAATTACAGTACCGTAGAGCCTTTGTGCGTGGTGTATGCCTGCCTGTGGTGAAGAAAACATTTTCGCCCTTAGTTGCTATTATCAGACCTGCCTTTAGAGAGTTCCAGGTAAGCCAATCTGAGCTAAGTAAGGACAAAGGACAAAGCCATTTGACTCAGTGTCGTGTGTCAAGGAATTCCTGCCCCCAGGGAATGAGGATAAACCTCATGAAACAGTTTATGAGCTGCCCTGCTTGTCACTGAGTGCCCAAGGGACTGCTGCTACCTCGAAACCGAGGCTTTTCAAGAATTATAAAGGTAGATATTAATAAAAGAAGATTTTAAAGTTTCGAAAGGAAATATTTAAAGGCATTTCAATAGGCATATGGCAGTTTTCTACTGTATTTTATTAAAGACGTACAGGTTTTTAATTATAGATGAGGCGTCGACTTTCAGTATAGGATAAAAGCACTATTATTAAAACAAAATATTTCTCTTAAAATTGTTTCTATTCAAAACTAACTAAATGTCATTATAATGTAAGGTATTGAAACCTCATAGCCTGTGGAATTTCGAATTTATAAAAACTGAAATATTTATTTTGAAAAAAACAAATATAAATTCTACCATTTACATAAAGGATAGATGTTTATAGTATTGTTAAAATAAAAAAACAACTACAGAACGGACACAGGTAGCTTCCAAATAACAGAAAAATTAGAAAATTTTAGACTTGACATCAAAAATTATATCAATTCATCCAAGGGGAACCAGTTCCTACTTTAAAGATAAATTTTTCATACAGTATTTTTTTTTTTTTTCTAAATTCATGAAAACTACAGAATGACAATAAAACTATTTATACTATAGTCTAAAAAGTTTTTTTAAACTATTGAAATCATTCTTGTTATGCCGGTTTTTGTTTATACTGAAAAGTTTTACGATTAACAGCAGTACCATTTTGAAATTCGAAGCTTCAAATATTTTATAAACAATAAAATATCAAATAAAGAAACATCTTATAATTTCAATAAAACCATACATTCTCGCCATACAGTATATTTACGAAAGGGAGGTTGAATGGAATTAAATACAGATTCAGATCTCCATTGATACATTACTAATTTTCAACAAAAGAAAGTGTGGGAGACTTGTAATATATGAAACAGTTACACGTTTCCTACACGAAAATTAAACGTTTCGACCGTCATATAACCGTAATTATCGTTGATCTGGGAAATCTGATAGAACTATGCATCAGTACCCCTATTATATACTAGCTACGTAAATAAATTTTTCACACGTAAAACAATTTTTTTTTCTATGTAGAAGTAGAGAGATTTAAAAATAGAATATTCGGCAATGAAATATATTTCGTAAATAGGAAAAATTTAAAACATTTTTAAATATCTCCATCTAAATTGTTGTTAGTTCTAAAAGTTATCGGATTGTTTTTCTTAATGCAGTGAATTCTCTTTCCGTGCACTACTGGTAGGGCTTTAGACGAATTCATTATGGTATTGAGAATTGTTTTATAGCCAGCGGAACTGTATTGCTATTGTATTCCAGCAGATTTTCGAAAACATTTTCATCTGTATAAATATTCAACAATGTTGTTGAATGAACTGGACCATTCAGCGCCACACAAGTTATTAGTATTGTCTCATATAAACTTTTCCCAGAACGTATAATCCAATTGCAAACAATAATATACAGCTGCCTTAACATACTTTCTAATAAAAAAAACTACAGATCCCACTTTTTCCCGGACTGAGAAAAACATTAGAGGATAGATATGCCTATCCATATATATATACACATATATATAGAGCACATCAATAAAGTTCTATATGGTCTCTCGGCAATCTTCTTTTCAGAGGCCTCGGAGAATTACTGTGAATTAAGTGTGAAGCAAGTTGGGAAACTTGTGGATTAGAGTGGGTATGGAGTTTACTATGAAAGGATAGGTATCTCGCTTAGGCCAAATCTGCAAAATATGGAATATAAAGATCATTATGGATAAGTTTGATTGTGTCCTAATAAGTAGCATTGAGGATTTCACGAAGGATTTTGGATTGTAAGGATTGGATACGAGAAGAATTGGAAGGTTTAGTGGAGCCCCGAAGCTCAACTCGTATGTCCAAATTAGTCTCATTGCTTTCATGTAAATAAGGCTTTTGTAACTTATTGGGATATTTAAACGTTTTTATAGTAAATGGTCTAATCACAAACGAATAGTCACTTGATTTTTGTTTTTTATTGGTCTGTGGAAATTACAAACACGAAATCCTTTGTTAACAAAAACGTTTAACCAATATTTTGAAAGCTACCATTAGAACTTGATTACTAAATAAATATACCTTTCGTTATAGAACGTCCTATTTAGGAGGCGTTACCTTCTTATGTTCCATAAACTCAGATTAAAATCTTCTTAATGAGATCTGAAGCAATGATTTTACTTGTGGGCGAGGTAATATGATCCGGGCTCTCCTTTTTGTCACCGCTGCTTTATTTATCCCTATCCTATAAACCTTTATGTTAAGCTGTTTTTTTAAAGGCATAAGCAGTCATTACTTTTTATAGTCGGGGTCTTAAAAGCCTGGCTTGAGACCGTTGGTCAGGCAACAAAAACCTAATTTGTTTTTATCGGACATTAATCTGAATATAAAAATTATGGACCTCTTGGTCTTCCGAAATGTTTTAAAAATAATGCTGGAAATATTCAGGAAAAAGTAATTTGTTTTTGATTTTTATCTTTGAAATAGACTCGTCTAGGCCAAGATTAATAAAAAAAAGAAAAGAATTTTCACAATCTATAACATGTTCGATCGATGTAATACGCGTAATATTAGGAACGATACAATTAGGACTGATGAATTATATGCCACTTCGTTAGGAATATTTGATTGGAAGACAAGTTTTCAATGGTAAACATTCATAATCAGTTCTGACAACATAGGAAAATTCAACACATCAGTACTTCAATATACATATACACATATACATACTACATACTACTAAACATATACATACATACTATATACATACTACATACTATATTCGCCCGCTCTCATTAATAAAAAACTTATAGAGGAATTAATTAACTAATAATGGAAGTTTTATTTGTTTATTGAAAAAAACTTATTGAAATGTGCAATTGTGTACTATTCTTCAATGATATTTTCACTCTTAGCAGTAATTTCTCACCTGGTTGAAATTGCTCTAATTTGGTGGTTGAAGATAAGGTAAAAGTATAATTTGTCATCCAATTTTTAATTTTATGGTATTCATGGTTAAAATTAAAAAACTCATGTTAATAACTCTTGCGGACAAGGACTGCATTATAAACTGCTAGCAAATGGACTGCAAATCATATTTTAACTCAAAATAAAAAGAAAACAAAGGATTGACATTTTTATTTGATAATAATTTTTATTTGGCAGAAATAATTTTATCGATTTTATCTGGTTGGGTTTTAATTTCTAACCATAAATGTGTAAGACCTCGTTTCTGATACTTAACATTAAGCATTTAAATTTTAGTTATTCTAATTTATTTTATTGCTGAACTTTCCTGTTCCTATGAAAATGGTATAGTTAAATTTTGATACGGATAGGTTCAGTTTTACCAACTCAATTGTGGAATGACTCTAACCAAATATCGGCTCATTTTCAAACTGGGATCCACATGTTGCATCACATATTTAAATGTTTTTTTTCATAATTTACTGGAATTAAAGTAAATTTTATTTGCAATCTCAAGCTCTATATAACACCGTACTTTTGTAACCTCTCATATAGAATGGCGCTAGCCACCAATTGGTCATTTTCAAACTCCACTGCCATCCACATATATTTTTTTAAGATAACAAATAAATTGAAAATTAGTAGATTTTATTATTGCTAAACCATTATGGAGGTCTAAAGATCCACAACAAATTTGTTACAGATTGGTTTAGTAATTTTCGCGGTTAGTGATCACAAACAAAAAATGGCTAGTCCTTTTATATAATAGTATAGATTATACATACACACACAAAATTTAAATATATAAAACATATTAATTAAAAAGTATAATTATATTCACCTAAAGAGGCTACACAGAAGGGCATCTTGAAGTAATCTGTTCTTACAGTGCAAAAAGAAATGGGTGGAGTAGTCAGTTGAATTATAAAATCTAATTCTTAGGTTTTTACTATTACTTGTTAGTAATATCCTTCCATGTAACACAGTGCTGATATTTTGAAATATTTTTATGTTTCAGAACTCATGATCAATGTTTAACATTCAAAACTAGTTTTCATATAAATTAATTTTAATAGAAGTGGCAATTAATTCAATTCTAATGGTATTTAATTTTTTTGTTTAACTAAAAGATGAAAAATAATTTTCAGGACCGTGAAGATCCTATATACGGTCACCATTTTCGTCTTTTGATTATGTATCTGTTTGAAATAATTAGTAGGTTGTAATTTTCTTGATATATATGAATTGAAATATTGTCCCACTAGCTGTTCGTTGGCTTGAGTAAAGTTGCAGCTTAGTAAAAAATTGTTTATAAATAAATCATGAAATATTATATAAGCAAATTTGGCAGTAGTTGTAATAATGACGGGACTAAAGTACTTCTTTGCCTTGTATCCAGTCTTTCCCTTTTGCTTCTGACGATCCGCCAACAAATGAATGTATTCAGTGAAACTGGAACCCAGGTTTGGATTAAAGGTCCTTTGAAAGACGATAGAGAAGACGGGAGGAGAAAGGGACGAATAGAATTGGAGGAGGCACGTAGCATTTTAATGATTGAGTCGGGTTAAAGATCTTCATTACAGCTCCTCGAGGCTATTGCTCCTCAGGTATCTTCGTCACTACAGAATTTACCTAATGCGGATTCTTTGTTCTGAAGTGGATGAATTCGTAATGTTCTGTCTCATTCAAACTGATAAATAAAATAGGTTACTGGTGAATAATTGCAATAATGACAGATATTTTATAACAATGTTGGCTTGCTGAAACTAAAAAAAAAAATATAATGATAAAAGTATAGTTTGACTGTTAAGATGAATGAAAAAGATGATCAGGGACGAAGTCCAAATGGAACACCACATTTAAGTAGAAATACTATAATACGTGCCAACGTTTCGACTTGCCTTTCATTTCTTCTTCAGGATTATAATGAACAGAATACTAGATGTGGCAAAAAATAATAGATCGATAAACAGATGACAAATGGAATACAGAATGACATGGATAAAAAACAATATACAAAAATCGCTATATAAAATAACAGATACATAAATCAGTAATAATTCAAAACAGCAAGGTAAGATTAAGGGCAAAACAGAAATGATAGGAGAAGAAGAACAAAATAAAGAAAGAAAGAAAAAAATGAATGTAAGGGTAGTAGATAATAGGATAATAAATGAACGACAAAAGAGGAAAGAAAGAAATTTAATGTAAATAAAAATATGGAAATATGGGAAAGAGCGGGGGAAATGTAAAAGGTGATATCTTGTCCTTAATCTAACTTTGCTGTTTTATATTATTACTGATTTATGTATCTGTTCTTTTCCTTAGCGATTTTTGCATATTGTTTTTTATCCATGTAATTCTGTATTCCTTTTGTCATCTGTTTATCGGTCTGTTTTTTTTTGTCACATCTAGTATTTTGTTTATTATAGCCCTGAAGAAGGCATGAAAGGCAGGTCGAAACGTTGGCAAGCATTAAAGTTATTCTATTTAGACGTGGTGTTTCTTTTTTACTGCTTCCCTGGTCATCTTCTTCTCCAAAAAATTATATTATAATCTAATAATCTATAATCTATTGTTTTTCCTATTTTAAATTTTAGAATTATAAGGACCAAATCACCTTAATTAATATTTATACGAAATAAACAAAGTTGAGAGAAAGTAGTCTCTAAAAGTCAGGTCCTAGCGACAGATATTATATAACCTAAAATGATCTCTATTTAATTTCGAGGAAATATCGTCAAATCTTCGATACCAGCTACACCAACAGAGCTCGAGCGTGTCAAAATGTTTTTTTTTTGAATGAGATATAAATATACATATAAATTTTTAAAAGACATAACCATGTAAAACAATGTACATAATTAGTATAAATAGGTTTATCGGTTCGATTAATTGTATCAAAAAATGTTGAGCTGTTTTGATTGTAAGGGTATACAATAATAAGAGGCTTAATATCAACTTCTTTATCTATTAAAATGAAAACAACCATAATTGCTTTATAGCATTTACTTGCGAGTGGAACTAATCTAAAATTAGGCATTTGCGAGTCATTAGAAATAATAAAACCGTATTTTAATATTGTTACGGTCAGTGAGTGATCAGACGGTAATCAGTGAGTCAAGGGGTAGTCATCGGGGAGTCGTCAGTCAGTCAGTCACTGACTGTGGCGGTGACTGTCCAGTGGCAGTGACTTGGTGCTTGTGCCAGTCATGAGTCAATGACTATCGTGTGTCAGTAAACGTAGTTATGATAAGTCTGTGTCACTGAATGTAGGCAAGAGTCACTTATGAGTCAGTGACTATTCAGTGGCAGTGATAAGCCTGTGTCAGTGAAAGTAGTGAACGTCTCTGTGTGTGTCAGTGTTGTATATTGATTTAGTAAATGATTTTATGTTTTATATTGAAATTGTTATCAAAATAAAATGTGTTCTGTGTGTGTCAAAATCCTGAATGACACTGATAAACCTTACCCATCATCATGTTTTTTTTTCTTTTTCTTTAAAGTGCAAATTATATTTTAAAAATCCACAATATATTTTAGTTTTTATACATTTCCTTCAAATACGTTTAGTGTGATACACTCCTTTAAATTTACAAAGTACAGACAGTATTATATTCATTAATAAGATATTTGATAAATAAGATTTTTTTTGCCAAAAAAAATACACAATTTAATACCAATTGTATGTAGTAAAAGTTTATTCAACTACAAAGGAATGAAAAATCTCTAAACCCTTTTATTAAAACAAAATAAAATAAAAAAAAATAAAGTGTTGAGCACTATTGTGTTTGCAGTATTTTGGAAGTATTTATTGTAAAATATTGCGTACACTCATTGCCTGTTGATTTTACATAATAAAATTCATGATTATATATAATATATAAGTACATAATGTTTTCTTAGTATTTATTATTTGGCAACTTGGCCAATCCATATCCACATTTTATACAATACACAATATTTAGAACAATTTTAGATGATATTTTAACATTTAAACTATAAATTCAAGTACAAAACAAACGTCTATATTAAGTAGTCATTTGGAGGTTATAACTGTTTTTAAAGCAAAGTTCTTGTAAATATACAATATTAAACATAAAAATAATAATAAAAAGAAAGATATTTTAATATTCAATAAAAATAATTATTTACATAATAAATGCATCCTAAATAAAAGTTATTAACAAAAAATTCAGAAAATAATTGAAACTGCTGTTTGACATAGAGCGACAATTTCTGTTACATCCTTCACGATTTACTCTAGAGAAATATTTGTATGTATACATAATATAATGTCACTGAAGAAACTTCGCTTTAAAGAAATATTGCAAAGAAGTGGATAATTTTCAAATAGTTATGATAGTAGTTTTATTATCTCTAAATGCCAATGCTAGATCTGATTCTCAGATCATGTCTTGTTTATTATGATCACTAATAGAAATAAATATATTTAGATAGATATATTATGAGGGAATTGTCACTCACAGGGCACTTCTGGATAGATATTTTAAGTTGAGTCGTTCTTTTTTTAAATAATCTTATCGGTGTCAAGGCTTCTGATATCCTTAAAATATTCGAAGAGATGTTCTCAAGGGCTCAGGTGCTTGTTTTATTTTTTTCAATTTGCTTTGAGATATTTCTTCTCACGTTGCATGCAATTCCTCCTTTATTTTCTTCTTGATGGAACATCCTGTTTTCTGTTTTATTGAACATAAGCCCCAATAAGGTGGAACAAGATATTCCTTGGCTTTTCTTGTTAGGAATACAATACCCCATTATTCCCATATTGGGTA
Organism: Euschistus heros; assembly: GCA_003667255.2. NCBI lineage: Eukaryota > Metazoa > Arthropoda > Insecta > Hemiptera > Pentatomidae > Euschistus > Euschistus heros. The sequence continues at coordinate 1,288,860 of RCWM02000020.1, forward strand.
GGGCAAATAATCTTATTAAATATTTAATCATTCTGGATTATTCTTAGATTTTTAAAATATGTTTAGTGCAGATATTGCTTTCTTTTTATAATGAGTCAAATTATCATTAGTTGGTGTTTCTTGAATCCTTGCTTTATCCGTTTCAAATCCTCCCTTTATTCTTCCATTTCCCTTTTAAAAAAATCTTCCATTCCCAAAATTTATTTTTATTTGTAGAAAAAGTGTCTTTTATTATCTGTTTATATTACCACAGAAATATGATTTGAAAAATATATATATATTATATAATTTTTTTTTTCTTTTTTTTTTACGAATTTCTTTCTTGCTAAGTCAGTATAATTTTCTGTTTTCATTATATTTAATTTTTAAAATTTTCATGCTCTTGTTCAAATGAATTTTTTTTTATCATATTATGCATTTGATAAATAACATTAGTTGTGAAAATAAATTAATGCTGCTTCAGAACATCAATATATAAACATGCGTTAGAGCAAGAACATTTTCGTAATACTCAAATTTTTAAATTATGGATTTATGTGGTTTTTTTTTGTGAAATGAAACCAAAAAGTATCTTTAACTTACTTATTTCGAAGCCTAACAATGCAGGATTTATATATATATAGATGTATATATTTCTTTCTATTTTGGCGATAGAAACAAGGTTGGGGATCGCTGAAGACTTAGCTAAGGCGGCGTTTGGTCTCAACCTGATTACTGACAATCAGTGTCAAGGCTTATTTTGCGGGACCATCGCGGGAATTACAGCATCCCGGGCTTGGAGCTTCAAAGAAAGTGATAAGCCCAATATCAATTTAAATTATGAAAAAAAAAAAAAACTTATCCAAAGATTTGTAATTAATCTTGAAAATTACTAATATTATAATTAATAATTCTGCTTCATTGAAATAACTTTCTTTTTTTCAAACGAAGCTGTTGAAGGAGGTCAATTCCAGTAGTCGGATTATATTCAAACATTTATTTATATTTTGCGGTTTTTATTAATCAATATCTCTTTCTATCGAGCATAACGTTATCAAATATATTTAGAAACATTAATTAATAAAATATTGAAAACACTTATTTTATTTTATATTTCAGTTAGATTTTTTATTGAAGAATGTTAATGTAATTGTTTCAAAGTGATAGTAAGATTCAATATTACGTAAAAAGTTTTTTTTCTGCATTAGAAAGTTTTAGTTGTTAGAATATTTATGCCTGTGACTACAGTAATTTTAAATAAGAATGCAATTTTAGTCCCCTCCGTTCGCATGGAAACTAGAAGGGAACATTCTACCAGCTTTAAACATTCCAACTGATTATCTTAAATTATTTTATGTTTTTATAATATTTCATTATAAAGTCAAAATAATTTTTTTTAAATCTTTAAAGGAAGACCTTCTAATACAAAACTTAAAAAAAATATATATATTAAACAGTATAAGTAATGTTGAACAACTAGTGTGATATAACAATCTTTTACTGATCAAGTGTTCATTACAAAACATTATTAGTAGTTGCTTACAGTACTTGAGTTTCTGGATAAAATTGAAAGTTGGTAATGGGAATATTTGAATTTGAAAAAAGCTGTTACTGTAACAAGGTCGTTGAGCAGTATACCATTGGATATATGAAACATCAACAATGTTTTTTTTGGTGTTTTAAACTGAAAATCTTTTAAATGTCGAAATTTTGTACCATATGTCAAAAGAACTTTGTGAATCACCAGTTTGCTTGATAATCAGTATTTAGAAGTTTTGAGAGAAATATGTTTTGTAGGTTTACTTCTTTTCTAAATACATTTTGTCGCGCCGCTTGCTCTAGATATAGTATTTATTATGTGTTTATTGTTTTGTTATTATTTTCGCCCCCCCCCCCTTATTATGGGGTTGTTAGTGAAAGTATTAAGTGTGTAGAAACCCAGCAACATTTAGTGCTGTAAAATCATTTAGAAACCTGGTAACATTGTGTGCTTCATATAAACCATTTACAACATCCAATTAATATTATTTATATCATGGACACATGTTTGATTATAATTTTTTTGTGAGTGCATATATAAAATATAAATTATTTTCAGTTCACTTATGCTGTGTGTGAACTGTTTCTTTTATTTATATATTTTGTATTCCTATATCCTCATTAAGTCTGTAGTCTGAAGCGTATAGTCGCAACAAGTGATTTTTTTTACATGTGAATTATCACATGTAAAAAAAAAATGACAATATAAAAATAAATTAAACTAGACCGATCAGCAGAAAATCCACTTCGTAATATTTTCCTTTGTAATTTTATAATTTAAAATTTGCATTAACCAATTGTTGGTTAAGCGTGGTGGGAATACAAATTTAAGACACCTTTCTACAAGGGTGAGGCTAAGACAGACTTTCTTATTTGCAGTTCATTTGGTATTCAACCGACGCCTCGCCGACAACCAGACTTTAACGAGACTCCACCGTCTCGAGCAAAGACCAATTAATGCTTCTCGGGACTAGAGTTTCACTGTTCGGAAATAATTATTACAGATCCGACAAATTAAAAAAATATATAATGAGAAGGAAGCAAATGTGAAAAAAACAGAAAGAGGAGCTCTGGTTGCGAGTTGTTCGAACAATGTCATCCCGATAACAGGACAAAAGAAGAAAGGAATTTTTTTTTTTTAATCTTTTATCTCTTTAAGGAGGAAACAGGTATTGTATTAGGATAAAATGGAGGTATTTTCCTTCTTTTTTTTTTTTTTTTTTTTTTTTTTTTTTTTTTTTTTTTTTTTTCAAAGGACAAACTCTCTTCGGATTTCAATTGAAATCATAAGATGAGAAAAAGAGATGGAAGGTTGAAACCTTTGTAAGTCTGATTAAAACATCTGATTAAATTATGTTTCTGAAGATTTATTGTAGAATTACAGATATTAAGTGTTATCGAACTAAATACTGAGAGTAATTTAATCTTTATCTTTGAAGTAATAGAATCTTTTGTTTAGATTAAGCGTTTGCATTTTTTTTTCAAATACTATTTAAAATGTAAATGTGAATTAAGTAATATTTCATTTTAATTTTCTCCCTCAGAAAAGAAGCGAATTTTGATTAATGTAAATGTTTTCTGATCATCATTTTATAGTTTTTTCTTAATAATGAAAACCTGCATTTTTTCCCAGATGTCCCAACATGAAGTAGCATTTGTTTGCATCTCAAGCAAATGATTTATAAAGGTGATTTATAAATGAATAGCTTCGGTGGCAAACAATGAAAGAAGATATTCAATTAAAAAATATAAATTTTCTTTTTAGATTACAATTATTTGTAAATATCTACTTCTATAAAATTATTTTAAATTATGAAAATGTGAAGAAGCTATCTACGTTTTTGTTCTTAGTTTAAACCTATTTAAGCTAAGAATGAAATTTAAAAAACTTTAATATTTTAAATTTTAACAAAAAACGATTTTTTACGTATATTATGCAATGATTATATATGTGAATAATAAGATATCTTTCTAACAAGAAAAGGAACATCAAAATCTTAATGAATTGAGGAGGAGATTCAGATCCTCAAAAGTAAAAATTTATGTCATAATGGTGACCTTTCTGTAAATTTCTAAAAAAACACGGGTTTTTGCCTTGTTGAATCAAAATGTTACTACTTATTCTTTAAAATGATTTCAACATTATAATTTTTTTTTGTCAAAATAAAATAGGTTTTAGTATCTATATTTCACACTTAATGTATGTTAAAATGTTAAGATGATAGGACCATTTTTTTATTATTATTTTTTTTTTTTTTTTTTTAGTGTTTTCCTTCCAGTAGAAATCTTGTTGGAAGGGATTTTATTTATTTCTGTACACGCCATTCTTAAAAATATACAAAGTATATGTTATTATTAAATTTTGTTTTGATTATTATTATATATGTATACTAATACATAGTACACGAGTCAAAAGTTAAATATTAAGAATAAAAAAAGAAAAGATAAAATAAAATAAAGAACAAGAAATTATATAATATTAAAATTCAATAAAACCTAGCAACAATGTTTTAAAGTTTTATCATCAGAAATACTTAAAAAATATTTAATAGAGAGAGAGAAAATTTATTAATTTTTAATGTTTTAAAGGTATTTCATATTGATATCCTCTAGTTTTGGTATGGAATTTTCTTAAAATATTTTGGAGATTTTAAACATATTGTTTATATAAAATATAAAACCATCCACCGGCCAATGTCCTAGTTACTTTAGTCCACGAGACTGATTTAATGTAGGTCCGTAAGTCTGTGATGAAATGATGTTGATGTTTTCCCTTGTGTGTTGTTTTCCAGCATGATAGGATCATGAATATATCATTTTTTCAAAGTCAAGATTTAAAATAAGATTTCTTAGGGTCTATTGGACGAAATGAAAAAAATATGAATAGATTTTTTCGATCTACAATTACAAAAAAAAAAAAATGAATCAAAATCCGCGATAAGTTTGTTATGTTTTTGTTTTTGTTTTTTTATCTAGTTATTATTCCTAGATTTATTTAAATAATTAATTAAGTAAAAATTTTATGATTTACAGTGAATCTCATATGATGATATTTTACAATTAGTTTGTACAATTTTAAAATAAACCGTTACCGAGTACAAGAAGGCTTATTAAGCAAATAATAGTTCCACAGAAGGGAACGAAAGGATAAAAATACATTTATCTATTTGTATTTGATAGATATATTTTTCTCCAGGACGGGAACTGATTTAGGAGCGGTTAAGTCCAAGATAAGAGGAGCCTTATCGAGGGCGTACAATCAATGAGAGAAAATAAATGGTAGCGATTCTTAAACCGGCCAGTTTATCTCCTCGCCCGGTATAACTTCTTATTTATATACTGTTTTTCCTTTAAAAATTTTCTTTTAATTATTAAGAAAAACAATTAAATTATATAACTTTTAGGGGAATCAATCAACACGGTCTACCCTTCTTTTATAAACTTGATTAATATTAAATTATTGTACTATAGCACAGCCTTGTTTCATATTTCAGTCAAACAATAAAATACAAAATTTGACAAGATATTCAACCCTGATTCGAAATAAATTTCAATTGTTTTTTATAATTGTTTTTTTCATCTTCCTATACTCCAAAAAATAAGCAGGGACTACAGGCATTTTAGGCTTAGGGACTAGATAATTAGTTAAGAGTATATACCTGTAGGATTACGAAAAACAAGGCAGTTTCTCCATCAGCTTAAGGTATTCCCTTTAAAACATTTTCATTACCAAAGAATTAAAAGCAATTTTTTTTTTTTTTTGCTATTTCCAAACTGCGTTATTATTATTATTATTATTATTATTTTATGGCACTACAACACGGTGACGAGTCCTGGCTTTCTCTGTTTTGTGCAGCCGCTATCCAGCTCCTCACTCCTAGGATATTTCTCGCGTACCCGGCCACACCATCCGACCACCTCCGCTTCGGTCTTCCATATGGCCAGCCCACCGTAAGCTTCTAATATTCAATGACTGAACTACATCTGTTTCGTTGTATTTTGAGTAGACTTCTTCATTTGTTCTTCGCCAGTTTCCATCGACAAAAACTCCGCCCAAGATTCCTCGAAGGATTCTTCCCTCAACGATAAGGAGGTCATACTCAATCCGTTTGGGTACAGCTCATGTCAAAGATATAGTTAAAGGATATAGTCTAAACTGCTTTAAATTTAAAAAATGATTTATTTTACAAATTACAAAAAGATTTATTAATTTTGGTTAATTAATCATGACATCTCATATTTCCGTTGAAAACAAACTTCTCATATACAAAACCATTATTAAGCCTATTTGGACATATGGGATTGAACTGTGGGGCACAGCTAAAAATTCGAATATCAAACGCATTCAATCTTTCCAATCCAAAGTCCTCCGAACTATAGTGAATGCTCCTTACTATGTATCCAATAAAACTCTCCATCGACTAAAAAAAATGATCTCAGCATACCATACGTCCTGGATCTCATACCTCATAAATTTTTAAAATTCCAACGCAACCTTTCTTTCCATCCTAACCCTCTGGCTCAATCACTATCCAGTTCAATACACCCTGATAACCCCCCTCGCAGATTAAAACGGCATTGGTCTCGAGATCTATTGAAAAAATGTATTTATGTTAGAGTTCTGGCACTGGTCAGCTTCTCCATTCATGCCCTGAGTGGCTGTACATTGCGCTATCACTCAGCCTCCACTGGGTTTTCTTTAACACCAGTGACGCAGCTGAGAGAGAACAGCTGGGACCTCTCTGTGCCGGGCCTGTCCTTCCATTAGTGGAGGGGCATTAATAGGGGAAATGTTTTTCAATTTTTTATTTCTTTTCTTATTGTAAATATTTTGTGTATGTAATTGTAAAGTCATCTATATTAGTTATTGCCCACATTTGTGGCAGACTGTAATAATTGTTCAATAAAGGATTAAAATTTTTTTTTGGTTATAGTCACATACATAAGCATTGATATTATTTTTATAGGTAAGATTGCATAATTTTAGACAAGAATATTTTTATAAAAATATAGAATTTGTGTAGTTTTTTTTTTTTAATGAATGTGTCTTTTAGCTGGAGGTTTATGGTTTTTCGTGTAAGATTTTTTCCACCCTTGAAATGTTATTTTCACACTCAAAAATGTTACGTTTTGACACGCTCTAGCAATGCGAGTGTTGGTCCGAACTAGTTTCCTAACTACTAGTAGAACTAGTAGAAATTTAATGGAGAATTATTTTCAATACATAACATCTGTTGTTAGGATCGAAGCTTAGAAGCTATAATGGTGTGAATGAAAAAAAAAAATCACGTTTCGCCTCCATTTTTTAAGTGTTGGGGCTTTCTTTGCACGCTCTAGCTCTGTTTGTGTTGCTCGGATCGAAAATTTGCCAAAAAAATCTTGTATCAAACATTTAATGTAGAATATTTTTTTGTAATATATTTTTTGTCACAAGGACCTACCGTTAAGCAGCTATTTTGGTTTAGATGAAAAAAGTCACGGTAGAAACCCCTGTTTTCTCTCAACTTTGTCTATTACGAATAAAAATTATTTTTAAAATTTCATTTCATTATTAGTTTTAGTGATTTGATCCTTTTAATTCAAAAATGTGCACAGATGATTAAAAATTACCTTTGTTAGTTGACTATTTCTTCCTTTACCTTCTCTACTTCATAAACTCGGCCATCCGTTCGCCAACTCATTTCTCTATGACTGTAAAAATCGGTAGATTATCAATAGACATATCTATGATCTTTTTTTTTTTTTTTTTCCAGTCAGAGAGAAATATTCTTTAACATGTTTTTTTTTTCTGAAACAACGTATTGTTATCCTATCAGTTTTTTGTTCTGAAAACATTGTCAGAATTCATTTTATATTTTTTTTTTACAATCTGCACATTAATTATTTTTAAAATATTTATGTGTATTTAAATAAATCATGAAGGAAAAAATTTTCCTTTACCTCTAGGTGGGGGATCAGAGATTATTACCGAGAAATTTAAAGTTAAAAGAGATCTATAAAGAAAAGTCAATATTTCCACAAGAAAGGCAAACATTAAGAGACGAACATATGAGAAAGAACCACAACGCTAGGAAAACAAAGGAGTAGATCAGAGAAGCGACGGGTTCCCTCGGGAGTCCCGGATTCTCATCTTCTTGTAAATATTGTGGCTCGACCCCTCGGGATTTCTGACCTATTTTCCCTCTTATCCTAACCATATTCGTCCATTTTGAAGCTTACTTTTTTTTTTATAATGGTCTACTGTAAATCCGAGAAAGTCCGCTTTTGGATGCTTTGAAGAACCATGAGTAAAAAAAATAACAAAAAAACTTCATTATCAAAATAGCCTCAGCCCTCAGGCCGACTGTGTTAAAGATTAAGTTAGTGGAATGTCTAATAAAAAAACATGAAAAACTTATTTTTAATCAGTAGATTATTTGTTATCAGGTAGTTTTGAACATGCAGTAGTATTTTAGAAAATTGCCGATAGTTAATACCGAAGATAATGATGAGCATAACGAAGGGAATATTTGAACTATCCTTTTATCAATATAAAAGCAATAATAAAGGCCAGAGAAAACAAAGGCAATCCTCATTGCGTCAAAACCTCACCTAAAAACCCTTCCCTACTATCCACTGCTATGCCTCAAAAACCGATCAATTCATTAAAAAACCAAAATTCCAATAAAAATCCGGGAGTAACTTTTGATTAACATCTTTCTTTGGACTAATCATGTTTCTCAAACAACTTTTCTTTCACCGCGGTTCATTACCACTAAGTACTCGTCAAATTTTGGTATCATCTCTTGTTTTTCCTAACTTTGACTACGGATGCATAGTATAAGGAGGACTGTCTAGTGAGCTTGAAATGAGATGTAAACGATTAATGAACAGTTTTATTAGATTTATTTTTGGGATTTTCTAGACGTTCTCACATGTCTCGCAGGTATTCTGAAATTGGTTGGCTTTACCCCAGTTTCCGACGTCAATACTTCCTAGGTGCACTCATATTTCAATCCTTGAAAACCAAAAACCCCACCTATATTCATGACCTCCTTACCCTGCGCTCCTCCATCCACCTCTTAAATACTAAAACCCAACTCATCAACCTGTACACTCCTGCGCATCGAACTGCATCCTTCGAAAAATTCTTTATTATCCTCGCTTCCTCCTTTTGGAAATAATTGCCCATATCAATTCCAAAAATCTCCAATCTTACTTCCTTTAAACATCGTCTATTTCTTTACCTCCTGGATCTTAAATCTTCCGAGCAAATGTAAAACATGAATATTTATGTTATATACATTATAATAGTACACGTAAGATGTATCCTTTTACAAAATTTCTTATTTATTTTGAAAATCATAATTTAATTAATAATCAATTTTTATTATTATTATTTATTATAATTAATTATCATAGCCAGACGATTGTTCTATATATTGTACTCATTTTTTATTCTTTGGGGACAAGTCGTTCCAGAATAAAGTTCATTTTCCTTTTTTTTTTCTATAATTTATTTTTTGTTAACTTATGAATGTGTATATACAGTACATTTTGTTGTTTGGAGTAGTGATTGAAAAAAATACATTAAAATTAATTATAAGTTAACTGTTAGTTCTATTTTAATTTTCAAATAAAAATGTGAGCGTTCGAAACTGAAAAGCAAAATAACGAAAAAAAAAAACCAAAAAAAAAAACCAAAAAAAAAAAACCATCAGCTGATTTGTAAATAATGTTTGATACCTGCATCAAATTCCTAAAATAAAAATCCCATAATGTAACGATTCAAATAAAACAATAGTCAAAGCCATCATATTATCAGAAATTATCAAATCTCTAGACATATAAAGTAAATATAAAAATTTAAAAAAATATTCACTGTAACTTCACATGGTATTGGAAACGTAAAATCTAAATGTTGATTTCACCATCTCGGTAAAATGAAGCGTTCTGATAAAAAAAAAAAAAGAAAAGAAAATTAAAACGCGTTCTTCTAAAAAATAACTATTTTTTTAGCTGTTTTCAAATAGAAAAATTTCGAGTTTTAGTAAATATCGTTATACATAGATAAAATAAATTAAATTTCCCACAAGTTATTTTTCAGACCAGACGCTATTTCCGAATGATAATTTTCACTTCTACGTGTACAAACAATTAAAATTAAAAATAAATACATAGAAAATATTTATATTTTTAACAGATATATTTTCATTAAACATGTTATAGTTTTTCATTTGAAAACTCAATTTCATCAGTTGTTCAAAATACAGATTACAGATTTTCACTTGTTCGAGCTGTCGAAATATATATATATTTGTTTTAGAAGATTTTTTTTTATACGGTTAGTGAGAAATATAAAATAAATTCACTGTTTTTTTTTTTAACGTTTATCAAGGTTGTAAAATGTTTTAGACTGTCTGTTAGTATATTGGAAATTATATAGATTTTAAGTTGGGTTAAAAAAATATTTTTTGTTGTCGGAATTTTTACTTTTATTTTTAATGACTCTTAATAAAATACATTTTACTATTCTAATAGTTATAACTTCTAAAACATAAATAAAGATTTTACAGTTAACTCAGTTAAAATAATACTGGTTCCATTTTGACGTCTTAAGTGCAGGATGGATGAGTTTTTTTCCACAGAAAAACTCAGTTCCTTGAGAAATGGGATTTAATTAATTCGAGGTTGGACGGAAGTCGCCAGTAAAGTTTTAAGTAGCAACTACAAGAGTCAGAAAGTTGAGATTTATAATTTGACACCCTTAAGTAATTTTAAAGTCGGCAGACATCTTGATTTAATTTTTATTTTCATTTATTTTGAATTATTCATTCCTAAGTCATAAAACATTCCTAGAACATTATTTAACTTAAGACGTTTTATTTTTAAGAATTAATTTTGAATAGCCTTTGAAATAAGAACGCTTCAAAACTTAAAGTGATCAATTCTTGGACGAATGACACGTTAACCTTTAAAGTCGGATAACTACCTCCGGATATATTTTAAGAAGTAAGATCTGTCGGGATGAAGCGTATTCTTCATATTCTTTTTATTTTTTTTATTTATAGAAGTGATCACAATATTTAATAAGTAAGCAAAAAAAATTTAAAATAGCAGTTCTCTAGATTTTTTTCTTGCTGAATTCACTCCAAAAGAAGTTTACACTTTGGTACCGAATTCATACCTACCTAAATAGTTTATAAATAATTGATTTATAATAATTCATAATTAAAAGAATAATTTGGTTTTATAAGTAAAAAGCTATATATGAATGGCAGACAGATTGGATCACAACACGCACATCTGTATCATTTCATTCTAGACTTACATAAAATAAAACTCATATAATGACTTCTACCCTAAACAAGGAATTACAGGCCTTGCGGCACTGTTTGAAGTTACTTTTTTAGATTTAAAATAAGAGAAATATGAATGCAGACTACTCACCGACTGCAGAACTATACTACTGAAAAAAAGTCTAGAAACTAGGATACTGGACAATGTTTAATGAATAATATGTTTGAAGACTTTACAATATTAAAAAAAAAAATCATAATCCGCTAATTGAATATAAATCTTCGTCATACATTTAACATTTTCAGAATTCATACATTCTATAAATTATTTTTATTTAATATTATTGGAATATTTATGATGTCACAAGAAGTTTTTTGCTTGATTTGTTTAATATTGTGTTTTTAATTTTATAAATATGTATTCTTATTTCTTATTTTATTTCTTGTTTTATTATTTTATATTTAATTTAAAATACATGTATTATGTTTATGTGTATATACGTACATAATAATAATTGAAAAGAAGATTACAAAAATAGCATGTGTATTATACCTATGTTTTTTTTTAAGGCTACTATTGAGATTTTATTACAATCTGCTGAGATGAGAGCAATCGTACTACAGATGACTTTATGATTCCATTCACACAATATGTGTAATAAGAAATAAATCAAAAAGAAGAAAGAAAAAAAACAGAAACAGAACTTACAATATATAAACACTATAAAGAACCATATATTAAGGATAACTATACAATACATAAAGTGAAATATATAAATAAAAATAATAATAGTAAAAAAAATTAAAGAAATTAAATGTAAAAACACATCACACTTTATTTACAATATGCACTCATTCTAGATATCACCAAACCAAACACCACCACTTATGGAGGAAGAAGTCAGGTCCAAAAAGATATCTGCCTTTCTCTTTGGAGCAGCGTCGCAGCGTCACTGATTGAGAGTCATTCAGGGTGTGAGAATAGAGGCTGGCCATTGCCAGAACTCCAACATAAATACATACATAGAGGGAGGTTATCAAAATTTGAAGAGCTGGAGAATGATTGAGCCAGAGGGTTGGGATAAAAGGAAAGATCACGATGGAATCCTAAAAAATCATAGGGTATGAGGTCGAGGACGTAAGGTGTATTTAAGTCATTATGTAGAGTTAGAGTGGATGCGTGGTATAGAGCATTCAATATATTTTGGAAGATTTTGGATTGGAAGGATTGAATGCGTTTGATATTCGACTTGTTTGCTATCCCTCACGTGTTCGAATAGATTTAATGAAGGTTTTGTATATGAGAAGTTTACAACGGAAAGATTAGATGTCCTATTTAGTTGTCTGTAAAGTTGGCTGAAGCCTCTGTTAAGTCCAAGGCTTTTTAAGTCGACGTTTAAGTCGAGGAAAATACTAACTATATAAAATATAATACATGTAGTTAATATGAGTAATTTCTTTTATTTTGCCATTTATTTTATCAATACATGACTTTAAGGTGTTTTAAGTTCCAAAATAAATGAGAAAAAAACCGGTGAAAATGAGCCTGGGGAAGTTGAAAGGTGAGAAATTTACGGAATCATTAGAGTAGAGGGGAAGCAAGACCCGGTTGGCGAGTTGTGAATAAATCTTGACAGGGCTTTAATAGCCCACTTTCGGTCTCTTTTTGTCGCTACCTGAGGCGTACTCCTCCAACTAGCCTTTATTTAGCAATGAAACCTTTATCCGATTTGTACTCTTCCTTTGATATTTTATTCTCAAATCCCATTTCAATAAAAATAGATTTGTTTACATGATTGAAACAATCGAAGAGTTATCTTTCGAACGTGAACACGTCTATTTCAGATAATGTTCAAAAAATAGCAAAAAACCTGCAACTGTCTGCCCCCTACTGTTGAATCCAAAACAATTATATTATTCAAATCCTTGATAGATGTCTAATAACAAAAAATATACAGTAGTGTGTGCAGCTCGCAAGGCTTTATCAGGGAAAAAAATAGACCGAACTTCTCACTTTTAAAAGATATCTCCTCAATTGCTGTACTTTGCCAGAAATTTGCCTAGAATCTCATCGAATTAAACATTGATGTGAGCCCAGAAAAAACTATAGGTATTATTTTTTCATTTCAAAAAGACAAATTTCAAAATTTATAATTTTATGAACAGACCTTCAAAAATTATTGTTTATCAGGGTGTTAAGTTTGACAGGCCTCTTACGTTTTCGTCCTCGGTAAAATAAGAAAAGTTATACCAAAATCTTAAAGGCTCAATCACTTATTAACAGCTTTTTGATTGTAATGCAAATTTGTAGGATTAATTAAGTGATATTTATGTAGTGTTTTTCAGTTTTAGAATCCTGTAGATGGGAATAGAATTCCAAAACATGTAGAGGAATAATCAGAATAAATAATGAGTTATGCCACTAAAATTAAATTAGCATATTGAAAGAAATAGTTGTTCCATTGAAAAATTATGATAATAAAAAGCACGGTAAGGAGTTATTTTTTATATAAATGTTTTCCCTCTAATTTTTCCTATCTTGCACTTGACATAAGCGTCCTCTATTTTACACTTTATTTTGATTTATTTGTTTATTTTAATCTTTTTATTTTATGGTTATTAGATTTTTATTCCCCACCTTTTTCATTCTCTATTTCGATCTTGTCCTTATTGTTTTTCTTTCTAACATAATTTTTTAATGTTACTATTATTTCTATCGGAATTTTCGCACTTCCATTATATATTTTAGCTACGTCATGATATCTATGTCAAACTTTATTATGTTACTAGCTCTTTTGATATCCATTAGTAAGTTAGTTTATCTGCCAGTTATCATTGGTCACAATTTCTTTTTTTATTTTAGCCCTGTAGAAGACATGCAAGTATGGTCTAAGCTACGGTGATTTGAAGAAAATTTTTAATTGGACATGTTTTTATTTATCCTGACAGTAGCTAAGATTATCTTCCTCTTACATACTATAGTACTTAGTAGAAGCAACTAGCTAATCGGAAACGCGTTGAATAAACAATGAAATTAACTAACATATTTTAAAATTCAAATAAATTAATTACAAATCAACAAATAATACATTATTAAGTTAATGATAAAGCAAGGAATTTCAGAAATTCAAGCAATCTATGGTTCAACGCAGTTCTAAGTAGTTAATGTAGAGAAAGATAGGCAAGGGGATGAGTTACCGCAGGGCTTCTGCGAAACTTGGAAGTGGTACAAGCACCTCACCGCTAAATTCCTTTTGCGTAACAACGGAAATTCTTGTTTTATTTAAGAAATTAATGTTGACAGAAACACCTAAACCTTTGCTTGAGTAAGTTGTTTAACTTTATACTTAACTCGGCAAGAAACTTCCATCAAGTTTGTTGCATTGAATTTTCGAAAACAAATATTTAAACATTTATTCAAAGTATGGATATACATTAATTATTTAAAAATTAATTCTTTAAAGTTGATCAAATTTAAAAAATTTCATGTTTTAATTAATTTTTTTATTAAATATTGGCTCAAAAAAGGATGAAGAAACAGGCGAATTTAGAATGCTTCACAATGCGGAACTGCGCGAATTATATCCGGTAAATATAGTTCAAGTAATAGCAGCGCGACGCTTAAAATGGACATGTAAAGTCGTTGGGTTTAATAATGACCGAATTCCGAAAAAAGTAATCAGTTATGAGGCGTCGGGTAAACGACCGAGGGGTAGACCGAGACGAAAATGGGAGGATTGCGTTAGGGCCGACCTGGGGATTTAGGTTTTGGAGGAGTGGATTGGAGGGTAGTGTGCGGTCGACGGTTGGTGGTGTCGGCATCGAATCTTCGGGTTCGCTAAGCCTTAATTTATTTATTTATTTATTAAATATACTCATTTATTTTGTTACTTATTTGTACTGAACAAAGATTCTGCAACCATGACATGTAATAATATATTTCGTCGTTGAGAATTTTATAATAAAGATTTTTTTTTTACTCAGCCATTATAAACTGATATATGAAAAAAAAAATCATGGTACTATATTATGGTACTATGTTATGAATTAAATAGAAATAATCAACTATTACTAAATTGCGACGAAAATACATTTTAACAGGTTACATGTTTAACGGCGCTCTGTATCTATGAGACCAACATTGCTTAAGAACACAACGAAATAGTTGCTCGGGCTGCCGTTAAAGAAGTTAGTGAAGTTTTTTGTTCTTTTTTCTTTAATCGCGTCTTAACGTACTTCAAATGGGCAGGAAGGACGGTTTAGGCCGGCCACACACTGCAGCAAACAGTCATTTTCAAACGATACATTTTGTTTGCAACAGGCAAAAAAGTCCAGGAAGCAATGGATGGGTCGCACACGTGGCCGGGCATCTGGTTGCCAATCAATCCGCCCGCCAGTCAGTGTTTATCCGTGTTTGAGCCCTTCATCTTTGCTCTAACCAAAGTAAGTAATCATTTTCCTCTCTTTTTTCACTAGTTAATTAATTTCGCTTTAATTATTCGGCGTCTTTATCAACTTAGTATATTTATTTTCTGATTTTATTTTCATCTATTGACTCTGTAAGTTAATTTATGTTTATCTCTAGTTGCTGATTGCAGAACAAAATGGGCCAGTACTCGCTATTCCTATAATAGAGCTTTGCGCGAGATCGAGTGCCAGTAATCTGGGAGTGGAGGAGGCAAAAGAAACATGTATGATTCCTTTCCTAGATCAAGTCCAATAAGAAGTCGGAACTTTCCACCGTTATCAAATTTTTAAATTTGTCTTCAAAATACCTTTAATTCAGAACTTTTTTTTTAATGAATTAAAACTGGCTCTGTGTTCAATAAATGGGTGGACCCAGTATTGCCTGTGGTTTAAATATAAAAAGATTTGCCACAAAAGAGGATTTTGTAGTCAGATGACATTTTGAGACAAACAGAAGTAGGTGGAGTAGGAAAGTAGGTGCTAAGGACATTTTAGTAAATATTCAATACAGAGGACTTCCATGAATCCAACCGGATTCCGTCAAGAATGTTTCGTTGTGTTTGCACGATTGTGCGGAGAAAATAAAGACAAACAGTCGTGACTGGTTTGGTTGCAACCATTTTGTCTTGCTTGCAAATGTTTTGTTTGCTGCAGTGTGTGGCCAGCCTTATCCTACAGGTTAACAACCTATTTTTCTAGGGTGATTCATATCGTGATTCATACCCACCACCTAGTAAATTTCAACCTTTTTTTTTTTTTTTTTTTTCTTTTTTTTTTTTTTTTTTCAATTCAAAGTCAATGCATAAATCTAATACAATCTCATTATTACTGACTAATGATTACTTAGCAGTATATTCTAGCAGTTAGATTCAAATAACGATGTAAATATAATTATCCTGTATAGTATGAAAAGAAATGTGTAGTTTTTTTTCGGAAATTAACTTTGACTTCCTCTGTTCGAAAGAGATATGATTATTCACGTTTTGATTAACTGGGCTAATGTAATGATTTTAAAATGTTTTAGAAACATAATATTATTACATTGATTTTAATTAATACATGATTTTATGATAAAATAAATAAACTGCTAATTTAAATAACTAGAATCTAAACCTAAGGATATATTACATTATACTACAAAATATAAACATTCATCGAGAAATAAATAATCAAATACACGGTTCCTTGAACGTCACTCAGACTTCAGAGACCGCTGAAATCTGAGGAGTTTAACCGTCATGAACAAATAGTTTCATATCTCAACTGAAGTATACTACTTTTATCGAGAAGTAGAACTATTTTTTGATAGTAAAATAATAGAAAATAGTAGAAACAATTTTTTTTCATTCAGGATTTTATTGAATTAATATTGTAGTCAGTCTCTCTTCAGGGCAATAAGTAATATTGATGAGAAAGGAATCTTTTTTAACAACGAGTAAAATGAAGAAAAATAAAATGAAATCATTAAAAAAACTTCTAAATATTCAAAATAATCGTGACTGCTAAAAATGTATTACTACTAAAAATAGTGTTATCAGTATAATTCCTGGCCTCGGCCGTATTTTTTGAGGGGATGAATTTATTTGTCATATTTCGATCTATAGGAACTTATATTTTTTTTTTATTAATCGGATATGTTTATTGTTTGCTGCTAATATATTTGTTTTTAATTTTCTGTACTATAAAATATTCGTAAATACCTATAACATCCCTAAAATGGATGTATACATTCTATATAAGTAGAAATTTATAATCGAGACACTAAAATTTTGAAAATAGAAAGCAGAAATAGCAGTCATCAAGTACCATTTATAGTACATGTATGAAGATAGTATTATCCTCCGTTTCAATGCACACGCAGCTGAAATAATAACGGTCCTTTCTTTTGGCTCATTATCGAAATATAACAAATAAATTCATTCCCTGAACAAATAAGGGTGAGTACGGGGTATAGACTAAAACAACTATTTCTCTTATACCCGTTCTTAAACTTAAAAACATATTTAGGTGAAATCCTAATTTTCGTGTCCATTAATTTGCACTTATCTACAGTTTTTTAAGCTCTAGACGCTGTCATGTTTTCCACGTTACTATTTTTTTTTTTTTTTTTTTTTTTTTTAAAGGCAAAATGCTACCGCTCTGTGATGGCAATATCTCTATTCCAAAGTTTAATTAGTAAATATCTTCTCTAGTTCTAATCGCTCTTTGTATAATTTAATTAAAATATCACTCAGAAATATTCCAGGACATCAAATTGTAAATTTAGCGTATTTCCGATGTCCGTTCGATTCATTTTCTTGATACTTTAGTCTTATTTTTTTTTTTCATTTTACACCTGAATTTAAACTACATGTTAAAAAAATGATATTTATATAGTTATCTATGCTATGATTATTTTAAAATTTTTTTTAGCTATATTTAATTCAAACATTAATTAAAATGTATAATGTTTTAGGAACTTAAACAGCTATAAACTATTCCGGGTTAGTGTTTGAAATCAGTAAAATAAAGTCCTATGCTCAGTTTAAGTGTTGTAGGTCAAATGCCCTAAACGATGAAAAATATCTGCCGGAATTGTGAACTTACTGGAACGGTCCCTTGGATTCGTTCATAGTTGGAACCGGACCAAAAAACTTCCTCAGGATCCGCGGTAATAAACCTGTCCCGGCAAACGGAGAAAGAATCGACACAAAAACAGAGCGGATTTTTTATTTTTTTTTTAATTTAACAGACGAAGGAAAAGGAAAAAATCGACAGGACTCCGTGAAGAAAATGAAGTCATTTGCGAATCGAATCACGAGGTCAAGATGTTAGGCGCTTAACTGGGGTTTCTTCACCCACTTAGGACATTTTTTTTTTAATTCTCCAAGGAAAAACTAGGGAAATGGTTCGCTGCTCGTGGAATTTGAGAATTTTCTTTATGGAGGTCGTTTATCGTTAACAGGGGTAGAAAACACTCAGGTCCTACTGGAATTAATGATTCGGCAATAAAGAGGATAATTTGGGGGAAAGTTTTAATTAGGTGAGCTCGGTCTGGAACCTTCCTCACGCAATTAGCACAAATGCTGACTCCTCGCCTTTCAGCGATCCATCATTGCCGTATTCAATACAACTCGTTTGGTTTTAATTACTTAGGGTTAGCCATTGTACAATCTATTATGTATAATGAAGCTTCATTTTACATATCGATATCTGATTATATCAAAAACTGTTCGCTAACTATAATTGAAATTATGAAATTATTCTTATACTACCATTCCCCGTCGCGGCTTCACCCACTCTCAGAAATACATAAATTATATAATTTTATCTAATAACACAGCAAAACATTTTTGTTTGTTAGCTGCATGAGATATTTTAACTGAATTATATGTTGAAAGCGCTGATTTCAGAAGTGATGTTTATTTTTTTCTATCACATAAGGTTTTTTGATAATTCAAACACAAAAAATTGGTAAAATCACTCGTTTATTCAAAATTATTATCAAACAATATTTTTTACAACCTATGAAAGATTATTTTGAGACATTAAGTAACAATATTACAATTATTCCTGTATTTTATGAAACCTTTTCTTTTTTTCTTTGATACTTCGCCGAGTTCTTTTCTGATTTCCATCTCAAGTTTCCCGCTTAAGCATCCAACAGTAGTCTGATAGCATAGTGACAACCGAACTTCCTTGGTACCGTTTCTAGATATCATGGACATCCTGGTGAAAGCGCTCCCCCTGTTCTTTACTGTAAGCTTCCAGGTTTTCAGGAAAATCTTCTATGTGGGAGTGTAAAAAATAGACCTTCAAGCTCATCTAGCAGCCTTGAGCTTATTATGCTGCTAACATCCGTTGATGAATGGTTTTGTTCTCAGGATCCTCAGTATTTTCCAAAAACTTTCGCACTACATCATTGAACGATAACCAAGCTTCTTTTTCCTTGTTATTCATACTTTCAACAAAGAGGGTGTCGGTTTAAAGTTTTGTCACTTATTCATTTATTTTTCATCGTTGCCCAGGGCCTTTGAGATGTCTCGAGGTATTCCAGATTCGGTTAGCTATTTGGTGTAGTATGGGCATTCAGTAAACATATGGTATATTGAAAAAACATTGCCACACATTTCACAATTGGGAGGAGCCTCTTTGGTTATAAGGTGAAGGTGTGTTGTTCTGGAGTGGCCAATTCTTAATCGCGTTAGGATCACTTCTTCTCTGCGATTAGTGCGGCAGGAACTGGTTTTTATTAATATGTCCTTCTTATCATGCCCTTCTTGGTAGGCTGTGATCCCACAATGCTTGCCACTCTTGGGATACCTTCTCTTTAAGAGGACGTGCAAGTTCTGGTGCCGTTAGAAAGGTTTTGGTAGGGATAGAGCTTCTTTTGCTATTATATCAGCCATAAGGACCACATTACCTTTTATACAGAGATGACTTGGTGACCAAATGAAGTAAACTAATTTTCCTCCTTCATATAGTTTCTTGACGAGATCCAGAATGCAATGTATTCCTATGTGATCTGAATTATTAATTTCAGCCGTATAAATACTATAATTACTGTATTATGTAGAATTTTTATAAATGCTTCCAATGGGTAGTTGCTTTACAAGCAATCAACATGTCATTTTTAGTATTATCATTACATTTACTTGATGTATTTTATTTTATTTTTATGTAATCCTTTAATACAATTGTTGAAAGCAAAAAACTACTCGCTCAAATATAAGTTTTCGATTGTAATAATGGGCATCCCTGAGAAATGTATGTATTTTTTTTATAAGCGTCCATTACATATAATAATAACCATAGGAAAATCCTGCTTAAAAAGCGTTGTTTCACTCAGGCTTTACTTATGGCGCTATTAACAGTAGCAGTTTATCCAGGATTCGGCTCACAATCGTGACCATTATCCAAGAGAATATATGATCAAAGTTGGGAGCCTCCCCCATGGCTTATGGTTCAACTGGAATTAGTTAATACGATTAGTTTATGTTCATGAAGATGGAGAACCTTGCATGCAGAACTTTTGGATTTATGCAAGGATTGGTGGCCTGTCTTTATGCAAACGTCGCTTTGCGATGCTCTTTTGTATAAATTGTAGCCGCGTCCTCCAGTACAAAGAGAATCAAACATTTATGGCTTCGAGATTAGCATGGAGTGGAGCCTAAACTCAATGAAAATATCTCATAGCTCATATTTAAACCAATGCTTATTATAATATGAGGATGTAAACTATTGCAAACTAGTTTACACTCCCATATTATGTGAAGGAGAATGAAATATTCTTTTTTAAATCCCAATTTGTAGCAAACAATACATAAACAATATATATAAGGTACTCACAGTTTCAGTTAGAGTTTACTTCGATGCAGTCATAGTACGAGCCAGGCGACCACCCAAAAAATCTGGAAATAAAAATTTACTATATATTTTTAAAATTTAGATTTGATTTATTTTCTTTTTAAATTACAATTGTTTATTCATATATAACAGAAAAATGGTGATCAGAACATAACTTACCGGTCATTCCATGTCAAATCAACCAATGGTTTGGACCTTGACCTCATTTAGTATATTCAAAATTTACGCCATTAAAAACCTATTGCTCCCAGTGAGCTCAAGTTTGCGGCATTCTTTTCTATTTGAAATGCCCTCACTTAATATATTTTCGGTAAATTTTGAATTTTTTCGAAACATCCGAAAACGGTTTTCGTAATTCCCAAAATACATACCCCTCAATTGTTTCGAAACATTTATGTGATTTATAATATTACTGACTACCTGTGGACAAAATTTTAGGATGAGACGGAAATGGGTTCTTAATAAAAAAAAAAAAAATATATATATATATATATATATATTATATTTTTAATAGACAGTCCAGTCAATGAAGTCTTATAGAATGCGTTTTCTGTAATCCAAGGTTTGTCTTTGAAAACTTGTTCAGGGTAGTTAGAAATTAATCATACTATAAGTCCTGGAGTTTTCGGGTCTGGGAAAAAGAGGAAGGTTCCTTTTTTTGGTTTTTCGTTGATATCTCAAAAACGGTGCATCGTATGCAAAACATGACTATTTAATGAATTAAAGTTAACTAAATCCTCTACTACCTTTATAATATACACATTTTTCATTTTCTGTACCGTTCCTAAGATATACGCTTGGCAAATGCGAACATTTTCGAGAAAAAAAAATGTTCACCTTACGTTTTCTGTTAAACATCCATCTATATATCCTAAAACGTCCATCCTACGACAAAAGTCTTTATAAACAATACTGTAAAACATTGAATTTCCTTCAAAATACACATATATATACTAATTTATCTTCAACCTGTCAAAAGTTAATAAATTTTAACTTTTCTTGGTAAAATAAACATACTAAAATTCCTTTACATTTGCCAAGGATAGTGACCCTAACGCAATTGAAAAGAAGTGTTTAAAAATGCCATTAATCATTGTAAGCTGCTGGCAAGGAGGTAAAACTAGCTCGCATATTCAGAAATTCGTTTTAATTTGATTATACTTTAAAATAAATGTAAAAAAAATTGAAGGTGACCCAGAACTTTACAGAAGTTCTTTGTAAATACAGAGTTAAATCATTTAAGTAATACTTCTTGCCGCCTGCTTTTAAATATTTATTTATATATAAATTCTCAGAGTTTATTCACAGTGTGTTCGTCCAACTGCGTTGACTTTTTCCCCGTACTTATAATATTGTTTTTGAATATGATTTAGCACTATTGAGTAGGGGATTAATTTGCTGTTTTTGCTGTTTTTTAACTTTCCAATTCCTATGTATATCCATATGGAATCCAAACAAATAAAACTGTGCGATTGGTTTCATTTAATATGAATACGAAGTGAAATATTAAACCTCTTAGAGTGTTTAAAGCACTCAAATATTTTAAAAATTCTTTTTCAATTTCATTTTCATTTTTCAAAATTCAAATATTTTAAAAAGGATTCATGTATCTGTCATTCTTCAAATGATATCGATCATTTTCTTGGT
Organism: Euschistus heros; assembly: GCA_003667255.2. Taxonomy (NCBI): domain Eukaryota; kingdom Metazoa; phylum Arthropoda; class Insecta; order Hemiptera; family Pentatomidae; genus Euschistus; species Euschistus heros. The sequence continues at coordinate 1,311,116 of RCWM02000020.1, forward strand.
TATTCCCTGCTAAACTAGAGGTGGCCTCATTTTCGAGTTGACGTTATTAGAAATTTTGAATTTAACCAAAGTCTTGAGTTTAATTAACTTCTTAATATATTTTCGTTTTCTCATCCGTATGAGTGACTTCTATATTATATATTCTATATTAATAATAAGTGATACAGTCGAAACTCGAACTGAGAGTCCTCCTATATTGAGTACAGTAAAATTTTATAGTTTCATAAATTAAAAAAAAAAAAAAAAATCTTGAAAGTAATTTTAAAGTATCCTGAAATATCATTTTAGGAAACAAACGTACGTTCGCTTAACATCAAAGGGAAACTGTTAATGTGCTATAGGAGAATTTGCATTTAGGGCAAACAGAACAGTGTGGTAGCGATGCAATATGTAGGTCCCGCATATTGCCGCATAGGAACATCCAGAAACTTTACTAGAATGCCCAGCTCATTGTAAATAACGTGGTAAAATATTTTTTGAGCTAACAATAAATTATCTTTATCCTTTATTTTCAGACAATATAGATAAGAGTCAGTTGTTTTAATTTTTTTAATTATTCATGAATAAACATAGTGAAACAAATATAGAAGCAAAGCAGTGAATGAATTGTGGGTTAATTGCTAAAAATGGACCATCAATAGGTGATTTTATGAACTGCTTTTTTGTTTTTTCTAAAAAAGTGCTGCGTTGATTTCAAAATATTTTTTATGGGACCACCTCTGAAGTATGCCATACCGATCTCAAAATGAATCATCAAAATTGATTCAGAATTGACGGAGGTTCTCTACTCGTCTTTATTTTTTTTTTTGTTTATGTTACGCGATTACTCCGTCAGTTCTCAATCAATTTGATGATTATTCTTTTTTAGATCGCTGGGGCATACTTCAGAGGAGGGCCCATAAAAATATTTTGAAATCAACTCAGCACTTTTTAAAAAAAAAAAAAAAAACAGTTAATAAATGATTTTATGAAAAAGAATTATCAAAATTTATTCAGAATTGACGGAGTGACCGCGTCACTCACTCACAAAAAAAAAAAAAAAAAAAAAAAAAAAAAAAAAAAAAAATACAGACAAGTTGAAAATCTCCTCTTTTTCAAGTCGGTTGAAAAATATATAATAAATGACTACTTAATTCATATAACAAACAAAAAATAAGTGTTAAGGCCTTTTACTGACGAATTGCAGCACAATGCATCGAAGCAAATGTTTTAACAAAGTTAGTTATATAGAAATGTGCTCCGCTCAGTGCCGATATCGTAACCTATCATGTTGGAAAATTCAATAGCATGTGCAGCCATTCTGGGGAAGTTACTTAGCTTTATTAGTTAGGGCTAATGCGTTACAAGATCTGTAAATATCACATTAGTGATAACAAAAAATTAATATAGTATACTATGAGAGGGATGAAGAGATAGCTCCTGCTATAAGGACACTGTTTTATAGATCTGCCTGGATCTGACGATTTTTTGAGGCCGAAGGGTATCCTTGGCCACTCTCTCCTTTCACAATTAGTATTAGTTTTCGTCCTGAAGGATGTTGTTTTAAGATGGCGGAATTTAACGATGTTATTAGTTTTTCGTCCTTAAGAATAATATGTTTGAATATTAAATGAATATTCATGATGAAATATTTAACGGTTTGTAAGTAACCGAAGGATCCGCCATTGTTGTCCTTGAAGATACTGTTTTAAAACAGCTTTATTATTTAACGATTTTAAGATGGCGGAAGGATAACTTTCGCCATTGTTTTCCATATAAGGATACTTTTTTGAAATATTCGATGATTAACTGTATATTATAGTTTTATATTTGATTCCTATGTAGATATAGTACATTTTCATTTAAAAGGGAATTCTGATGTAGAGTAGTGTTATCGTTTACGATGATACAAAATACCTTAAGAGCAAAGCAGTTTTTTTATTCTTTATCACGGAGGTGGCTAAATAAATATATACAGAGAAACTACCTTAATAGTTAAAAAAAGTGTATATTTAAGCCAACAGTTCACCAACGTAAAACTAAAATGCCGGCAAAAGAACAGACGATGCGGAAAATCGGTTCGACCTCAACTGCTTTTGACAGAGAAACATTTTAAACTTTCCCCAACGATTAAATTGCGTTTGTGTAAAAAAAAACTTTATCAATTTGGACCTATCGCTTACAACTCTCAGATGCTAAGAGAGATCAAACCGCTGGCGTGCCTTTACGCGAAAATTGATTTTTTTCCCCGTAAATAATGTAAATTATTTAAAGATTCGAAATTTAACCTGGAGCAGTAATGAACATACTGAATAATAAATCAACTGATTGTGAAAAATAAAAGCAACAGGTCCAAATATTAAATTTTGATGACAATGATTTTGATTTTGATGATATAGTAAGACCTCTATAATCCGAACCCAACAATCCGGATGACGCGTTAGTTCAAATGACTTCCTCTAATTGGCTCATTCCTTTTCATTATATTATCAGTAGATTTTTATGGATTATTATTATTTTCTTTAATTTTGTCCATTTACAATATATACTTAACACACCCAGAGGAAAAAGCCACCTCGAAAAAATATATTTTCATCCCATATTACGGCCTAATATTATTTTACATACAATAATTCATATTGTTTATTAATTCTATAAAAATAATATTATACTTCAGTTTGATTTATTTGTGTATCATTTAATTTAATTTTTTTTTTTTTTTTTAATCATTTCAAATAAGTTTACTAACCTTATTAATTTTTCATTTAGGTATTATATTTTTTTTGATATTTTTTATTTTTATAATATTTTTTTCGTTTTATCTTTTTTATTTTTATATTTGACTATTTATTTGTTTCAGCCTTGGTGGTGAAAGATGGATTAATAAGCAAAATGAATATTGTACGTGCAGAATTTAACAATATTATACTAAACATCAATTATGCAGCCCTGCGTGGAGCCCTAGGTGCCAGCGGGCAGATAGGGAAGTTGGGTCCCTTTGTCGCAAGTGCGGCAAAGAGTCCGAAACACCAGTCCATGTGCTGAGAAAATGTCCCAACAACTACATACAGAAATAGAGATTTCTCCGTGAAAGGAGTATGGTTTGGGTCTCGCGGAGTCATCCGGAGCTTCTAGGAGGACCTTGGTGTGGAGACGGGGGATATAGCGATAATGGCCGAAAATATAATATTGGACTCCTAGGGCATTATCCACCACCACATACATGGTGCATAGGATGGACTAATGCAATTTATAGTTATTATATACGTACCAATTTGTTTTATTCCTGATTATATGTGCATATGGTATATGTATATGAATGTCTGTGTGTTAGGTAAGAGTAATATTAATAGTGTAAAGAGAGAAGATGAAGAAGGAAAAAAAAAAGGAAGGGAAATAAGCAGAAGAAACTGTGAATATTAGGCGGGGATAAAATAAAAATAAAAAAATGAAGTGAAATAGGAAAAGAAGGGGGAAAAAAAAATAAAAAGTGCGGAAAATATTTTTTTTTATTAGTTTGTCTAGTATTTAGTATTATGTATTATGTTCTACAATTATAACCAAATTATAAATATCATGAATTATATTGTTATCTTTAGTTACTTTTACAAACTTTATTCATTTTTTTTTTTTCTCACTTTTGATCACCTATTCCTCTTTTTAATCATATTATATATTATTTATTTTACTGTATTGTATTTGTAACCTTTCTATTGTTACAATAATATCAATTCTTTACGTAAAATATTCATATTGTTTATAAACCCTATTATATATTTTTTCTGAATCATTTTATAATTTATCAACCTTTTTTAAAATAATTTTTGATTCGATTATGAACACTGTTATTTTTTACTTATTTATTTTATTAATCTCTATTCATTTCTATATTCGAAAATTTTTATTTTTTTTATGACTGATAATGTTATCAATGATATGGGCGGAACGTTGGCAAACAACGAAACAAATATATGTTTTTGAGATGAAACATTACCTAATTTGTTATGACTCTTCCCTCTCAACATCCTGTTCAATATATTCATTCAGTCATTAAACATGTCTCTTCAATATTTCATATTTGAATATTCAATATTTTATATTTATAATATTATTTATATTTTTTATAAGCGGTCAAAACAAATGATCGCCTATAGCCAATGATATCTGCCTCACTTCAATAATCTACCCTTCAAAGGCCTTAAGTCATTTTTGATTTTCTAACTATCGTAAGCGTTCTAATCCTAAAACAAACTATAACAGTCCTTTTTAAATAATGATTCTTTAAATTGTTGAAATGTTTAATAAGTTGAAACAATCGGATTTTATTATTAATTCTTGTAATTAATCATTCTATTTTCACTGAATTAAATCCCTTAATCCTTTTAATTCGAATCCGTATTCCGTAATTAGGTTCATTGATTGGGGGAATCGGAGCTCTGTATAATTCAATATATTATAATGGAGCAATTTAATTTCCTGATGTTTATCTCTGAAGGATTATACTATATTCCTTTTGAATCTGGATAAACGCATTCGTTTATTTCAATAACACATTAAAGTAATTAAAAATTATAAAATCGTTCAACGAACTTTTTTCAACAGCATTATTTAATTATTGTCATTAAAGCGAGAAAAAAACGAGTTTTCTTATATGATTTGCTGGCGTTAGTTTAACATTATTAAACTAAAAGTTTTCTGAATTGATAAACCGATTGTCACTTTTATTGGAAAGATTTCATTTGTAAACTAGTATAGCTGTTAATTGAAGAAAAAAAATCTAGAATTTTTTTTTATTTAAAGTAATTTTAAATCGAAAACAAAAGAGGATGCCCACATTGACACCTTTTCTTCTACAACTTTAAACTTAAATTTCGTAACGTTGAAGTGTCTGAACATTTGAACTATACATATTATTACGTAAATAACATCTATTTTTCTAGTAAAAAAAGTATTTTTTACATGAAACATTTATTTCATTAATACGAGTAATAGAATTTTATCACCTTGAACGTAATAAATTATGTTACAAAAATAAATGCTTAAACAAAAATACATAAACTAATATATTTTCCATTAATAGTTAGTGCTGATTTGGTTCAAGATTTTATTCAAAAGGTTCTCAAATTATTCCTCAAATTGGCAGCTTCGGAAAATTAATCCGACCTGAAACCTTTTAGCAAGACCAAAATGCTGTCATTTTAGGGACCCCTTTTGTCAACAATCAAACGAGTGTCGCTCTTTAGAAAAGATTATTCTCAGCCTCTCTCATTTTTTTTTTTTTTAAGGTTTCGATTTGTTGGCAGCAGGTGGTAATCATTTTTTTTTTATTTATTACTATAATTCAATTTATAGGTTATTCCAAAAAAGTATAATGAAAATAACATATTTTTTTTAATGTAAGCATCAGAATATTACTTTAAGTTTAAAAATTAGAAATTTTCTTTTAAAATTTGTAAATTAGATATCGCCTTTTAGATTATTTGTTTTAACAAAGAAGTGAGAATGTACTTACGTACAAAGATCCATGGTTCTTCAAGCTAGAATTAAAAAATATTCAAAAACGTCTCATATAAAACACTGTCTAAAAACCTCTTCAGACCTTGCGAATTTATCGATTTTCAAACTCAGTTAATCATAGTAATCCAACGTCCACTAAACTATTGTAAACAATCCATGTTATTTTACTCACAAAATCCTACAAAACGGTCTCAATGTACCTTTAGTCCTTCACCTCATACCCCTTAAATTTTCAAAACTCTATCAAAACCTTAACTATTTTAAAGCTCTGGATCAATTATTTTACAGTTACACGAATCCTTGTAACCTAGATATATATAGGAATAGAATAGAATAGAATAGAAAAACAAATTTTATTCTGGGACAAAGTCCCTTGAGAATAATAGTTACATGACAGAACTTAAGTTATAGGTAGTTATTGACTATGAAGGTGGGCATTAGGAATGAAATTGGGTAAGAAACTAAAAAAAAAAAAATGGTAGGAATATTGTATTTCCATCAACATATTTATTCTTTAATACTTCTTTAATTCTTTTATTATTTAAAATACAAAAACAAATTTTTATTTTTCAAAAATAATTTAAATAATGTACTTATGTTCATTTTCTTAAAGAATTTTCAGCATGAATAAAATTATATTATACAATGCTTGTTCGATCAAATCGTACTTCCACGATCGATCATTCCCGGAGATCCGTCATTCCACACAGCGGTTTTTTTTATTTTAAGTCTGGTATTCCAGATGACAATTTACAAAAAGAAAAGGTCAAGTATTTGTTAAAAAAAAAAAAAAAAATTAATAAAGGAAATAGTTTAATAAATTAAAAGATGACCGTAAAAACAAAATCTGGAAATAGTGTAAGATATTCTTGCGGACAAGCGGCCCATGATTTTCCTCCTGAACATAACTCACACGGTCCGTGAAGTGTTGTGATCATCAAAGGAACGTTGTTAAGAAGGTCATCGGTGTGGAAAACGGTCGAAGGGTTGCGGAGGGTATAGCTTTTTTATATTGACGTCATTCATTTGGATCGAGTTGATAAATAGAAAAAAAAATATAATATTAGAAGCATGAGGAATACAACTTGTACGTTTACAACGATGGTACTTTATCAAGTTCGTCGTTCGACATAACCAAGACGGTTATAAGCAACAATCAATCAAAACAACAGAAAAGTTCTCAAACATTAACACGATATAAGGAAAGTGCGAATGAAATTCGCACTAAAAGGATTATTTGACACTCTCTTGCTCAGTTGGTGTTGTTCAGATCGAAACTTAAACGATATCTTACATGTCAAAAATTTAATGGAGAATATTTGCTGTTATATAATGTTTGTCGCTAGGACCAACCGTTTAGGAGATATATTGATTGAATATAAAAAGTCACTTTTTAAACCACTGTTCTCAACTTTGTTCATTGTGAATAATTATTAACTGTTTATTTAATTTAAAATTATGCAGGTAAGCGGAAAAAATAAAGAACATGAAGGCAAAATGAAATGAAAATGAAAAATGAAAAATACATTTTATTCAGGGGCCATTGCCCCTTAAGAATAATTATAATGTGCAATTATTGGCTGCCTAGCTGCCGTATGTATAATTTAGAAATATAATAAAGGCAAGGAAATACAATTAAAATTAAATTAAGGAATTGAAAAGAAATTTAAATTACAACATAAAGTAATAAAATTAATAATACATGTTTTAAAATATCACATGAAAAACAAATTACATCTTAAGGTCAGAAATTTAAAATTAACTACAAAAACTAATTAGTAAAAAGCAAAAAAAAAAAAAATATTCAATGAAAAAATACGGTAGACAAAGCTAAGAAATATAAATTATACGGAAAAATAATGTATCTTGTCTGATAAAATAATATAATTATGCTGAAACCAATTATACAAATTTAGTGTAATAGTATTAAAATAATTCTGTACCAAAATCAATATTATACTTTGAATATTCATATTTCATTTAAAAAAATATTTCCTTCATTGATATGACTATTAGATTGAGTTTCTAATAAGTAAACGGAAAGACGGGATTTGAAGCTATTATGAGTGGAGGAATGGTGAATGAGGGAAGGGAGGGAGTTCCAGAATCATGGAACGTTTGAAGGATGTTGTGTTAAAGGAAGTTAGGTAGAGGTCTGAGGAACGGGATCTGGTTTTGCGGGAACTCACAGATGATTTTAATGTTAATGCTTTCAGGATATAGGGATGTGACTGAGAGGAAAGTGATTTGTAAAGGAACGAACCAAGGAAGTATTGTCTTCGGAAGGAGGGAAATAACCATTTTAATCTAGTGTAGTGGTGAGATACATGGTCATAACGTGATATCTCTAGAACGAATCTCAGGCAACAGTTCATGAAGGCATAGACGGTCAGCAGGATTAAAACTGATGTGGTCTTTCTTTTCCTTAATGTTATTAAATTTACATTATGCGATGCTCTTGAAAAAAAAAAAAAAATTAATAGATATTATTTAAATAAACAAAAACAAAAATTTCATTTTTCAAAAATTATTTATTTATTTGATTACTATTTTAGGTGCGGTGTACAACAACTCAGGCTAGAGGCACCATTACATAACATTTGTTTTTAAAATTCTATCCTAGGCCCCATCCTCTACACGGTGTATACAGCTAACATTCCAACTCATCCTACCACTGTCCTAACGCTGATGACACATGTGTGTTATCAGTAAACAATGATCCCTTCATTGCCTCCCAAACACTCCAATCCCATATCCTAACCCTCCAAGAATGGTGTCAAAAATGGAGAATCAAAATAAATCCAAAAAAATCTCACCAAATAACCTTTACCCTTCGTCGTAAGCCCACGACTTCCTGTCCTACAGTATCCTTTAATGATCTTCCACTAATCCCTGTTGACTTCAACATTTATTAGACAAACGTTCAAAGCTAAAGTGCTAATATACTGACTGGGTAGTGCTATTTCGGATGTTTTGGGGTCATCCCGTTATTCGTATCTAATCCTTACAATCCAAAGTCCTTCGAAAAACAGCACATTTGCTTGATGTATAAATTTTGTTACAGTTGTAAATTTCAAACCATAAATTCCTTTCATAGTAAAAAAAAAAAAAAAAACCTTCTAGTTTAAAATTTTTATTAGTCTGATGGGTAGTACTTTTCATGTTTTGTCTCGTTTTGAGGACTTGGGTAAACAGTTTTTTTTTCTAGATTTCGGGTTTTGAGGAAAGCCATTTTTTTTTCTAGATTTCGGGTTTTAAAGCCTCGCCATATCTTTGGAGATGCAACGAAGTCCTGGAAGGTAAAAGTCGGTTGCAATCCTTGATAAGGTGATCCGTTGTCAGCAGGCAGTTACAAGTGCTGCTTTCTGGAAGATAGCCTTCGAGGAGGTGCGGGTGGGCCAACTTACTGTGTCCAATTCTGAGTCGCGTTATTTGTTCTCTCCTGTTTATTGGGAGAGGTGTCGCCGGAAGAAAGCTTTCATAAATCCTTTTAATTTTATTGGCATTTGGTATTTTTGCCCAGATTTTGATCCATGCCTCTCTGCACAGGTTAAATATAGATTTATGAACGTCGTAGAGAGTGACATTGGTATTGGGAAACGGGAACATGGTTCTTGCTTCCTTTGCGCTTATGTCTGCTAATTCATTTCCTTCTATATTGGTGTGACTACGGACCCAAAGAAACTTAATGTTTTTATTCATGTTTAGTGCTGATTTCATAATTTTCATGGCGATAGGATTGTCGGTTAAATAGAAGTTTTGGATTGCATAAAGGGCGGAGACTGAGTCGCTGCAGATAAGACATAAGGCGATTTTTATGTCCAAATTTTCAATTAAATTCACACTCAGGTATATTGAAAATAGTTCGGCGGAAAAAAATGTTTGGAAGACAGTATCGGAGGGTTTCTGAATGAAGGATGACTGATCATCCAACGAATTAAAAATAATTTAAATAATGTAACTTATGTTCGTTTTCTTAAACAATTTTAAGCATTAATAAAATTGTATTATACAATGTTTTTTCGATTAAATCGTACTTCAGAGCTTTAAGAAAGCTATACTTCCCCCATCGGTCATTCCCGGAGATCTGTCATTTCACACAGCTGGTTTTTTTCATATTTTAAGTCTGGTATTCCAGATGGCAATTTACAAAAAGAAAAGGTCAAGCATTTGTTAAAAAAAATAATAATAAATTAATAAAAAAAAAATAGTTTAATAAATTAAAAGATGACCGTAAAAACAAAATCTGTTTTAACTGAAACCAAGTAGTGGCTTTCTGTTATAGCGAATAAGAGAGAGATCCAGGTTAATTTTATACAACTGGCACTCTCTTTATTTTTCTCAATTGCTATTCAGCCTGACTTCCAAATCTTTTTGCCGCCTCAGTGGGAGTTTTGCATTTAGATAAGGGAGGAGATGCATACCACAGCCCATCTGATAAAATCCCTTTTTCCTTTTTTCAAGCCTTTTTCCAGGGCTTCCATCCCAGTTCATTATTTTTTGGTCCCTACCAATGTCCCTATCTCACAATGTCTCTCCTACCTATTCTAGTTTATTGTCTGGAAACAAAGTGTTGCCTGCAAATAGATATCTTCTAATTATGGCAAAATTTTATGATTCTGTAAATTCTAAAAAAAAATCAGTTATTTCACTATCAAAGGCGCGTGGTAGTATAGAAATATTGATACAAACACAGTTTGATAAGATACAGATGCCCTCTTCTATGATATTTAGGTTATTAGAATACTAGTTTCGAAAATTATATATACATTCGTCATTAGGTTTAAGAACATTAGAAATACTATTAGGATTATGAATTTATTTGTCACTTATTTCATAGTTTAATTTAATAGAAAACTCTATGAATGTAGCCTGCCGCTAGATGAATGGCAGAGTGACTTCTTTTTTTTTTCTCAGCACTAAACCTAGTTTCATATAGGTTACAAATGAAAAGGTATGAGATAACTTAAATTTCAAGTTTACTTGCTAACATTTAAAATATCAATCTTTTAACATACAGATTTTATCATATTATTATTATCATTTCAATGTTAATATAAAGGATAAGAAATCAAATCCATGATGGCACTCACATAGGGAAAATAGAGAACTTGTTTCAGTAAATGGTATAGAAGCAAAAGGAGGTATGATATAAAGTACGAAAAAAGAAAGGGTGATAAAAAGTAACTTTTAGGTTCTCTCTATGACTGGTCTGTTCTTCTGTTCTTATAAAAATCAAATTTAAAATGGATCTATTGGAGAATTTATTCATATATTTATTAATCAAATTTGGAACAAATTCAAAAACAAAATTTGGAAACCCAAAATTGATCGTTACGCTCTGAGAGTATCTTCTCATCAAACAAGGGCATATTTTTCGAACGGTCTTTATTCTATGTTAAAATTCATATTATACAATTGACTGTAATCGAACCATTTTAATATATTTCATTAAACGTTTAGCAGTGACTGGAGTAAAAGCTAATCCCTATTTCTAAGACAGTAAAGAATATTGTTTACATTGTATAAAATCGAATTCAAAATAGAATTGTAAAAAAGACGGTAGAGATTAAATAAATCTTAATTTTTGGAAAAGCGATTGGACTTTTGAGACGGCCAGGTATTACAACAAATAGCTTAAATAGTCAACGAATTATGATAGAAAATTACATTTCACAGATAGGAATATATATGCCCACCATTCTTACTTCCATGCCGGTGCCAATGGATAATGCTGGAACGTTTGAAATATTATGGATAGGAAAATCTCAAAAGGAAAGATAGGTATGGAAATGGTGGAATGAGCTGCTGTCAGAGAAATGATCAACTGCCTACATGGCTCTGATGTATTAACCATGCAACCTTCCTTCCTCTCTCGTCTGAAATAGGATTCATCAATTAAACTTTTATGTGGAATTTTATTTATCTTCATGTACGATAAATTATATGACTGTTTATATAATGATAATAAATGCCTTAATGTATATCCTTATATTTTATTACTTTATTTATATATGCCCTTATTGTATAAATAATTCCTAATTTCTGCTTCAATTTCTGTATATTTGTAATATAGATACATATGAATATTGTAAATGATGTTAAATAAGCATGGTTGCTTACAATTAAAAAAGGTCTTTTGTGGAGGTCAATAGCTTTAATATATAGCTTAAATTTGGTTTAGTAGTTTTCTTTTTACTTTCAAAAACTGAACATTAAAGAAATGCAACATTTTAAATTTTATCTAAATTCTAAAGTATACTGTATAAAATAAATAAGAAATCATTATCGAAATTTTGAATTTTTGAAGGGACCGGATTGGTTATGGGTCCATTGGCACTTTAAGAGTCCCTATGGGTGACATCTCTAAACGATTGTCAATTTCATCTTCGTCGTAGGACTCTTCAATTTCGATTATAGGGACATTTGATTGACATCATACACCGGCGAATCCAGTCTATAACAGATATTTCACAAATTCCATTCCCATTTTTTCGAACTATTAACCTCTTCCAGCACACCTTTGGCGAATCTAATAAGGTGAAAATTTCAGGAGGATTTTGAAACTTTCTTTTGTCGGTGTGACATATATCCCCTAATCTATCCTATTCATTCGGGTATTTTTCCCAATTACAACCATTGTAAATTTTAAATGGATTGATCAGTTATCATAAATTGATCAATAAGGGCCATTTCTTTGATGTTGAAATTATGATTATCATTATGTAAGTGAATCGTATTCTCACTGTGAGTATTGCTTTCTTCTAAGATTACTCCTTTAACTTCAGCGAACATTACGTTCACGTGACACATAAAAAAGATTTTGGGTGTCCTTGAGAAGAATAAACACCCACTAATAAAGTCAAAACACATTCCTCTTACTCATTATAAGTAGCCTCTGCTGGAAGTAAGTGCGTGGTGAATCTGTCCGGAGGGATCTGTGACAAAGCTCTGCATTTTCTCCCTCACAGACTATTTCGACATTCAGCAGGTCCAACTCCAACTGAAGACAGTATCGCTAAACATGCATATCGTTCTTACGGTTGAGTTAGAGGCTCAACTAGCTTGGGATATATCTTGGAACAGCAGGTGCTGCTACCTGTTCCCTCGACAATAGACCCTGGCTTCATTGATCACCCTGACATTTTCTTCATCTAAGTATCACTAAGCGCCAGGAGGAGACTGTTCATGCCAAAAAAGTCTGCCAATTTTAGATTTGGTGAGGAGGAACAAAATGCCTGTCTCAATGTCCCTACAATCGATAGTCGTATAGAGATGACAAGCAAAGAGCCTGCAGTGAATCTTGAAGAGCCATTTAAACATCCAATCCATCTGGTATCTAATCCTTATAATCCAATATCTTAAATGCTCCTTACTTAGTCACAAACAAGCTTGTCCACAAAAATCTTGATATACCTTACGTTTCTTACTTAGCTCAAACCAGTTATTTATCCTTTCATAGCAAACTCCAAAACCATTGGTATCACAACTTGCTTCTAAATCAATTCCAGATAATTCTGCCATTCCAAAGTGTCTGAAAAGAAGATGGTCTCGGGATACTCTAACATAGTATTTCATTATATAGAATCTTTATAAGTGCTGCCAATAGGTAGTTGCTTTAAAAACAATTGACGTGTCATTTTTATCATTATAATAATATTTTCTTTTTTTTATATTGTTTATACAGTCGTAAATTTCAATAAATAACTTTAAAAAAATAAAATAATTATTTCATGTTTTACATAAAATGTAAGTTCAAATCAAACATTAAAAACAAAAACTAGGGGAAAAAAGAGATGCTTTCAAGTTACTAAAAAGTAAATATATATTTTTTAAAACGTTTTGCAATGTGTTTTTTTTCCTAATGAGTTAAATAAGTGAAACGAATAGTAGGTCCATATGTCAACAAGTTAGATTTTTTGCATTTAATTTTTTAAAGATGAATATACAGCTGTTGTACCAACATGCACCCACTTGCGCTAGAATTAAAGCTATATAAATGGAGTAAAACTTAATTTCTCATATCATAGATTACTAAAGTTGTAATTTTGAAATTTTTGGAACAATAAAATTACCGATTTTAGAAATAGTGTTTCTCAAGATTTATTAAATCTTCACAACTATAATTGATTCCATTGATTTAAAATAATAACAAATTATATCATGCTTGGTGTTTTTCTGAGTGATTTATAGTTTTCGATATTTTTAGAGAAAAAGTATGAAAGTAAAAAAAAAAAAAACCAATTTTTTTTCCTCTACACAGTGAGAAATGTTCATTCAATATTACAATCTTGGTTTTACACCATTAATATTTATTTTAACAACATAACGAAAAATGAGAATTTCCCCATTTTATAATTTTGTTAAGCCCCATTAACCCATTTTGTACTAACTTTTTTTTTTCATTATGTCCAATCTTTTCATTATAATTTCCTAATGTGTCCAAAAAGATGAAGTCTCAGTCTATCGATCGAGTGCTAACAATGCTTAGTTTCCTTACAAGTTGCTTTGGTGTTTAATTATCATATTGCATATGTTCTTGTCATTTTTGTAATACTGTAGTAAATCAATAATTATTTATTTATAATAAATTGTATCAGATTATCTTTATCTCCCGTACCTATTACATTATCTGATATCCTGTATTTTTCAGAGTGTAGCGCAGGCGTTTGATGGGTTTGGCACGACGGACTTCGCTCTAAATTGAAACATTTTCTACCCTTAACGTCCTTATCTTATCTTCAATCACTTCTCTCTGATGTTTCTCTGTCGAGCAGGGCTGAGAAATCTCTTCTGTTCATCTAGTAATAGTTAGGATTCTATATGTATCTATGCAAGAAAAAGAATACTATTTCATCTAGCCAACTACATACTAAATCTACGTATATGTAAAAATGATATATTATATAGATACATATAAATCTATCATATTGTTACTTTTAACATTAACAAACTCTTTACAAAACATTGCATCACATAAAGTAATATACTCGAGTCCTACAGACAATTCTCTTATATAAGTTCACAAGGGGGAGGACACTCTCAGTCTCTCACGGATCTTGTTGGCAATTTTTTTGGATGTTCCTGGTCATAAAATATTAGACACATATTTTGCCGTTCCGACCAATGGGCCCTAGAAGCCGAGAAAAAAAAATAGCATTAAACTAGTTTATTTTTTATCTCGAGTTTTATATCGACATGATTCTTGCACCAAGGTTTTTAGTTTTGATTGTGAATTTAAGGAAAAATACAGCCGCTCCATAGATTTTGGTTTAGGTTAATTAAATTCTAAAAAAATTATTAGTTTTTCAAGCAAACTATCTCTACAGATTTTTTTTACAAAAAAATTGACGTCAGATTCTAATTCAGCACCCTCAAAAACATTAAAAAACGCTTATTCAACAAAATCAAATTTTGAAAATGATATTTTTAAACCGATCATTTGTTACAAACCTTTAAATCACCAATACTTTGTCACACAATTCACTGGTTGGTATCGCTAGAAAGAGGAGAGGCTCAGCTTTCTTTTGATGTATATAAATGTAAAATTCGATGAACAAAAACCTATTAAAAAAATTTGAAAATCCGAAAATCATTTCGATTTTTAACTTGAGTTTGAAATCAGATAGGATGATGAAACCAAATACATTTCATGCGTATTACCACCCTATATTTTTAGGGCCCATTGCACACTGGGGCCATTAATAGGGCGCTCGCGCTCAAAACCCCAAAAGCCGTTTTTTTCTTTTTGTAAATTTATTTTAAATAATAAACTAAAGAATAAAGTTGTAATAGTATTTAATAAAAGCCATGTCTTTAATTAATAATAAGTTTTAATTTAATCTTTTAATAATGTACTTATATTTATTTGATTAAACTTTCATTGAGAGAATTATTCTTATAATAAACAAAATTCTATATATTCAAAAAAATACAAACAATCCACTTCTAAATTATAAACAAAATTGCAAATAAAATACATATTCATAAAATACATATAAATAGAATAAAGGCATAAAAGTAATACAATTTAGGTAATATATACAAATAGTATAAAGATAATAAAATATTTTAGCTACAAATATTTTGTTCAATATCTTCACATAACAATAACAATACAATATAATCAATGTGTATTTAAAATATACCTATATAACATTTTTATATAATTTCTGTGAATTTTTTATTTAATATTTACACAAATTTTGAAAAATAATTTTAAATTTTAATACTGATCAATCAACTAATCAATATTAGTTTTAGCTGATCTCTCCAAAAAAGTTTATTAAGACTCTAATCATAGTTATCCGAATCCGAAATATGAAGCTCCTGTAATGATGTTGAAGCTAAATGGTCCAAGTCCATTGTTAACATGTCACAAACATCGGGGTCGAATGATTTCCTCTTTAATCTTGGCATTTTTCTGAGATTGGTTATCAATGGATCGGACGATACTAACAGCCGATTAAAAACGTCCGTAATATTATCAATTCTGATGTTTTCCGACTAAAATGTTCCCTGTAGGCCTTAAAATCTTTGTTGCGGGCCTCTTGAGCTTCTTCGCTAAGTTGCCCGATAGGTAATAGTGCAAAAAAAAATAATTTTCGAGCCATGTATTAAAATCTTGTGCACAGTAGGACTCATGTAGTTCCAAGGATAAAGTCGTATATATAATTTGGCTGTCTCTAAACAATACACATTAAATTTCTTTTCATTTATGTCAAAACCACTTGATATCGCTTGCAGGATATAATCTGCGTATTAGTTCTTGTCAACTCCAGATATAGCTGCGGATTCAAGATAATTTTGAAAAAAATTTCTAGCTACATTTCCATCATTACTATTGCCATAACCTGGCTTAGGTTGATCGACGATAAGCGACATTTTCTTTTTGAACTCTGAAGAATTTTTTTTTGTTTTTTTTAACAATATTTTTGTTTTCTTTAGTGACTCGCCAAGATTTTATGGGCAATTTATACGCTAGCTGCAGTAAAAATTCAAAAAATCTTATCCAGGAATGTAGGACTGAAATTCCAAACGACAAGAAATCGTCATTTACATTTCTCGTCAGCAGTTGGTTTAGGTAATTAAAATCTTTAGATGCGGCACCACACAAAAAGCACCGGAGAGTAGATTTTGTTTCTGTTATAGAATTGCACAATTTTCCGTCGACCATCGTGAAAATAGGCTTATGTGCTACTGAATATTCCTTAGTATCGATGGTTACTTTTGTAACTTTTAAATTTTGAATTTGTTCATCTATATCTCTTTTTTTATCTTTGGCAAGATCTTCACTCTCTTTCCGATACTGGAGACTAATTGGCCTGCAATAACGAGAAGAAGACGGTCGAGGATTATTCCATACAACATTATTTAGATTACTTTGTGATTCCAATCGCAATGGAACTAGAGATGTTAGGAATATATACTTATCATCATCGAGTTCTGAAATAAATTTTTGTTTGTACTGCGTATGGCTAGAACTACCATCGAAGCCCCACTTTGAAACTAGAATTAGATTAATCGATGGGTCTAAACATTTAACTATATCTGTTTGAGTGGACAAGAGTCGACTGGCAGTGTGGTCTAAAATAGACTGTAATGATACCGTTGCTTCACTCTCTGTTATTTTAATATTTTCTGGGTAACATTTCGATTTTTCTTTTTGAATCAATTTATAAGGAGGGAATATCTCTTTGGCATAGCTACGGATTACGTTATATTGTTTTTTTTTGATAATTCTGCCTCCATTATCATGGACAGGACATCATTTAGCGGTAGATATTTTAATGGTTTAACAAACTCTTTTCTGGGAATTTTTCTACACCTTTTTCGGTCGCTTTTTTGACAAGACTCGCTTGGATTATTTTACCACTCGCTCTCAATTGCATTTGTGCAGCAAAAGCTAACACATCTGCGGAGTTTTCGTCACGCAGAGATGCGGTTTTCTTGCGCTTGGTTTGCACACTGCTTGTTTTAAAATCTATTGCCGGACGACCTCCTATTCTTTTTCGGTTGGTTGTGAATATGCAATGTCCATTCATCCATCTCTTTTCATTTTGAATAAACCTTTCTGAATGCCTATCGCATGCCATCCATTTAAACTTCAATTGATTTTTGAAGTTATTCAAAGGGTAGTTGCGTATATTGAGACCTGAAGTTTTTTTAAGAATAAACTTTCTAACTTCATTAAACTTTTCATTAAATGAATGACTTTTAGCGCGAATAAAAATTTCGCACATTTTTTTCCCTCTTGATGGAAATTTGAGGACAAGAAGCGTCTAAAAATAAAAAATAATACTTAATTTTTCACATTAAATTCAAAATTTTTAATATCTTCATTTTGCGCAAGGGAATTGCACTTTTGTATTCATATCTATTTTTACAAAGGTTTCTATTATCATACCACAATGGCAGTTTTGCAATTCCCTCGCGCTAAATTGAATTAATCAAATTCAAAGATTTTTTTTTTTAATTTAAAGATTTATTTTCAATTTCATCTCTAAGACTTTATTTATTATTATTTATATGTCATAGGTATGTAATATCCTATTTAATTCTAAGAGTTTTCCTACTAAACTTTTCTCTGTAAGCCATAAAATCTTTGTTGCGGACCTTTCATTAAATTCAAAATGTTCAATATCTTAATTTTGCGCAAGGGAATTGCACTTTTGCATTCACATCTATTTTCACAAAAGCTTCTATATCATATCACAATGGCAGTTTTGCAATTCCCTTGCGCAAAATTGAATTAATCAAATTTAAGTTTTAAAAAATTAAATTTTGAATTTCATCCTTAATATTTTATTTATTAATATTTTATATTACATACCTTCACTTGAACACCACATAGTATTTATTAAAATATAAAACTTTAAAAGAAAAAAAAATTAGCGTGTTAAAATGCTTCGCACTTTACAATCGACTGAATAATGCTACCTAATAATCCGTAACATAAAACGGATTAAAACAATGAAAGTAAACTAAAAAGATCGTGTGTTGTTTACCATCTGATTTGCCATATTATGTAGATTATTTTAGCAACAAAAAATAGTAAAAATACCCAAAAATCAAAAATTGAGTTTTGAGCGGTGTTAGTGAGGAGCTGGCCACAGTGTGCATTGGTCGGAACGGCAAAATATGTGTCTAATATTTTTTGACCAGAAACCTCCAAACAAATTGCCAACAAGATCCGTGAGAGACTGAGTGTGCCCTCCCCTTGTCAGTTAGGTAATAGTATGATATATTTAGTTAGTATTATCTTCTGTTTGGCTGGACATTTAAACACTTTTAAACAACTAAAGTTTCATAATTAAATGGTATAAATTGAAGAAAACTCCGAAAGAAGCGTTTTTGAGGCGAAAATCATCCTTGTTCAAAGTAGCACCTACGTGTTGGGCTACTTTTAACAAGAGAAAAATGACTTCCCCTCCCTCGTATTGAAGATGGCGGAAGCGCCCATGCAGGATTGTGAAGCTGAGTTGTGTAGCTACCGTTTGAATTTTGACTTTCCCTCCGTGGCTAGAATAGATTGGTAACTGTAGGATAACCCATCCATCCTGCTCTAGTTGAAGTATATAAGGACGGTCTACTCCAAATAAAAAAAAGAATCATTGTGTATGTGATATATTTATTTGTTTTTTAGTGATTATATAGTTTCACGATCCCTCTATCAGAGCATTAAAAAAAAATTGAGTTTTTTTAATTTTTTGTTTTTATTGGCCAAGTTTATAAAACTTGTATTGTACAGAGATAGCCATCATGAATGTTGTATGTTCCTCTCATTTATTATTTATAGAGAAAAATTCTTGGGGCAAATTACTTACGGATGGGGCTGGGTAATATTAGGATGAATAATGGATGAAGATGTTCGGTGGAGAGGTGGGGAGTGGGTTAATATAAATTATGGTGAACATTTAGGCTGGAATAACTTTTAAATTGGCTGCCTAACACCTCTTAGGGCTCATCTGGGTTATTTGCAGTCCATATTAGGAAAGTTATTTACAAGATATTGCTTTGAATGTTAATATATAGTAATAGCAAGAAAACCTAAAAACTAAAGATAGCTATGATTACTGATGCGATACAAAAATATGACGTCAAATAAAATAAAATAAAAATATAAAAACATATTAATAATCAGGCTATTCGAAATCAACAAGCAGGGAGATAAAAGCCAATGCAATATCTATCTGTGACGATAGATGTACCATTTAGCCAAGAATCCGTTGTCAATCACGAAATTCTGCAGTTAATAGTATAACCATCTTTTTCCCTTTTCAAATCGTTTTATGGAGGTCGTAATTTCTTTCTTGTCGAAATTCTGAGATAGAAGGCCGTAAAATCTTCACCAATCTCTCTTATCATAGGGATGGCCATAGAAGGGGACATAAAGTTCTCTCTGGTGGAATCTTCCTGCTTCCTAAGTTCAATCCCCAAATAGATACAATATCACTTATTCTCACATAATTATTATTACTATTTGCGTTTCAGCTAACTCCATTAAAGTTTATTTAGGACCAGAGGGGTGTTATATAACTAGGTTAGCACTTACCAGGGGGTAATTAGAGCTTAATGAAGTAAACCTCACCCAGGCCTTGCCAACGAGGGCACCGGCCTAATTAATCATAACATATCAAGTAGCTCCGGTAATTATTAATCAATTCTCCATTAATTAATGGTTCTGTTTGATAGAATTAATGACCCCTCCAAATTGATCTGATGTGGACTATAATATCTATCTTAAGATTTTTTTTTAAATGTCCAATACTCATCAAAATATTCATTATGAATTACATTTCAGTAATATAAAATACCCAATATCTTATAAAAGTTATATGTGTACCCACTTATATTTTAACTTGCTTCCTATTCATTTTTCGATAGTACTTTGAGATGTCTAAAAAAACGGATGGCCTTCTAATACAGAAATTATGGTGGGGTAGGAATTATCATTCATATTCAATTCAGTATAACAACTCTCAATAGACAATACAGGACCAATAGAAGTACTGGATGTTCAATCAATTAACCTAGAGCCACAGATATGTTTAGTTTCTGTACATATCCCTCCCTCTGCCAGACCAAACGTCTGCCACTTTGCAAACCTTTTCTCGATTCCTGAATAGCTAACAAACCATTTAGTAATCATAGGAGGTGAATTTAATGCCGAGTCCAAATTTCACGGGAGTTCAAGAGATTCACCTAAGGTCGACATAATAATTGAGCAGAAAACGTTAGAAATATTATCGGAAAAATATAAAAACTATCGACGGATATAAACAGACGCTTCTAAGGATAAAACAAAAGTATCAGTTGGGATATATGACGCTCACACGAACCGTGAAACTGCCACGACCCATCAAAATTCAGTATCTATAGTGCTGAATTGTAAGCGGCGATATTATAATATAATTATATAATATAGTATAATTAAACTTACAAATTATATTTTCCTAATTATATTTTCATTGTCTATATACCAGACTTTATAGACAAGAAACTGCTCGTCGTTTCCGACTATTCCAACGTTTACTAGACAAATGTTCAAAACTCACAATAAATTACATAAGACTTTGATAAATGATAATGATTATATATTATTTTACATAAGAATAAGACTTATTTACAAGACAGTAATTAGACCCATTCGGACATACGTATTTGAGCCTTAGGGCTACACTAAACATTCCAATTCTTCTCATTTCAATTCAAAATCCTTCAAAAAATCCTAAATTCTGCTTACTCTGCAACAAATAAACTTATCCATACAGATCATATGTTGCTGATTCAAGAAACCAGATACCTATCTTTTCATAGCAAACTATAAATTCACTGGTCTACCGACTTTCTTCCCATTCATCACTCCGAGCCGTCTAAAAAAGAGAATTTCTCAAATATAACTTTTATTGAAGTACTACCAGTGGGTGGTTGCTTCAGAAGCCATTGACATGTTATTATGAACGTTTAATCACATTTATTAGTTGTATTTTTTAACTATAGCATTAAATTTCAATAAACAAACGATCTATTTTCTTGCTTCATTTTCAGTCTAAACATGAATATTTCATTAAAATTAGATAAATGAAATTGACAATATGAAATAATTAAAAAAAAAAGAGTAAGAAGATTAGACTTTATACACATTATTAATTAGAATTTTAATAAACACCACATATTAGGTATTGAGTAATAAGATATATTTTTTTACTCTGATCTTTATGTTAAACTATATATATATATATAAATATCAATATATATATATCAAAATGTTGAAAATATATCAGATGTAACGAGAAAAAGAAGGTTGGTGTTTTTTGGTCACTTATATCGAATGCCTGATGGTAGATTGACAAGTAAGATTTTCAGATATCTGTGGGGTAAAAAATCAACATCAAGCTGGGTCAACAAAGTAAAAAGGGATTTAGAAAAACAACAATATAAAAATAGAGGAAATAAATAATAGAGAAGACTTTCGGCGAAAAGTATTGAAAATGGAGGGATTCCAGGGCAGGAAAGTGAAAAGGACTGGTGCAAAATGGTCTGAGGACAGAAAGAGGAAACATGGTGAACAGATGAAAGCAAACTGGAAGAAAAGAAAAGAACACGGGAGAAAGAATTGAAATTGGCACGTGGTCCTCTGCTGGCCCATTCCGAAAAAAAAAAAAAAAAAAAAAAAAAAAAAAAATATATATCACATATCTTGGTAACTATGGAAGAAACCAACTCATTAGATACTCCTATAATCTCTAAGATGAGGAGAATAAGGTCGCTTATTGAACAAGTTCATATAACTTTATATAAGAGAAATATCCAAGGCATTGCGATTCTGATCGCTCAGCAAGCGCAATAAAATTGGATAACTTCAATATATTTTAAACTATAAAAATATCCTGCTTCCAGATATTGGATTCGTACAATATCTTTAGATTTTTCATTCTTTCGTTTAATTTTCTCTTTTCTTCATAATTAACGTGGAATCAATTGTTATACAATAAAAAAAATACACTGAAACAGATTTATTTATTATTTATACAATATTACATTAAAAAAAAAAAAATGTAGGAACATATTTAACCTACTAAACAACACGTGCCGAATACTTTTTAGAATTTTTGATGGGTAGTATAGTGTAATATATTGCTTGCAATGTTTTTAGTTGAATTTTAATCGACATTATTAATGTTTAAAAATGCTGCTGAGCTTTAAGTTGTTAAATTTTATTTAAAAGGCGTGGTAGATGTTAAATATGAATTTAAACATTTCGCTATCTCCGTCAGCAAAAAAAAAAAAAAAAAAAAAATAATAATAAAATAAAAAAAAAATTATCAATCAGCAATATTATTACCGTCAGCAATATTATTTCTAATCACCTGCAACACCCGCCCTCTTAACCTTCCATCCTTTCTCCTCAGTTCTTCGAAGATCTATCTTTTACCCGATTTTTTAAAAAATCTTACGATCAGATTATTGTCACAAGAGCAGATAAAGGTAACAAAACTGTGATCATGAACCGAACTGATTACAACGAAAAAATGTTAGAACTCCTCTCTGACCCCACTACCTATCTCCCCACCAAACGTGATCCTACTCCTTCCCTAATCACTAAATTCAACCAACACATTAAATCCCTTTTAGAATCTAAACAGATAAACTATCCTACTTACAGAAACCTTATCTCCTATAATTCCGTAGCTCCTCGTTTTCATGGTCTTCCAAAATCCACAAAACCAATACCCCTCTTCGTCCTATTACTTCCAATATCAATTCACCCTCCCTTAAGCTTAGCAAATTCCTCCTTCCATCTCTTCAAATCCTTAGCCATGGAGAACTACTACTATCCTTTAACATTCCCGACGATTTCATTCTAGTATCCTTTGACATTGAAAGTTTATTTACCAATATTCCCATTGACAATGCTCTCCTTATTATAAACAATAATTGGACATCCAGACAACCTCACACCCTACTTAACCGTTCCTCATACCTAAAATCCCTAGAACTCTGTTGCAAATCAGGTTACCTTTCCTTTCATAATAAGTTTTATCACCAAATCTCCGGGCTTGCCATGGGCAATCCACTTGCACCCGACCTATCCAACATCGTCCTTAATGATCTACTGAACTCCATTCTACCATCATTTCCAAAAGACATTCTTTTTATTAAAAAGTATGTCGATGACCTTTTTCTTGTCCTTAATCCCGAAAATATTCCTTCTATCATTTCAGCCTTTAACTCTTACCACCCTCGACTCCGTTTTACTGTCGAACATGAAGTTAATAATTCCCTCCCTTTCCTTAATCTCCTAATCACTAGAAATCCTGACCACACTGGATCCACTGATTGGTACACACAAAACCTACCTACTCTGGCAGACTGTTAAATTTTCATTCTCAACACCCATATCATCAAAAAATCAATGTCGCCAAGAACCTCATCCATCGCTTCCTCTCCCTATCTGATCCCCAATACCACACGACTAACATATTACGTATTAAACGAATTCTCCAATCTAACAGTTTCCCACTTAACACCATCGATAAACTACTTTCAAATTACCTCAATCATCCTACCCCCAACCTTCCTTCTTCTACTTCCCCCGCACCTCCACCCTCTGTATTTTTATACAGATCCCTACCTTATATCCCCTTCCTCTCTGATAACATTCAAAAGTCTCTTCGCTCAACCTTCCCTAACCTACGTCTAGGCCTTAAATCACAGAATAAACTTCGAAACATCTACACCAACCTAAAAGATCCTATTCCTCTCCAACTGAAATCAAATGTTGTTTACCGTATCCCATGTTCCTCCCCTAATTGCCATTCATCATATATTCGTGAAACCAAAAATCACCTTAAAGCCCGCATCTCCCAACACAAACTTTCCATCTCTTCCAAAAATCCCTCCGCCTCCAAACTTTCAGAACATTCCTTATCATTAAATCATACCTTTGATTTCGAAATTAGTATAAAAATTAAACTAAATTAACACCGGTATAATAAATTATAATTCTGACAATTATCTTCAACTGGAACTGGGTAGAAAAAAGTAATACAAAATGTAACGGTTTTCGCTATTGAAAGGTTCGGACACGTCATTTGTGTGGAATGTGGATTGCGACTTAAGAGGTCATTGAGAAAATTGGAAACGAAAGTACAAATCCATATATTTCCTGAGGAAATGGTAACAAAATGAAATAGAACAAAAAAGTGAACCACATAATGAAAAGAACTTATAGAAAAATAAGGGATCCTCCTTCGTAAATTCATAAGATATTTACGAACTGAGTTTATGAGTTTAAATGGTAAATTATAAATATAAGATTGATAAATTAAGAATTATCGCAAATAATACGTAAGACAACCGCAGGAATTTGAACACACCATACTATGGTTGACTTGATCTCAATAGCGTGGCCCAAACTTTTATGACAAAGCAGTACATTTTTTAGTTTTAATAATCTCATACGTTTCATATGTCCTGGTTAGAGTATATAGGGACGTAAAAAAAATAAAGAAAGAAAAAAAATGTAACTTCGATAGAATATCAATTGGGTGCATGTTTTTCTATTCTGTTGATGTATTTTAAATAATATATAATAAAATCATATAAATAAATATCATAAAAATAATATTTAAAAAAATAACAACAAACTCCGATTGAGAACTTATTAATATGCACAAATAACCAGCCCTTAGACCGTGCCATGCAAACATTATAATGTTGAAAAGGTTGGGATGATACATTATTCAGAAATGATATTTTTATTCTTCTAATCAACTACGACTTTTAATTCAATAACAGAATATTTTTCATCATTTCGACTTGATAACGTACCTTAGAAAATAAAATCATACTAATTTACTAATATAAGAATTATTTTTTATATTTGTTTGCTAATGTTTGTAGTACTTTTATAGTCTTATTATTTATTTATAGCTGCTCAGCTTTGCTTTAACATTGGAAACAAACAAATGCCCTCCTTAACATAGCAAAGGTTGAGGGACTGTTGAATAAATCCAGTCGTTAAGGATAAATTTGTTCCTCTATTTAGAATTTCCCATCATTGATTTAAATAGCTTTAGGTTACTCTCTAGTTGCCTGTCATTTAAATGCAAGTACTTGAAATTTAAATCTAAATAACAGTAAATAGGTACTTAGGTTTCAAATCTAACCAATCTCTAATTAATTTGATGAAAACAAACAGTAGGTCTAGATGTATGTAGAAATTCTGTTGAAAGTGTAGTTTGTATTAGGAAAAAGGTAAGAGGTATCCTTTAATAAAAGTATTGGATATGTCAAGAAGAATGTGTTGCTGGCACCAGCGATAAATCTGCTTCGAAGTTCCAGGAGAATAAAAACATTTATCAGATCGTATAAGGAGAAAATATGGATTGCTAAAATTAAAATGGTACGGGTAGAGGATTTTTGAGGAGTCATAGTGATCCAATGAAGGAGTTAACAATTTAAAACAGATTATGGCAAAGTAATTTGATTTGTTTCGAGATTAAGTTAAATAATTAGTGAATAACTGAACCTAAGTGACTGTGAAAAAGTTAAAAAAATTGTCAGAGCTTTTCTGAAATAAAAATAGGAAATGTGGTGGATTAAAAAAAAAAAAGTGATATTTTTATGATAAGTGATGTGTTGTAGCTTATATTTATTTATTTTATGATAAATAAATAAATGAAAAGGGACAAAACAAAAATTAAATAAGAAACAACGAGATAAGCACAGAAGTGAGGGGAAAAAATAAAATAAAAAATCGTTAAATTAACATGATATAATATAATGTTGATAACGATCACAATAACATGTTAAAACTTGAAAATAACTATTCATTAGTCGCACTTCGATAATAGCTCTACGCTATAAGGTCTCTAGGCCATCTTCTTTTTAGACGCCACTAAGAAATTTTGGGAAAGGAGTGGGAAGTAAGTTGAGAAAGTAGTGGATTTGAGTGTTTATGGAGCTAACTATGGAAGGATATGTATCTAGCTTAAGCTAAATAAGCAACAAATGAAACATTAAGATCTTTATGGATTAGTTTATTGGTAACAAAGTAATGAGAGAGATTTTTCAAATAATTTTGGGTTGTAAGGATTAGATATGAGATGAATTGTATAGTTTGGTGGAGCCCCAAAGTTCAGCTCCGTACTTTCAAATAGGTCTAATCACTGTTATGTGATAGTCTTTATTTATATGTATATACAGATTTAACATCCTCATCCTTTAAAATATTTAATACGTCAATGTGTATTTACATATAGACTTTCCCTTCAGGGAAAGAATTAGAACTAGAATATTTTGGACGGAGACTAGACGAACCTTACAGGTGAAGTTGCTGGCATATACTTTTTGTTTTTACAGTAACAGTTCTCTGTATATGATTAAGTATTACTGCGAAACTAAGCTATCTACATAAAAAATGATATATAACATATTTTTGTTTACAATATTTTAAGGAGTAAAATAAAAAAAAGAGTACCCCGATAATATCATTACTTTTCGTGCTGTAAGCATATAACCTGAGTAATGCTCATTTAATGTTGGTGAAGGGGTGGTGGTAAAAAAATAACGGTAGGAGTCGGGACTTAGTGTTTTGTTAGTGTAAACTTTATGTACTAACGCCGTGTAAAAATTTAGATTTACCCTAATTTGTTGCGACAAAGCTTATTTTTTTTTACCTTAATTGACTGGGAGAATTGTAAAGAGTTTATCCTCAGAGCTTGCAAACTACGTCATCCACAAATTACAATTGGTTAATTTTTATTCTGTCGAGAGAAATCCCTTTGTGATGCCAGCTTGGAAAATTCTGCTACGTATGAAGATCGTTGTTGATATGGAATCGCCTTGCCTACTCCTTTCTTGATCAAAAATATTTTCCCTCTTATTTCTATTTCTAAGTATCCCTTGTTTTCGACATATCTATTTTCTACTATTTGGATGTATCCCTTGTCCACTCCTTTCTGTTCTAATGTCGATCGTATATTGACGTGGTATATGCTGTGGAATGCTTTCTTAAAATCGATGAATACCAGGTAGAGTTCCTGTTATTCCTGTGATTTCTCTATCAGTTGATTAAGTGTAAAAAGATGATCAATCACCGATTTATTTTTTCTAAACCTTGCTTGATCTTTAGGTAAGCTTTCATCAATTGATCTTAATATTCTTGTGTTTATTGTTTTGGAGAATAGCTTACATAAGGTAAAGCCGATTGAAATGAGACGGTGGTTGTTAATATTTTGCCCATCGCCGTTTTTGTGGATGAGGAATGGTTTTGAAGTTTTCATTCGTTAGGTATTTCTTTGTTTTTTAAAATTTCGTTAAAGACGAAGCATAATATTGTATGTAATCCGTCTCCTCCAGATTTAAATCTGGGGCATTTATTACTTTTTAGATTCATGATCGCTTCTTCCACTTCAAATTTCAAGATTAGAGGTACTACATGATTTGTTTCATCATTAGTTTCTATGTTTTTGAGAGAGTAATTAGGTGTTTGGGCAATCGTATAATTCTTGAAAAAAGGGTACGTTTGTAGTTGTAACTCACGGATTTGAATGCCGATTTTTGTGTGGGTAGTAGGGACCTATAACAGTGCAAAACTAGATTTATCGCCGCCAATGGGAATTAGGAGCCGAGAAAAAAAAAAATATATGAAAATAACGTTTTATTTGTTTTCTCAGCTCTCAGTCAAGATATAGAAATGATTCTTTCACGTTTAATTGCTGTTATGTAAGCTATTTTAAATAAAAATACCTTCGTTATGCTCAAGACACTACCCGGCTTAAGGGTGCTCAAAAATGACAAAAACATGACAAAATTCCAAGGAAATCCGCTGTAAACCAGTGGAAACTTTTTTTCATAAACAACTGACCTCAAATCTCGATTTAACGCACCATAAAGCCTTTATATGTGAATTTTATCAAAATAAAAAATATTGTCATTTGTTTACAAAAGTTTTTTTAACCCCTTTCGAGGAGGTTAAAATTTTGAAGTTGAGATTTCATCAACAATTTCTAACGACCATAACAACTGCTGTGTTTAACCGATTGCAATTCAACCGATTTCCCAGGTTTTAGTCAAGATATAGAAATGATTCTTTCACGTTTAACTGCAGTTATGTATGCTATTTTATATAAAAATACTTTCGTTATGCTCAAGACACTACCCGGCTTAAGGGTGCTCAAAAATGACAAAAAATTGACAAAATTCCTAGAAAATCCGCTGTAAATCAGTGGAAACTTTTTTTTTTCATGAACAACTCACCTAAAATCTCGCACCATAAAACTGCATAGTTTAGTCAACATCCGGAGGTTGCAGGATTTCTCCTTATTGAAATATCTCAAATTATAGCTGATTTTTTCATTCACATCAGTTTTTGTCCACTAAAATCTGAATTAAATTCAATTTTATACGAATAGATAAAAATCAGAATGTATGCTGATTTTAGTGATGCTATTACCATTGTAATCGGTTAAACACATCAGTTGTTATGGCCGTTAGAAATTGTTAATGAAATCTCAACTTCAAAATTTTATTCTCCTCGAAAGGGGTAAAAAAACAATATTTTTTTATTTTGAAAAAAATCACATGTAAGGGCTTTATGGTGCGTTAAATTTGAGGTCAGTTTAACAGCAATTAAACGTGAAAGAATCATTTCTATATCTTGACTGAGAGCTGAGAAAACAAATAAAACGTGATTTTCATATTTTTTTTTTTTTTTCTCGGCTCCTAATTCCCATTGGCGGCGATAACTCTAGTTTTACACTATTATAGGTCCCTACTACCCACACAAAAATCGGCATTCAAATCTGTGAGTTATAATACCAAACGTCCCCTAGTCAGTAGCAGATCTCACGATATCCTGTCGGTTGCTTTCCGACATTACTAAATTGTGGAGTGTGATTTTCGGAATCCAAAGTGGTGATCTTTGATTACATGATGGATATCTAAGATAGGATACAAGCGTTTTAAAATTAGTTTTTCAAGGATTTTACCCATGATTGGCAAAAGGGAAATAGGACGGTATGAGGATGGGAGTTCAAGTGGATTTTTGGGTTTTGGATTCATTTTAACTATTAACAATATCTAGAAGTCAGTAAAATATGCGGTACTAAGCACACCATTATAGATGTATTTCAGGAATAGAATGACTTTAAAGAAATAAATAAAAGTAAAACAATGTATATATATGAGTGTATAAACTTATCAACTAGTATAATTATATCTTATTTTATATCATAGAATTATATTCAAATTATAAACATTAAGAATTATTTTAATCATATTATAGATAATTACAACCACAAATGTTATTTATACTAATGGCTTAAAAAACAAACCAGTAGACCTCATGTGCAGTCTAGGACCATAATGGAGCGCTGAAATTTATGTTAGATAGTGCCTGCGGTATTTTCACAGCTCAACTGCCGGAGTTATTAAAAGCACTCCGAGGGACTCGAACTTCTGTTGAACAGTCAATAGTAGTCTGACTACTTGAGTGAACTTTAACACATTTCCAAACTTTATTCAGATAACCCTTTAATTTAAAAAAATGCTATTTATAAAATACTTAAATCAGATCACCAATTCAAAAGAAGTAACCTTTTCTGGGTCCCAAGGCATTTCATCGGAAATGATAAAGCAGTGGATAAAACAGCAACAGAAACTCATTAATTAGAAACAAGGACCTCACAACTTTCAATTAACAACGAGCTTTTAATTTACAAGACTATTCAAAAGCCCATCTGGAGCTTCGGACTAGAAATTTGGGGAAGAGCGAAATATTCGAATTTCCCATCCTTTCAATCCAAAGTCCTGAGAACCATAACCAACGCACCTTATCACTATGTCTCCAACAAAACCTTACATAATGACATTAATATACCTATATTATACATGTATAGGACAAATACCTATATAATATTTGTCCTAGAATCCGTACCCGTCAAATTTTCAAAATTTCATCAAAAACTTTATCATCACTTATATCCACTAGCACCATTGTAAAATTTGAAATGGAGTCCTGGCAATGGCCAGGTTCTCAACTCGTGACCTGAGTGACTGTACTAATAGCGCTCTCACACCCTCCACTACACCAGTAATATACACTATACACCAGTGACGCAACACTGGAATTTCATTGGAAAAGGAAAGAACCGTGAAGTTGCTTTTAGAGTAAAATAAATATAGATATGGGAAATGTGGTGTTCCTTGTCAGCTCTGCGAGGCCTTAAGCGGTAGTGGAAATCTCATATGTAGCAGTGTCATATAATTTGTTAGAAGTATAAGATTCTATTATTTTATTCGCTATCTCAAATTTTATTTTATTCTTTTGTATATATTTTTTTTTGTGAATTTGTATGTTTATTTTGAATTTTGTTGTTATTGTCATATACTGACGGAACGATTAAGTTAAGATATTTAGCAAATAATTGATATTAGCAGTTTTTTGTCCTTTGAGTCAAACAACATTTACATAAGGTGGTTGTTTAAAATTTTATCAAATCTCAATCATGAAAATATATTATTTATGCTATTCATTAATTTGTCTATAAATCAAATCTTATTATCCAACGAACTGTGAAAAAGAAGCACGTTAAAGCCTATAAAGCCGTTAAAAATTCATATTGCCTTATGCAAAATGCAGTCTCCAGAGAATAATTTTTTATAGCTCTGGCTGTGTACTATCGAGCCAATTAGTGTACTACGAGATGAATTGGATGGTTTAGTAGAGCCACAAAGCTCAACTCCGTACGTCCAAATAGGTCTAATAACAGTCATGTAAATAAGTCTCTTGTAATGAATTGGGAGGTTTGATCGTTTGTCTAGGAAATGTTGCAGTAGTCTGTAACGACGAGCAGTTTCTTGTCACTTTAGTCTTGTGTTTTTAAACTTTAAATCACTATTAACAACTGTAAATCAAAGCGACTAACAATCAGTGAATTAAATCGAATAGTTAATTACCTGGCGTGTAAGGCATGAAGAAGAAAAGAACCCTGTAGCACCTTCTCCTAACTTGATTTACTTCTTTTAAATTAGCTCAAGAGATCCCTCATCCAGCTCCTCTTCAGCCCTCCTTTCTTTTCCTTTCTGGAATGTGGAATCGTTTATAGTGAGTCCGTATTGGTTCATTAACACTTGGTATACGATAGTCAGTATGTAAAGTTATGTTGCTTACGTACCAAGGTGCTTTCGTGATAGACTTGATTGTTTTTGTCAGAAAAAAATGGAGTTTGTTTATATGTTCCTTTCTAACTTTTCCGTATATCTTTGATGTCTGAATAGGTTTTAATAAGTAATTATAATTTTGTTTCTATGCTGTAGCTTTGAATGTTTTGAGAAAAGTGAGCATAAAAGTCTTAACCTTTGATTGAGTTTTGCTTATTTTCTTTATGTGTAGACCTATCATTATTTCTCTTTGTAATATTTCTATAGACAGAGGAAGATATTATTCCATTTTGAAATTAATAAATATTAGATTTTTGCCTAAGGAGGCAGTGTTATTATATTGTTTAGATATTTAAATTTCTCCATGAATAAGTCGAACAAAAGCACAAACTTTTTAAGGAATTGGAAAGTGTGTTTATAAGCAAATACTGATATATGTATTAAAATAAATAAACAATAAAATTTTAAATATAATGTAATTTATTAAATATAAGTATCAATCACATAAACGAAGAAGTATACTTGGTACACCTGATCAAGAAGGCTGTGGAGAATGAATTAACTGGAAAGATCTTGTGATGAGAAAATCGCGAAGATGTAGCTCAAATGTGAGCCCAAGACAACATTATAAACATTTCTTTATTAAATGAAAGCATTTAGTTAATTAATTTATAAATCAAAATAAAATAAAATTTGAAAATTGAAGTATTCTTAGAAATACAAGTAATGTAAAAATGTGAAATTTGATTTATCGCGTTTTTGATTGATTTAGAAGAACAAGGAGAAGAAACCAACATAAATAAGGTTGCACAAGTTTGTTTTGTTAAATATAATTTCATGCTAAGTAAAAGGTATGTCAAATATTCTTGTTTAAGACGTTTATTTTAATATTAATTTGTATTCTTATTTATTTATTCATATAAATCAGTACCTAAGATTTATGAATTCTAATTTTTTTTTCTTTTTAGTTTTATTTAAGTAATTAAAAAATATTTTTATTTTATTGTGAACATAATTTTCTATTTTTGTTGTTTATATGTTTAATTAGAAGAAAAATTATCCCTCAGATATATTATTTACCAAATTATTAACAACTATCATAGGATCATAAAAACAAATTTTATTTAGATCGGAGAATATAGTTAAACAATGTTTTTTTTTTTTTCGTGAATTTTCTGTTTTTTTGTTAGTATTTTTTATTGTTTGGCCATATCATAAAAATATAAGATTAGTTGAAACGTCACTGGTGCAATTTTGTCATATTGATGGTGAAGGTAAGCAGTTCAGAATTCATTTGATTTTTTATATTTATTAAAAACTTTTTTATATTTATTGCAATGGAGTTTTTAGTTGCATGTCCTAATACTTTTGTTCACCAAACCAGCAGCATGGTTTGCGCTTTCGTTTTCTATTGTGCTAAACCGAAAAGTATACTATACAAAAGTAATAAAAAAAATATCACGGTCTTATATCATTTTTATTGGTGTTCTAAGCAATAAAACAGTTCACTGACGGCAATATACCGAGCCTAGATAGTCACGTCCCGATTTTGCAAGCAATTCGATATCGGTTTTAGATACAGATAGAATCACGGTTAGCGATTGGATTATATAATACCTTTATTGTGTCAAAAAATTATTTATAAATCATAACTCTATTCGTAATCCTAAAATTACCAGAAGCTTTTACATTTTCTTTAATAATTGGAGAAATGAATTTAAGATTAATTTTCTAAACAGAAAACATACGGGAAATTTTTTAGGATAGGACAGAAATGGATTCTTGATTTAAAAAAAAAATGCTCTTTTTTTTTAAGGGACAGTGAGGAAAATTTTCAAACGACATAGCGGTGCAGTGAAACCCAACAGTAAATGTTATTAGTGGTTCAAAAAATATTTTCTATTAGCATTTATATATTTTAATCAAAGAGGTATTTATAAAACATGAAAATTTTTTTACACAATTTTTTTTTTAATCTTTTAATAGATTTTTCAAAAATATTTTGAATGTTTAAAAGGTTGTAACTCAAAAACCAAAATAAAAAATAAAAATATTTTACGTTTTAACTAGTCTATCTAGTAGGTACTACTTCTATATTAAAAATCATAGAAATCGGAGAGGTCAAGGTCTAAATCTAATGTAGAATTGTTTGATTTGACATAGAATGACCCTTGTGTCACTTTTTAAATCCATGTGTGTTATATTGTTTTATTATAACTTCAAAGGAAACGAATAAACTTAATGGCGACAGATTTTTAATTAAAAATGTATTTAATAGATATTAAATATATTTATTTGCAATTAGGATTGATGAACTGATTGCCACTTCTATTGAGATTATTTTATTAGAAAACTAGTTTCGAATGCTAAACATTCATCTTCAGTTGTAAAACATACAAATTTTTTTCCAAAACATCAGTTTACATATATTATATATACTAAAGTTTTTAAAAAATTAAGACAAGAAATCAAACATGGGCACTCACCTTCAAGGTAACTAAAACAGAAATGGACTTCTCACTGAATTCGTGAGAGGTAAAAGGGAGCAGGTAGGATAAATTTTTGATTTACAATAGGGTTTCCCTTATGACTCATTGGATTTACCGTTCCTATGGGAAACAAATTTGAAATGGGGCTATTGGATATGTTAATCTGATTATTTAAGCAAAAAATCTGGATCGGTTTTAAACGATTTTATTATTTCTAGTGATTCAAAAGTATTTAATTTTAGGCTATTTTCTACTTGATGTAATATTTTTACTCCCGAGTCTTTATTAAGTTTGTGGTTATTTTCATTTAGATGGATAGCGAAATTGGAAATTTGGGTCTCATTAGTGTATGATGCTATATGTTCTTTTACTCTTTGATTTACCGATTGTCCAATGTTTCCCGTGTATTTTGCTTCACAGTCATTACATTTTAATTCGTATACGCCGCTTTTTTGGAAAGAGTCTATTTTGTTTCATATCAAATAGCCCCATTTTAAGTTTGTTTCCCATAGGAACGGAAAAATCCAATGAGTCATATGGGAAACCCCATTGTAAATCAAAAATTTATCCTATCTGCTCCCTTTTACTTCTCACGAATTCAGGAGAAGTCCATTTCTGTTTTAGTTACCTCGAAGGTGAGTGCCCATGTTTGATTTCTTGTCTTACTTTTTTAAAAATTTTAGTATATATAATGTTTTAGAACTGAAGATGAATGTTTAGCATTCGAAACTAGAATTCTAATAAAATAATCTTAATAGAAGTGGCAATTAATTCATCAATCCTAATTGTATTGATCCTTCTATGCCATCATGCGTACCTCAAGTGATATTTAATTGTTTTGAAAAATCTACATAATAAAGATTTTAAAAATATTTAATAAAAAATCACTTTTTTTATAATATCTAAAGGGTAAGCTGAATGGATTCGAAAAACATTTTCACTGCCAATTACTT
This sequence comes from Euschistus heros, assembly GCA_003667255.2. Classification (NCBI taxonomy): domain Eukaryota; kingdom Metazoa; phylum Arthropoda; class Insecta; order Hemiptera; family Pentatomidae; genus Euschistus; species Euschistus heros. Next base: position 1,346,226 of record RCWM02000020.1, read on the forward strand.
CACTTTCCTTACTTTAGTGGTCTGAATAGGTAATATAGTCAGATTATCTGAAATTCAGAATAAATTGCAGAAATGGTAAGGTCAATAAGGCTAGTTTAGGATGTAATGCGAGCGAATGTAAATTAGAAATAGGTAAATGTGACGTTGATGCCATGAATTATTCAATATTTAGATGAGACAGTGAGGGAAGGGGGGGAGTAGTGTCCTTTAGTTGAGACGTTGATCCTGCCACTGTGACAGTGTGACAGGACACGTAGGGCGACCGTTCTTACATCACTCACTCAGTGCCCAACAGATCTATACCACTCCTTAGCTCTGTCACTCCTATCCTCATCCATCACTCCTTGTCTGTATTTATAGTAATTTGTTGTTGAATTTGCTAATAATTAAACTTACATATCGCTAAAAATATAATAACCAAAGGTAGGCCTGTACTAAACATTTTTAAGAGGACTGAATAATGAACTTCTATTAAGGAACTGTTAAAAATTATTTCAGTAATAGAAAACATGTTATATCCATTTGTATTATAGAATAATTATTAAACTTTATAAGGTGGCGAGCACTATTCGAGAGAGGTTAAAAAGATACGGTTTTTTATAGAGCTAAAACTTTTTGATAAAATTTACTTATTTTACAATTCAATTGTTATTAAAAAGCTATAAATATATGGAGCGACATGTGGGTCCCAGTGCTGTTTGAAAATCGAACGGTATGTGGCCATTCTGCAACAGAGTTTGCAATACTAAAACTATAAAACCCAACTGTACCAAAGTTTAACTACATCATTATAGTTCTCAGAAGGCTTATAGTAATAACTTTTATTATAATAGTCATTAAAATGTTTAGTCTTGAGGGCCAGAAACGGAGTTTGCCAAACTGTCATACACTTTTATGGTTAGAAATTTAGAAAAAATTATTTCTGCCAAATTGAATGTCTAATTATGTTTTTACGTAATCTTCAAATACCTAACCAATGCAATTTTAACAAGGTTCAAAATTACTGAAATGCGTGAAAACAGCATTGAAGAAATAATGCTAAATCCAATACCTCAATTTAAGATTTTTATCGATCAAATGAAATTCAATTATTATTTTATTTTTAGATATTTATTTTTTTATTTTTTTCTCTCTTGTTCTTCAGCTGTCCGTGATATCTTTCAGATGTATAGATATTCATGAAATCCATTTTCCTCTACAAAATTCGAATTAAAAAAAAAATTACGTCAGAACAATGAGAAACATTTTGTATTATCCGACAAGATGTTTATTTTATTTATTTTTTTAACTAAAAGAATGTAAGTTTGAGCATGAGTAATTATGGCTCAGAAACCATCGAGGAGGATCAATTGAAGTCATAAAGGTTATAGTTAAGATAATGCAGGAAAATAGTTGTGAAAATGCACTTTAATGCCATTGTCATAGATGCCATGACAATGATAAATAGAAAAAAAACAATAACAATGTGAAGATTACACAGAGAAAACCCAATCCAAAGAATATTCCTCGGCTGAAGAGACTTGTGTGATTAACTCAACATCGTATATAATCATTTGGAAATTATAAACCTACAAAAATATTCTTCAAAAACAAAAATGGTTTCCATTCATGTAAGCAAAATTTTTACCGGTTTATTAGATCTTTTTTCCATCAGGTAGGGTGTTTTTTTGTGGCTGGTATTTGATCTGTAATTATAACCAATTATGTTTTAGCAATCTAAATTATTTAAGATATTGTAAAAAGAAACCACCTTGACTTTTTTGTTGGTTTACGGGAAAAGATTCCTTCCGGGATGTCTCTCTTATTATCACACCTTATCGGTTACCATACCTTTTTATATAATCATAATATATGTATAAGGACGTATACAAACATATTGTATAAAAATCGGTTTGGGCTGTAAGACTGAAAAAAATGTATTTTTACAGTATTTGGAAGTTTTAACTAATGATAAGTTCATATCAAGTAAGGCGAAAAACCGAGACATTTCGATGGATGTTTATATAAAATTATAAATCAATAATAACAGTGAATTTAATTTTCTTCTTCTTTCACGATTTTCCCATAGTGCATTTTAGCGTTGGTGTGCACTCAGCCAAGTCTTCCCTGTCTCCAGCAAAGCCTCTCAACTCCGCGTGTGTTTCCTTTGTCTCAGCTTTTCTGTGCCTCTAATATAAGAAGCTTTGAAATATCCTCTTGGTGACTATAGGGTCGCACGGTATTGCATCATGTTCTGAAGATATGCAACTGAGAAACCGCAGTTGTCTCTTGTATAGCAAATATGAGAATATCAAAGTTAACTAATTTTACACCAGAAATACAGCTCATACCACTATCTTAGAAGTGGTGTTAAAAATTGTCTTTTACTTTTGTATAAGGAAATTAAAGCAAATTGTCTTTTACTCTTGAACATCAAATCATAGATCATGTAACAAAAATTGCCAGGGTGGTTGATATACTTGGTATGCTGGAAAATTGACAAGAAGAACAAACACTTGTCAAATTAGATTCACCGACAATTTGATACTGGCTCTCTATTTACAAAAATATACAAACATTTACGAACGTGTCTGAACCTAAGTGAAGCTGCATTTTGTTGTTATGTATTATAACTTTTTAACTACCATCAGACATTTTGAATCAAGAAATAACATACAAAATAATTAAAACCAGTAAAATAAAAAAGGCTTTACAGAAAAAAAGAAACCCTTTTTGATGGAACAAATCCGATAACATATTCGAATTTAGAGTGTGAAATGCTATTTGAATTGCTATTTATTGTTTTTTGTTGAAATAATCGTGTTGACCAATTTTATTTTTTTTAAATGTACTACAGTAAGCGGCTTACTTACTAATACTACACCCACTCAAAAGCATAAATTCGAAACTATATTCACGAAGTTGTTAGTCATGAATATGAAGTATTAAGACTACTCCTTACATGTATACCAATCTATTTTAATTCCACTAAAGTAGATGTACCAACATGAAACTTTAGCAATTCACCAAGGCACTTTTGTAATCAAATGACTAATTGCTAAGTTTGGCCAGTATTCGATTTTGGATGGGATGAATCGATTAGGCAGAGAATACGAGATGAGATGGTCTGCCGCGGTCTAATGACCAAGCACACAGTAGCCAGCCAGAAAATGTTATACTCAAACATTGTAGTAGTCAGAACAGCACACGGGATAAATGTAGTTAGTATACTGTGAAATTTTATCATCATACAAAAAGGTATGAATGTTTTTAATCTAAAAAAAAAAAAAATGTATTTTTTCGTTCAGCAGTTTTCACCTCTATTTATTTCCTCCTTATTGTAATAATATACTCCAATCTCTTCCGAATTAACCATTTAACAGGCGATGTATCCTGGAGGATACACATATTTCATGTCTTTTGCTTAATAAATGACGTAATGTCCGACGCATAATCCTACTCATTATTGTCTAATATTCTTTATTTAACCTTAAATTCCTCTCTCTCTCTATCTCTCTCTCTCTCTCTCTCTCTCTCTCTCTCTCTCTCTCTCTCTCTCTCTCTCTCTCTCTCTCTCTCTCTCTCTCTCTCTCTCTCTCTCTCTCTCTCTCTCTCTCTCTCTCTCTCTCTCTCTCTCTCTCTCTCTCTCTCTCTCTCTCTCTCTCTCTCTCTCTCTCTCTCTCTCTCTCTCTCTCTCTCTCTCTCTCTCTCTCTCTCTCTCTCTCTCTCTCTCTCTCTCTCTCTCTCTCTCTCTCTCTCTCTCTCTCTGTCGTTCTCTCGGAGATATTCTTTTGCACACATTTATATATTTGCTAATGTAACTGCTATCATATCTTCGCACAAAACAAAAAATCCACAACCCCTTCCTCCACTGCTCATTAATTTTAGAGAAGTGGTTTTAAACGTAATTAGAATAAAGCATGGGAGTAATCTTAAATTCACACTGAGTAAATGTATCTGGCCAACAATTCTATCGTACAGTAAGTGAGGAACAACAAGAAAACGTTGTTAAATATCTTCGATTATATTTATTCTACGTCCTAGGTATATATATATATATATATATATATATATATATATATATATATATATATATATATATATATATATATATATATATGTATAGGAATTGAAATTACTTGGCAATCATAACTGAACTGGCTAAATCAAAACAAATTTAATACTCATTAATAATGATGAGATGAGAGAGTAGCGGTGAGATCTCTATTGTCCTGGCTTGTCCCTCCATAAGTCTGGCTGCGAGATCTCTAGGAGAGTGTATATTGTAAAAAAATTATGTCTGTATTTTTATCTTTTATTTTTATTTTTTTATTTATCCATTTATTGAATTTTATGACTGTGCATAAAACATCTTTTAATAAATTCCTTTTTTTATTTTTATTTATTTAAATTTAATTCATTTTTTTTTCACTATGTATATTGTATAGTTTGATTTTATTTGTATTTTTTTTCAGTTTAGTTACTGAATTATATATTATAAGGTTTATTATTTTTTTCTTTTTATTATTTCTTACTGTATTGTGTGAATAGTCCAAAAAAGCAATTCGTAATAATTGTTGCCCTCCTTGGGCAGACTGTAATTTTTTATTAATAAAAAAGAAACAAAAAAAAACAAAAATAGAAGTCTTATACAATAACACGTCTGTTTTTTAAAACTTTCTGATCGCACTCCTAGTACCTTTTCCAAAACTTAATAAATTTGTAAATATAGTTTATTATTAAATAGAAAATAATGCGACGATAGACATTTCAAGGGCCTTTACACAAAAAAAATCTTTATAAATTCATTAAAAATATGAATTATACCTATTTTCCTCTGACCGTTTTATCGTAAATTTTAGGACAGGAGATAAAAAATAATTAATTGGAAGGATGAAAAACATTTCCGTTCATTAGAAGCTGTTGCAGTTAACGAGGTGGATGGGACGTTTATCCAGATTGCTGAATGTTTCGTAAATAACGAAGAGGATTACAATTAATTTCGTTTGAGAAATAAATTGTCGCGATATACATAGCCAGATATGTTTAAGCCCTTTTGAAAAATATTTTTAAATTCATTTTATCATTTTATATTTCGTATGTATATGTGATTATACCTCATGTATCGTTTGTCATAATTTTTACATGCTTTGAGATCAAAAGGTATATTCTAATGGAATTGTATAGAAAAAGTAATTGTACATAGTGCATATGCATCTGTATATATATATATATATATATATATATATATATATATATATATATATATATATATATATATATATATATATATAAGTTATCAGTGTTATCATAGTACACAAATAGTAGAAAGGTTAAGCTCAGTTATTAAAAACATATGGTATTATTAATATTAATGAAATACATGTGATTATTAGACAAATAAAGTTAGTTGTTCTGTAGCTGTGTATTGTTAATGAGCTCCAACATTCTTTTGTTTTTCTTATTTAACGTTCAGTCTAATTATAACTGTTTCAGTTTTTTTTTTATTTTGTTCAATTGTGGAATCTATGTAATTTTTTTTTTTTTGTTGTAACCATTTGCTTATAAGTTATTCTATGTATCATGAATTTTTTTTTTTTTATAAGTTCCTTCAGGAGAAGGAACTGGAGGGGGGAGTTATCAGTGTTATCATAGTACACAAATAGTAGAAAGGTTAAGCTCAGTTATTAAAAACATATGGTATTATTAATATTAATGAAATACATGTGATTATTAGACAAATAAAGTTAGTTGTTCTGTAGCTGTGTATTGTTAATGTGCTCCAACATTCTTTTGTTTTTCTTATTTAACGTTCAGTCTAATTATAACTTATATATATAGTTATGGAAACCCAATGGTATTAAGGGATAATAAATAAATGTACACTATCCCCTCTCCTAGATAATTGTATAAAGGGGCACCCCCACCTTCGTCCAGGGACACTCTGCTTCTACACGTTGTGATGACAGTTTGTTCAACACGAAGTCCTTGTATTAGGCTATAAATTGTGCTTTTGCTTGATATAATGTATGTCTGTCAATAAAAACGCTCTTTTTAAAAACTCAGTCCCGCGAACCTTTTATTTAGCTGGCGCCCGAACAGGGACATTTGGAAGCGTTAACGTAACTTCGCGGCAGTTCTATCTTATTTCAGGTACAGAACAGCGAGACCTCTTTCCACTGGCATGAGAAGATTGGGAGCTGAGTATTAGTACATGGTATTCCAATACCTTGACCAAAAGGACCTTCAACCTCTTGCTAAAGAATCGACGGGAAGGAGCTAAAGGGAGCGTCATCAAGAAGACATCGAAGACAACGTTGTATCAAGAAAAAGTATAATTAATTTTATTTTTTTTTTTTTTTTTTAAGTAATTTTTTAATTTAAATATAAGTTAGTAATAAGTATAATAATTTAAATTTAGCATTTATCTTTATGAATGGTTTGGAAGAAAAATTAAGTAACTTAAAAATAACAGGTTCAACGTTAATTAAAAAAGAAAATAATATGGCTCTAGAAATTAAAAATCATGATTTAGCATTAATCCCGGAATATGACGGAAATCCGTTACAACTAGTTGATTTTATTAGAAATAGCGAATTTTTATATAATTTATACTGTAAAGATGATAATACCCATAAAAATACAAACCAAGCCAAATTAGTTTTAACAATCTTAAACAAATTAACAGGGAAAGCTAAAGTCGCCGTATATGACAAGGAATTTAATACAGTAAAGGAAATAATAAAATTCTTAAAGAAAAAGTACCAAGACACGAGAACTAGAGAACAATTAATTTCGGAAATTTTAAATACGCGGACTTACCATAATGAAAACCCACTCGATTTCTTGGAACGACTGGGCCAAAAAAGATGCGATCTATATGCGCGAATTTACTCCGACAATGAGATATTAGATAAACAGGACGAAATGTATAGGTATGACAAACAGATATCCCACCACGCAGTACATAGTTTACACCCACCCAGCACTAACGGACTTCATTTACCATATAAAATTCGATTCGTTAGAAGATTTAGAAGAAATACTAAGAAACAGCGCGGCTCATATCGTACATAGAATTTATGGCGATAAAAAACAGTATAAAAATAACCCAACTCAAAATAATTATAAAAGAAAAATTTCGAAAATAATTTTAAAAACAAAGAGTACCGACCAAATTTTAACAACCACCATGATTATCAAAATTACCGACCCCATCAGTACCACCGCGAGCAATATACGTCGTATAATAATCCCCAACATTACCGACAGTAACAGAATCAGTATGAGCAAGGTCCAACCTTTAATTCTTATAACAATAACAACCAACATAACTTCCGGCCACAACAGCGAGCTATTGAATATACGACTCCGATTTATAACCAACCGTGGGACCACCAGTCACAACATAGATTTTTTAATAACCACCCTCTAGAAATATTAGGCAAAATTACCAGCAACCTCAAATAGATTCTAACACCGTTTCGATGAGAACTGTTTCTAATAGGGTACATACAATTGAAGAAGAAAAAGACGAAAAAATTAAATTATTGTTAGAGCGGATTGAATCTTTAGAAAAAAGACAGGATCATTTTTTTAGAATTAGGCCCGAGCACAAGCAGACCTCCGGACCGGATATAAATAATTTAAATTCTAAACAGACCATTGATAACCAGGATAAACAAATAGAAATTCACGACTTAAATTTAAATAACGACTTAGCAAATCTAATCGACGAAAAAAATGAAAAAAAAACAATTAATCTGCGATGAACATATAAAATCGGAAATAAAAGGAAGTGTTAAAAACTTAATTCGCGAAGAACATATAAAACCGGAAATAAATGAAACTGTAGAAAATTCTGTAAATAATATTAAGAATGTGGAAGAAGCGTATAATTTAAAACCTGAAATAAAAGTAAGTGTAGAAAATTCTGTAAACAAATTTAAGAATATAGAAGACGACGAAAATTTAAAATACAAGGAACTTCAAGAACTTAATAAAAATAAAGAAACAGTCCGAAATAAATATCGTAATTTAAATAAAACAATAAAAACCGTTAATAAGTCACGGGAAGGAAAAGAAAAAAATATAATTAGTAAAATCAAAGAAACGGAAGATTTAAATTCGAATTTAGTGAAAGAAACAAACAATTTAAAGGCTTCGAAAATAGTTTAAAAGTAACAGTTGAAAAATTAAATAATAATGTAACAAAATTTAATAAATTGAATCGAAAGACATTAAAAGAAATAATAGCTTCTATTTCCATAAAAAGTAGGCTGGATCACTGCGGCAATAAGTTAAAAAATTTTAAACCTCAACTAAATGTTGCTTTAGGCGAGAAAGCAGTACACAACTTGTTTAAAAATAGAATGGTTAAAATCAGGCAAAGTAAATCAAAAAATAATTTTCCACTTTGGATCGTACCAAAAAAGATGTATAAATATAGGAAAAAACTAAGTAAAAATATTTAAATCGGATAAATTGTTGATTCTGGTAAATTCGAATTCAACATCAATACCATTTTTATTAATGTTCATATTCATACCAGTTTTTGTTAATACTTACATTTATTAGTATCATCATTAATTATTAATAACACGTTTTAACTATTTCTGTAAAATTATAACTTACTTATTTTCATTTAGATTGCAAAATTTAGTTTTATGTTACTTCTCATTACTATGTTTCGTTTATAATTAATATTAATAGGTACTAATTTTGAAAATAGTAGTAAATTTCTAACAAATCAAAAATCATTATTTAATTTTAAGAATAACTTAATAATAATAATTAATTAATAATTTAATAATAATGATTTAGTTGATAATAATTATTTGTATGTTAATGTTAATTAGACTTTTAAAGAATGTATTTATATGATTATTACTCCGATAATAATGTTAACTTTCTTATATGCGTTACTAAATACGTTTAGGATTAAACGGTTGTATTCGTTCTATTTTTAAGCTTCTATTATGTTTGCTGTTTAAACAATTACATCGTATCGACGAAACTAAAAGAATCTGTAAATTAAAATTATTATTTTACTTTATTATTCTAACAATTCAATTCAAACAAAACGAGGTATGATTATTTTATTTAATGTCCTGTTAATCACTAGAATCGAAATATTAAATATAAAGCTAAAGGGATAAATAATTTCACAGTTTTAACTTTAAAGTTCATCTTCGTGATTAAGTATTGTTATTTTTTGCTAAAAAGTTAATAAATTTACATTACGACTCGATCTTGATTTCTTGCTTATTTTTTGTTTTTAAGAAGTTGAATATAATTGTTATAAACATTTTTTATGCATTTATAAAATGAAATTAGCATTACAGATATTATATGATTTGAATGGTTTACACATCAAAATTTAAAATAGACTTATCAGAATAATTTGGTTAATATTCATTCAAACCTTAGAAAAAAATATCATTTTATTAGTTTTATAGTCAGACAGAATTAAATTAATGATTGATATTTTTAATTATAATAATGCACTGACTAACTATATGACATACTTTCCCACACCTCTACAAATATCATTAGACCAAGGGACGGAAATGAAAAATAATTTAGTAAAACAGTTTTGTGAAGAAAATAATATTATCTTACATTATACTTCAGCCAGCCACTCAAACTCTTTGGGATTATTGAACAGAGTCCACTCTACCCTAAACGAATTATTGAGAATAATAGGAAAAGAAAAAGATAAATGTTCGATGCAACAAAAATTAAGATTAGCGGTAATAGCGTATAATAATACCTTAAACAATAAATTAAAATTAACTCCTAATGAAATTACTTTTGGAACCTCCAGATTAGAATCAAACGAAAACATCGACCTGACAGAAAAATACGTATTAAAATATCACAAGGACCAACAATTATTACATAAATTAATTAGATCCAAAATAAATGACGAAAAGAAACAAGGACTGAAAAATTAAATAATATAGAGAAGACCCTTTGGATATTCAACGACAATTAGGAGATGTAGAATATTTAAAAAATACCCAAGCAAAAATAAAGAGTAGAGACAAATTTAAAAAAGTAAATGTACTAGTGAAAGATAAGAGACCGATTAAAACCCATATTGACAATATTAAAAGGCCCACTAGAAAAAAGAGAAAAAGAAACAATATATTTCAGAGGACGATAATGAATCCATTCGCGTAAATATTTCGGATGTCTCGGATAACTATGACTCAGATAATGATTCTGATTAAAAATATTTATTTTATTTAAACAATATAAAATATAAAATCTTTTATTTTAATATATATAATATAATATATTAGGACATAGTGGTTTTTTATGTTATATTGAAAAGAAATTATCTGTATTAAACTGACAATGCTGTAGTTTATTTTAATAAAGTCGGACTTTTGTATATTTGCTGTGAAATATTATATTCCATGTTAATAATGTAAAAGATCATTCAAAGCATTATTTTATTTACATAAGATAGTTGTTCCATCGGAAACTCGGAACTTGGGGGGGGGAGAAATGGACCCTGGTATTTAACTGCAACCTTCGTAGGGAGTTAGTTTTTGTTTGGCTCTTTTTAAAAAAACTTAAGAAAAAGCCTAATGAGCCTAGCTGATGGAATCGACGGATATAAGTTTAAGTCTAGTATCAAGAACTACTCGAAAAGGCACCTAAAGTTTGGAGGAGTTAAAAAACTTTACCACAAGAACTAGGTAAATGATAAAATAACGATATATTCTTACTTACCACAAAACTTGAAAAAAAAAAAAAAAAAAAAAGGAAACGCTATACAAAAAAAGAAAAAAAAAACACGAAGGATCTTGTGTTTAGTACTTGGCTCAGCATGTACTGTTTTCCTGCCTATTGCCGTGAATGGAGGTTTTTCAAATGTAATTAAAGTTATAACGTTTGATTCGAGCTAAGTGTGTCCGCGGAGGATCTCCCGGATCTAGTATCGATTCTTGGATGAAACAAGAATAAAATGATATCTGTACCAGCCATACTCGAAGTTGGGTCCATTTAGATACTCCACAAAAATTAAATAAAAAAATAAAAAATTGTTTGCAAATTATATGAGTTATTTTTTTAAATTGTAATTATTTTGTTAATATATTATCCGATTGTTGTATATTTTTATTTTTATTTAATATTAAAACTGTGGTCATCTCTCAAGTGCTATTTTCTTATTTAATAGTGTTTATTTATGAGAATTTTTTTTTTTTAAATTAGGGTTCATCTAGTTAATCCCTATCTCTTAGAACTTCTGTATTTCAACAATCCTTTCTGTACCGTTCAACCATCCTGTGGAATTTTATTCCTCCACATATAACATTTAGGTGCTTTTATTGTATATTTTGCACAAAATTAAGTATTGTACTAAAATAATCTACTTCTTATTTCATTTTTTAAGTGTTCTTTTATTTTCCTTTATTAAAAAAATAGTTATTAATTAACAAAAATATTGCTTGATCTGCTAAGAAACATTAATTGAAAGGTTTGCTGAATTAAAGGTCTACGTAAAAAAGGCAATTTTGAGTAATTTATGTTTAAAGTTTCCTTTTCCTATCGGATATAGGAAATGTGAAATCGAATTTCCGTCCCAATAGACAGACACAAGATCATATCTTCACATTAAGAAATATAATTGAGAAAAGCTGGAATAGAGGTAGAAGTATATATTTGGTTTTCCTTGACCTGAAAGCGGCTTTCAACTCAGTCACCAGATAAGAGATATAGGCTACTAGTAAGATATGTTCTCAAAATTTAGTAGAGGCAATAAAGTCCATTTACCAGGATCCGAAGGGAATTTTATGAGTTAATGGGCGTGGGTAATTGGAATTCAGAATTGAAAAAGGAGTTAAACAAGGGGTTTGTTTGAGCCCTCTTCTGTTCCTATTATATATGGATGAGATAACAACCATATGCAAGCGGAAAACAGGGCGGACACATTTAGGACAATGGAATCTGGAACCTGTTGTAATACAGATGCTCCTCTATGCAGACAAATAGTTCTCATTACGGACTCTATACAGAAATTACAGCAGGCCATCACAGAATGGCAAGAAGAGCTATATAGAAAGGGTATGGCAATAAACACTGCAAAAATTAAAGTTCTCCATACAGGCAGGCACTGAGGAGACATACATATGTGCAATGGGGAGGAATTGGAAGTAGTATCTAATTAAACCTATTTGGAAACAGTCTTACATAGATCAGGTTAAATAGATTATGAAATATCACACCAAATAGGCCATGCTAATGCTGTGTACTACCAGTTATGTAATACTGTCATTGGTAAAAAAGAGACAAACAGAGACACTAAACTACTCATCTTTAAAACAAGATAAAATAAATTAAATAAATAAATAAATTAAAAATCAAGATATTTCTCTACTCAACGCAGTCTTAAAGTAATAACAGCTCATAATACTTTCAAGGCAGACTTACAGACTTAGTGATCACTTTCAAGTTGTTTCCGAACTGCCGAAGAATCCGTGTGTATCTATCAGAAACTTGAAGGAGTAGCGCAGTGCCCTCGAGGGAGAGTCGTATTTCAGATGGAGTCAATTAGGATCATGGTAGGCTGTGTGTTAGCAAAGTCCGAAATCCCCAAACGGCAAACAATATAGCCCTTCATTTGTCTCCCTTAGCTCGCCTACAGCTCCCCGGCCTAGCAGTTTTTTAGCCAGTAATCTCTCATGGCAGCCTGTTCTATCTAGCCTATCTCCCGCATTATTCTCATCTCTGGTCAGCAGCCTCGTCGGCCAGGGACGCTCAATTACACAAGCCGCAATACTGTCATTCATAGCAGAGTTGTAATTTTCTTACAATAAATTATTATGACTTGTTGGGAGTTGCAATTATAATCTATACTATTGATATAAAAGGACAAGTTATTTTTCATTTGCGATCACTAACAGCGAAATCTACTGAACCAATTTGTACCAAATTTTATCTTCATAGTTCAAGGATGGTTTAGAAATAATAAAATTTATAGATTTTCGATTAAATTATCATTAAAAAGCAATTGATATGTGGTGCGCAGTGAAGTTTGATAATCGACCAATATGTGATATAAATATGTGAAATATGGATTCAAGTGCACATTAAAAATCGACCGATATGTGCCTAGCGCCATTCAGCAACAGAGTTTGGAATGATAAAACTATTGCATTGAATTGAACTAAATTTTAACTACATCTCTATTTTTCTGAAAAGTTTACAATAACAATAATATAAATGTACAGTCTTGAGTTGCAGAAACGAGGTTTGCCACACTGTCATATACTTTTATGGTTAGAAATTAAAATCCAACCAGGTGAAGATTATTTCTGCCAAATCAAAATGTCGACCACTTGCTTTTTGATGTGTGAAAAAATGTAACTCATGGGACTAGAAGATAATTTAATTTGTCTTATTCCTTAATTAATAACTGTAAGTGTTCAAAACAAAATCCTTAAACAATAAGTTTGTTTGCATATTATCTTATATGCAGTGTTATTTATCTTATAAATCTTGTTAATAAATAAGATGTAAAATCGAAAAAAAACCTTGCTTTTTTTATACTAAGAAATCTAATAAAATAAGTTGACTAGATGAGCACCGACTTGGAAACTGTTATTAAATCTATGTAGAATGATCTAAAATGTATTGTAAATCTCTATAAAGAATGACACAGGGTACAACATTAGTTCTGGTTTATAATTCATACCTAGCTTGGACAGATTGTTGTAGGAAATATAACTAAAAAAATATAACTCTAGATTCTTTAACCGCTTTTTTCATCGGTGGAATAATTACAGTAGAAAATATAACACGGATATTCAATGAAAAACAAAGTTGCGTGCATTGAAAAGGATAGTGTTCAGCCAAGATATGTAATGATGAACTTCAAGGAATGGCAAATACGTATCTTTATCCAAATTTTAAATTGAGTGATTTATCATCTAATCTGTATACAGAAATAAGATCACAAAAACACTCAACTGTAAAATGAAAAGTAAACTCTTTTATTAACGAGTTAAATTAATCAGTAAACTATTAGCTATTTTTAGTTCTATAACCAAGAAAAACTGAATCTATTGACTTGCAAAAATTTTATTTTCGAATATTGTTTAAAATAAAGCAAAAACAAAATTTAGAAAATTAATTTCACAATTATTCTTGATTTTTGTTTGTTCATTATTGTTCTATTATACATCAGAATAATTCTTATAAAATATTTAGTTTATCAAAAATATTTATTGATCAACATCACTTTGGATTTAATCTATTATATTGTAATATAAAAGGGCAATGGAGTATTTTTACTTTTCTGAGAATATGCCACCTGAAGTTACTATGAACTCTGGTTCCCATGGCAGAGCGACAGGCTACCCTTAACTCGATTCCTTGACTTTGAGGCCAATCCAGCAGTGCCCTTCCCGACTTAAGTTCAAACACTCAGGTTTAATTACAGTGACAAATTGGTCTAGATCAACAGATTCTGGTTTCTCAATTCAGCAGACTAATTTGGACCCTTATATCTTTTCAATATAGGTCTTTGGAGCGGGCCTCTAGGAGTCTGTTTTACATCCCAGAAAACCCACTTCTCAGTTCCCAATCAAGAAACACGGGATTTGGTACTCAATTGTATGCCCGATCGGTACGAATCGTCTCTAGTAGACTGACACCTCTCATTTAACCGAGGGTAGGCCTAAGATACTCTGACTAGCGTAGGATATCTTAAAGGACGGTCAACAACATTCCAAGTACTTACCACACTTGACTTTGATTACGATTGTCTGGATGAACAAACACGAAGATCGAATGAAGACTTTGGAATACGTTCCTCATTGCTGGAAAAAGTCCCTCCTATACTCAAAGGATCACAGGATGACCCCCTCAAAAAATAATAAAATCTCTCCTCATTGTTCATTAAATAATATGCTTGGCGAACTCATCCAAATCCATGGGTAGGCCTCGACTTTTCTCCTTCTAGAGGTCCAATCAATGCGCAATTTGCGATTAAGGAATACTACGTATCTTGCTGATATCTTAAATTTTGGACCCTAGGTGAACTGATCTTCATATTCAACATTCCAAGTACTTAACCACACTTGATTTTCTTTGATCTCTTATCTATTTATTGCTTTACTATTTCTTTACGGTACCCACTGTGTGTGCATTTTCACCGAAGAAATCCCTCTTTTTGACGCAGGAATAAAGGATAGTAGGGCTGTGAAATATATGCATTTGCACCACTAACCATCTAATATTATCAAAAATTATGCTTTGAGGCATTTGGAATAAATTTGAGCGACAGGAATAAAGGTCGTAAACCAGCCCCTTTATAAATGACCGTCGAAGACCATGTGTTCAGCATAAAATGAGATTTCTCAGAAGAATAGATCGTATAATCAGGAGAACAGGAACTGCGTGTAAAATTCTGAATGGTAGTCAGCTGAGATGGTTCGGTAATGTTCCCAGAATAAACTTCGGTGTAAGAGAAAGTAGCAAAAAAAAGTAGGCAAATACTAGATTATTAAACTCGATTTTTCTCCCAACCTACTGTTAGATCCTCCCTGTGTAAATGAATCGTAAAGAAGCGTAAGAGAGCCAGAAAACTTTTCCACTTCTGTGCCAAAAGTGAAACTTTCCTAAAAGCGATAAGGTTTTCAGAACTAGCTATAAAATCTTGAAAGCTTGATTCAGTAATTTTAGGATGAATCGAGATATATAGAATATTTGTGATTTCATTTCAGAGCTAACGAAACGGTGCTATTAATCAAGAACAGAAATCCGAGCTAAGAAATGGCTTCTCTGAAGGGCCACTATAAATTCACAGCCCTCTATTCAACGTCTGAGGTGAAGATGGTGACGAAATCGATTAGTACAGTCGGTTTTCAACTCTAATGCGTTAATTATGGTATTATAAACATTATTGTGTTATTAAAAATAAATTTGTCTAAATTCTCTCTTGAAACTGAATAATATTATTCGAAATCTATTCTGTTATTTAAAAGGACAAGATATTTTTTTTTTGTGATCACTAATCGCAAAAAATACCGAACCAATCTATCATAAATTTTAACCACTACATCTTCATAGTTTGTGAAAGGTTGGTCAGAAACCTAATGCGAACTATCATAAATATTTTTTTACGTTTCAGGCCATACTGCAGATATAAGATGTGAAGTCATCATATTAAAAATTGAACAAAACAAACTTTCATCATTTGACTTTTAATCAGTTTCAGTATTTGTCGGAACAGTAGAAGTTTCTACTTCGACCCAGTATAATTGTACCATGTCACATGTTCTGAGTTAATTTAAAGTTCTATCGCTAAATTTCAGTCCTCTCGTTTACTTTTAATTGGGAATTTCTCTGGTGGCCGTTTAATTAAATCTCTGTGCTTTACAAAATCCTTTTAATAGAAAAAAAAAATTGGATTTAGGTAATCATTTTAGTAACTAAAAATGTGGGACTCACAAAAATATATTTGGAATAGACAAATTCTTGAATATTATATGTAGTAAATCCAGGAAATGCCATAAAAAAGTTAAAATTACATAATTTGTACATGTGGTTTGTTACTGCGATTCACAAGTACTCCCCAGGCATCAGACTAAAGTCTAATTTACTCTTGCATAATAGCCCAGTATGTGTAGGGAAAAAACGAGTTATAAATAATTTATAGCCAGTTACTTTGTTTAGAATAGGCTTCTCTTTAAATGCAAAATAAATTTTAAAAATTCCCCGAATTTCACTTGTAAGCTTCTATCCAAAATCGTGGATCAAAGATGGCTGCTTAGCACTTTGTGGTGGTGTTTTTCATAAAATCTTTATCAAAACCCTTAGTTTTTCAATTTAAAAAAGAAATCTATGCCCAATTGATATGTTAATGAATGAGTTAATCATTTCCGTAGATTAACTGATTATATCATGGATGAGCCATATATTGATTTTTTTTACACTATAATTCAATTTTTTTAGGCTCTGTAATCACTTTAGACACGGAACCATTTTAGGTAAATTCAAATATCTGATCCATATTTGAACAAATATCTGCACTCATATAGAACAAAAAAAAAAGGTAGAACAATTGTTGTTTTTATCTTATAATAGTTTCAAACATACAGGACGAAACAGATCTTGTCTGAGTAACAAAAACATTTCGGTTTCTACGCAGATATAAAAATTCTGGCTCATCTGCGATTTTGTTATCAGATGAAATTTGTAATAATTAAACATATATCCTTTGTGAGTACATATAGTTTTAAAATTAAAAAAAAAAACTTTTCCCGACGAAGAAATGATTAATTAAACCAAAAAATGATATTGTTTTTTTCTAAAATAAATAAAATATTTTAAAGTTCCATCTGAACCTTACCCATATTAAGTAATTTAGATGTGTCTTCGTAGTCTATTTGTCTTAGTTTTGTAACCTCAAATCGTATCCTAAAGAGTGTGCTTTTTCTTTTTTATTATAAAAATTATTTGATCTCTGCTTTCGTTTAATGAATAATAATATATATATATATATATATATATATATATATATATATATATATATATATTAGTGAGTATAATACTCTGTATCAGTTTTCTTGTAGAAAAAAATATTTATTTATTTTGGAGCTACAAATCAATAGTTTTATATCATGTCATTATATTTATAATACAGCGAGTTTGCTTGAAATATATTTATTAATAAAGCAATTAATTCTTTTGTAGTTGTAAATTTCAATTAATTAATGAAAAAGTATATATTTATAATACCTAATAACTATTTTTGATCTATATTATTTTTTTTTTAATATATAAAACACTAAAAGCTCAGAAATAATATGTAGACTCTTTTTAACAAAAGGTAAAATATAACGATGGGCTTGAGGATAATGAGATATTCAATCGTTAAAATGGAATCAGCTAAAAGCAAACTTAGGTAATGTGGTAATAAAAATAATTAGTTATTTTTAATAACCACGCTTCTTAGCCCAACTCCTCCCCCCTCAGGTAAATTCGTTTCTTTCTACAATGAAAACTTTTCATCTGTTTATAGTTTAATCTTGTTGACCGTCTATACCCTTATATTCTTTATTTTTTTTCCGCTTATCTAAGGAGAGTAATTTTTTTTTACACAACAACCGAGAGGGATGGAACTAGATCGATCAAATCCAAGTTAAAATTTTTTAGTTCGTATAAGAAGATACAGAGTCAAAAGGAGCATCACTACTCTCCTAATATCTAACTATTGAACTACGCATAGCGCTCTCGCGTTTCCCCAAAACGTATCGCTTTTGACCAATTAGGTCACCGGCAAAACACATTCCATGTTAAAAAATCCTAACATTTCAAAAATTGAAGCAAAACATAATTTTTCATTGAATGCAGTATAGCTCCTAAACAGTAGGTCCTACCGACAGATTCTATATAACAAAAAGTATTCTCTATTTATGTTTTGAGAAGGAAAATGTCAAATTTTCGTTCCGAGCTACACCAACGGAGCTAGAACGCACCAAAATATTGCATTTTTGATAGTGAAGAAAACGTTACATATGAAGACCACAGACCCCCAGCCAAAAGATATATTCGTAAAAAAAAAAAAAAAAAAAAAATCATTTGCGCTGCATACCATTAACGTTTCAGTTTTCAGTAGTAACCTAAGCCCCACTATAGTTAAAATGTATCGGTGATGTATCTTGTGAAATGTATTAATCGTTAACAAACGATTACAACTCAGGTTTTTATTTTTTTTATGGAACAGCCTTAGAGACCACGCGAATATCATTATTATCTTCACTTCTGTTCATACCTCTTCTCTCCTTCCTTCTATCTTCCCACCTCATTCCTCTTCCTCCCACAAGGACCTTAATTTCCTTTAGTATTTTCCTGTAGTCATCCCTATCGAAACTGTTATTTTTAGTCTCCCAGTTTCTCCCTTCATATGTTTGATATGCCTCCCAGAACTCTTGTATCCTCTCATTTTATAAAAAATTTCTCTATTTAATTTCTTTGGGTCCATCCTCACCTTCTTATTCTTATGTCCGTTTCTAAATCTTTTATTTCTCTGTATACTTTCTTATTAGGTCTCAACATATAGCCTTCTTTTGTCTTCTTTGAGCCGTAAATTCTTCTTTGTATTCTTCTTTCTATCCCTAACATTTTCCTTAGGCTGGAGAGGGAAGCGGTTTCCATTCCGTACAGCCTCGCCGGTTCGACGACCGTATTGTAGTGTCTTATCTTCGCGTTTATTGACAGGCTCCTTTTATTATATAAATTGCTTGTCGCGAAGCTGAGTCTTTCCAATTTACTTATTTTCTCTTTTATACTTTCCTTCTCCGGCTATATATGATTACCCCCAGGTACTTCTATTTATTTGTTACTTTAATTCTCCCCTACTTTGTCTCTAGTACTTCCTTTTGAAAGTTTCTATCTGTAGTCATTGACTCTGTTATGTCAAAATTTTATTGTATTCAGATACATTTAGTGTAGCTCTCATTCAACGCTATTATAAAAAAAAAAAAAAAAGGAATAGAAAAACGAAATAATCAAACATATGGTAAATCGTATGATTAGTTAATTGATATCTTGAAGCATATAAAACTAAAACGTAGATGTTGCTGGAGTGGCTTTTTATGAAGGAAAAAAAAAAAAAAAAAAAAAAAAAAAGGATCCGAGTACAAACGAGCTTTCCTCTTTCTAAGAAAACGATACATCACTTTTAATGATCTATCCAGGTCGCACTAGGGCACCTTTTCCAGTTAGCTTCACATCCTAGCATGCAGTAGCGATATTAACTTAGGGAATATTTCTTAAAATAGTCTCTGATAATTGAAATACTAACTAATATTAACATTAAAAACAAAATGTGATAGTCAACAAGAAAATGCCACTCAGCCATATTTGCCATAGGAGCCCTAATCCGTAATAAAAAATATGAAGTAATATGTATCAAACATACTCACAATATAAACACCTGTTTTTGAATTTTCTTCAAAATAGGACAGTTTTTAACCTTAAAAATCAATAACAGTTATATAAATAGTAACTGTATATCATTTTTACACTTTAATCACTAAATAATAAAAAAAAAGAAGGTGAGTGAGTGGCTGTGTCATGGACACTGCCGTGTGTTGTACGTGAATACGTTTATGTAACGGATATCAAATAACGCTTTGCCTGTGTGGATATACACACACCCGAGTACGAATTTGAAGATGACATTGGCCATTAAGTTTACTAGACAGACATCACCAGGTTTTTCATCTTTCATTTCCAAATAAATTTCCGAAATGTCAATGTTAACTCGATTACAATCAGAGAAGCTATTGATATTGCGATGTATGGCGACTTCACCGCCTTTGTGACTTGATGATGATGATACCGCTACCGATGATCTCAGATCAAAGCTAGGCTACATTCACTGGCATGGAATTTTCTAACCAAGTTTCGCCGATTACCAAATAATCAGATCGGTTGATGATTGTATCGGTAGAGATGTCATCTGAGTGCGCGACCAAGCTTTGTGCATTAATGGCTGAAATAAGTATAAAACAATGCTGATCAGGAACTTTTACGTTTCCGGCACTGCTTGACTCGGCCATATGATGTTTTATTATAACCATTCGATTGTTCTTGAGAAGCCCTTTCCAACCGTATACGATCTCTGTATTTGGTTTTGACTTTTCGTCGCGTATAGGCTGACTATTTATATTTTTGATTAACTTTTTTTTTTAATTTTAACACCCTATTATATTTAACGTCACTACTTTGCTTATTGACAGTCAATTAAAGATTTTCTAAAAAGGCGGCCACATTGCCGCCCTTGCGCCCGCCGGAAGGATAAAGCAAATAAAATTAAATAAACGTAAAATGTTTTTTTTTTTTTTTATATCCATTTATTGAAATTTACAACTGTACAAAATATATACATCTAGTAAATGAGTTGATTATGATTACAATAACATGTGAGACTGGAAAAGAACTACTCATCAGTAGCCTTTAAAAAAAAAAATTACACTAAAAGGTCTCGAGGCCATCTTATTTTCAGACGCCTCGGAGGGTTATCAGGAATAAAATGGGAAGCAAGTTGAGAAACTTGTGGTTTTGTGTGGTTATGGAGTTTACTATGAAAGGATAGGTATCTGGTTTGAGCTAAATCAGCAATATATGGGACATTAAGATCTTTATAGATAAGTTTATTTGTAACAAAGTAAGGAGCATTAAGCATTTTTCGAAGGATTTTTGATTGTAAGGATCGGATACGGGAAGAATTAGAAGGTTTAGTTGAGCCCCAAAGCTCAACTCCATCCGTCCCAATAGGTCTGCTACTGCCATGTAAATGAGTCTTTTGTAATAAATTAGAAGGTTTCAACGTTTTTCTAGTAAATGTTGAAGAAGTCGAAAACGACGAGCAGTTTCCTGCCGTTTCAGTCTCGTATGTGGATTCCAGGTTAAACGTTTGTCCAGTTGGAGTCCAAGATAGCGAATCTGTTCGAAACGTAAAATGTTAAATTAAGATCACATACTAAGAAGAATATTCATATAGAAAGAGGCACAAGATGAGAACCAACGAGGTGCCCGCAAATAGCCTGGATGACAATATGGTGTAGTGGAAAACATATGGAAAAGACCCCTTCTAAAAGTCGGCATACGTTTTATACTTCACCCCCGAGAAAGGAAGGAATGAAGAGATGTAAAAAACGTAGGATGCTGCTTCAGAAATCCGATTGCGAATAGAAACATCAGTTGATTTTATTACCAAAATTTTTTGTGGCATTAAATATTTTGGGATGTTTGACCAATGAAACTATGCCCTATCCATGTACAGTTGAATTATTGATTATATTTTGCCTTGCAGACGGAGTGTATTTCCAAATATATTTTCTTCTTATTGCGACATCTAGTAACAGATGGTGTAATCGTAATACGAAATCACCTAGAGAAGTGTGAACAGTTGCGAGCACTTTCTGCCAGGACATAAAGTTTTTACATGTGCACCATATTTTCCTTGTGCAACTGGAAATTTTCCTTTTAAATGTTATATTGCTAAAGCATACAGTTAATAACTAAAACGTTAAAAATAAAAACTTTTTCTTTTTTTAGATACGTATTTTATTTTTTATTTTGTCTAATCTATACTGTTATATAAAATGACAAGCCATTTTTCGTTTGTGATCACTAATCGCGAAAACTACTGAACCAATATATGTTCCATATTTTAACTACATCATCTTCGTAGGTCAAGGAAGGATTAGCAATAATAAAATTTACAAATTTTCAATTAAATTGTTATTATAAAAACGATAAATATGTGATGCGTAGTGACATTAGAAAATCGACCGATAGTTGGCGAGGGCTATTCAAGACAGGTTCAATATTAAGGTGTTATCTACAACGTGAATTATTAATAAAATTGACTTAATTTAATCAAATCGTTATTGAAAAAGATATAAATATATGGTGTGACGTGTAGATCATAGTGAAGTTAAAAAATATACTGATATAAAATATTTATACTGTTAAAAAATACACTGAGCTAGCGCCATTCTGCAAGAGAGTTTTCAATAGTGAAACTATTAAACCCATCTGTACCAAATTTTAACATCATCATCTTCGTAGTTTTAGGAAGGTCAACATTTGAAACGTTTACTATAATAATGATTTAAATATAAAGTGTTGAGTGGCAAAAAAGAGGTTTACCACACTGTTATTAAGTTTTAAAGTTGAAAATTAAAATCCAACCAAATAAAATCGATAAAATTATTTCTGAAAAATACAAATTATTAGCAAATAAAAGCGTCAACCCTTTGTTTTATTGTGAGTAAAAATATGATCTATGGGCCTATAGTTGCAAAGACTGATAATGCAGCCCATTATCCGCAAGAGTTTCTTTATTTTCTCTCTCCTTCTAGATTACATACATATATATTAAAATTAAAGATCAAATATCCAATTATACTTTTAGGTAATCTTCAAACAACTAATTAGTGCAATTTTAACCCGGTTAAAAGCTCTTTTAAGTAATTTGAGCTTAGATAAATTTAACTTAATTTTATATGAAATTTTAGATTTTTATATAAATAATTTTTTTGACATGATACTTGTCGGTGTCATACGTCTTTCGAACAATCAACGATACAGTTTATTTAATAAATCTGAATCATCTGAAAAAGTTTCGAAAACTTAAATCGTTGACCATACTCACTACCTTACCTATTTCTTCATTTTATGTTATATCTTCTGTTTAGTTTCTAATTTTTAGTAAATGAATTAAAATTCAGAGTATTTTTATTTTTTGTAATTATATTTATTCAATGATGGTTATAATACGTGAAGACCTAAATATGCTTAAATTGTATCGGCTTTAGAACCATTTGGAGTCACGGAGTTCAACATGTCGGTCGATTTTCAAACCTCACTGCGCACCACATATTTATAACATTTTTATGACAATTTAATTTAAAATATGTAAATTTTATTATTGCTAAATCTTTTTTGAACAATAAATACGATGTGATTATAATTCGGTACAGATTGGTTCAGTAGTTTTAGCGGTTAGTGATGGAACGAAAAATGGCTTGTCCTTTTATATAATTGTATAGATTACTTATACCTATATTGTTGTTAAAATTATTTAAATTCAGTTTCTCTTTGTAAAATTTCATTTTTTACAGTTACGGCTTCCACCGGATGACCGATATGCTGTTTATGAGGTCGGTTGCTAAATTTAGATCGTTTCTCCCAAAATACCAAGCTATTTAAGGGTTGACATGAGAACGTGCGACCTATACCAAGGCATTTAAAGTTCATAGCCAGCCCTAAGGTCACCTCAAACTGTTCCAATTAACAGACAAAATTGATTAAAGGGCGCCTTGAAGCCTAGTGCAAACATTTTAACAATATGTGAACAAAATTAAGGGCTTTATCCTATAATTACGGCGCAATTAGTTTGACTACAGCAATTAAGGGATATTGTAAAGCATGTTATCGTCTAAAACAGGGTTAATTAGCCATGGCAATTTGATACAATTCACAAATTAGCAAAGCGTTGTATTGTTCCAGGCGGCCATTTTGAATTTCAATTACACTCCAGAAATACTGTTCCGAAAAACTTCATTCAATATTCACTTGATTTTTAAAACATAATTTGAGTTATAAATGATGTAATTATTAATAATAACTTTGGAATCCATGAAAATAGCTTAAACATTAGTTTAGAAAATCATTCATAAATATTAAGTTCATTGATAAGAATTCAAAAAAAGAGGGATTTAAATTAATAATACTTTTTTTTTTTTATATGGATATGTCTTTTACCTGAGGGTCTGTAATTTTCTTGTGTAAGGTTTTTTTCGCCCTCAAAATGTGTAAGGTTTTTTTCAGACTCAATAATGTAACATTTCGAAACTCTCAATCCAGCTCAGTTGATGTTGCTCGGATCAAAAATTATAGATTATAAATAGATATAAAAAGGGTATAGTATTGATATACATAGATATCCATGATATATACAGGATTGTTTTTCCCAGGCCGGGATAGATTGATTTGAGTTTTATATGTAGCTACAGCGGGCCAAACCAATTTTTTTTTTTGGTACAATAATTTATGTATCCAGAAACATTTAACACTATTATGAATTTATAGATTGAATGTATTTTTAATATTCTGTATTACAACATCCCTCTTTTTAACATTTTTGTTAAAACACGAACCACTAAGATTTTTATAATTTTAAACTTTTGTGGAAGAATTGAACTGGCGTTTGTGACTGCTTATACATTTTTTAGGGATATTTGATTCTAAATGTCGATTAAGAAAAGAATCGGTATCGAGCATCGATGACCCAAAGTCCATTTTCAGGGACTGGTCGATACTGTTGAAAATAGTTTTAAAATACACAATTATGTAATTATTATACTCGTACATACATCTTCCTAACAATAAAACGAAAATGTATTTTATATCTATAATAACGGAACAATTTTTCATATACTTGATCAACGCTGCTGTGTAAAGAATTATAACATTATTTTGAAAAATCAAGCATTACTACTGCAAGTCGAATGTCAAATGGTTGAAGATAAATCGTTCTTATAAATAGAAATAGGGTCGCTATTTCCAACTGTCAAAGCCTAATATCTAAAAAAATTATTGCGGCTAAACAATAGCACCATTTTATTATACTGTTTAAAGGGTTATAATACCAGAATAAAGATAAGTTTTCATTTGATCTGCTCATACTGGTTTTCGAACCCTATACTATTAAAATGAACATCCTAGAAAACGCATTAGTGCATCCTCCCATCTAGTGTTAAGTGTATTTAGTTGCATATTGCAACTTTTGCGCTTCCTTAAGTAATAAATGAAATCCTGTACATTTTGAATATTTATCTTCATATATAATATTTAATAATATGACTTATTTTTTGTACATTTCTTGAACTACAATTAACTTATATTTTGTATTTTGTGAATAATAAATACTAGTAGCTTATTTTTTTGGGTTTAAAAAAAAAATTTTTTAACAAGATTTGGCATCCTTTTTTAGCTTTTATACCGATTATTTTATGTAATAACAATTTATTTTACCCGAGAAATCTTTACCGAGAATAAAATATACCGGTACGCCGCACACTGGAGTCATCTCCTCACTAACACCGCTCAAAACTCGATTTTTGATTTTTGGGTATTTTTACTTTTTTTTGTGGCTAAAATAATCTACATAATATGGCAAATCAATTAGTAAACAACACTCACTTCTGTTTGTTTCCTTTCTATGTTTTATCCCTTTTTATGTTGCGGATTATTAGAGAGCTTTATTCAGTCGATTGTAAAGTGCAAACCATTTTAATACGCTAATGTTTTTTTCTTTTAAAGTTTTATATTTCAAGTCATACTATGTGGTGTTCAAGTGAAGGTATATAATATAAAATATTAATAAATAAAATATTAACGATGAAATTCAAAATTTAAATTCTTAAAACTTAAATTTGATTAATTCAATTTTGCGCAAGGGAATTGTAAAACTGTCATTGTGATATGATAATAGAAGCCTTTGTAAATATAGAAGTGAAGGCAAAAGTGCAATTCCCTTGCGCAAAATTAAAATATTGAAAATTTTGAATTTACTGAAAGGCCCACAACAAAGATTTTAAGACTTACAGAAAGAAATTTAGTAGAAAAACTTCTAGAATTAAACAGGTATGTACTATAAAACACTAATAAATAAAATCTTGTGAACGAAATTGAAAATAAATCTTTAAATTTTAAAATTTGAAGCCTAAATCTTTGAATTTGATTAATTCAATTTAGCGCTAGGGAATTGCAAAACTGTCATTATAATATGATAATAGAAGCTCTTGTATAAATAAATGTGAAAGCGAAAGGGTAATTCCTTCGCGCAACATCAAGATATTGAAAATTTTGAATTTAGTGAAAGGCCCATAACAAAGATTTTAAGGCTTATGGTGAACAATTTACTAGGAAGACTTCTAGACTTCATAAAATTAATGACGGTTTTAATCGGCTGCTATTATCTAATAACTAGTCTAATCTAATATCTGATAATTGATAACTAACCTCAGAAAAATGCTAACATAAAAAACAAAAAAATTAATATTAATTCGACCCCGATGTTTGTGGCATGTTAACAACTGGACCATCTACCTTAAACAACATGTCACATTACATCTAGCTATATATTACGGATTCCGATAATTCTGATTAGACCCATAATAAACTTTTTTTAGGGCATCAGGTAAAACTAACATTGATTCAATATTAAAATTTGAAATGATTCTTCAAAATTTACGTGAATATTAAATAGGTAACTAATTTAAAGACATCATGTAAAAAAACATTACATAGTTATTCATTAATTATAATCCTAAAAATATGATTGATACTTAAAATATGTTAAATGCTATTTGTTTATAAACATATTTTATTGTTTTATCTGTAGATATTGTGCGAAATATTTGTACCTACAACATTTTATTATTTTTATACTACAGGTACATATTATGTAAATTTTATTACTTTTATGTTTTATTAAATTGTTCAATTTGTAGTTCTACACATTTTGTTTATCATTAAGATAATTCTGCCAAAGAAAGTTTTATATTAAATTTATAATATAAGTACATTATTAAAAGTAATGCATTTTATTAAATTAAAACCTATCATTAATAAAAAAATATGCCTTTTTTAATTCAATTATAACTTTATCTTTTATTTTATTATTTAAAATAAATTTATAAAACCAAAAAAACCGCTTTTTGGAGTTTTGAGCGCGAGCGCCCTATATATGGCCCCAGTGTGCGCCGGTACCGTGAAAGGAAATATTTTGCTACCGATACATCACTGATTTATTTATTTCTTGGATCATTATAAAAATTATTAAGTTGAATCGACTAATCATAAAAATAACATTCATATTCAAATATTTAAAAGTAGAGATTTAACCTATTTTATATTTATTAATTATATTCGAATATAAGAATCTCTCATCAAATGTTTATGATTTATAAAAAAAAAATAATAAAAAAAAAATTAACGTGTTAAAACAAGAATTATATCTTAGTTGCCCGAATTGGACCAGCATTAGTTCTTCTGAAGCGATCCTCATCAATCACGTTAATTATACCTATAACATTACTTCACTACGTTTATTTTAACAATATTTGTTTTATTTTTCACATTTGAAATATAAAAGTTTTAATTTAAAGCCAAAGACAATAAAAGATACATAAATAAAAAAAAAGATATAAAATAGTTTTATAATATTTGTCATTATTTTCCTAATTTAGATTATTTTATTTATTACGTTTTATTTTATTTCTTGTATAGTTAGAGGCTGTTTATTTTATTTTATTTTATTACTGTATTATTTACTATTATATCAAAACCGTATTACTCATTACCTATGAGTAAGGCATATTCTTTTTTTTTCCCCTCTTAAAAACTTGTCTCTAAAATCTGAAATGATATATGTACAATCTGCCTCAGTTAAGGGCAATAAGTAACAGTGTTAAAGAGAATTCATTCGTACTATATATACAAGTTCTCTTACATACACAATTAATAATAATAAGAGATAAAATAAAACAAACAGTCATAATACAAAAAAAAAAAAATACAAAAAAAAAACAATAGTTACTTACAAACATCTAAAATAAAATGAACAGTAAAAATTATTTAGCTTAATTAATTAGCCACAGATGCTCAGGACTTGAGTATAGAAGCTGATCATCACCAGGACTTCAGCATAGCATATTGCAAAAGGTCTCGGGGCCATTGTTTCAATCTTCTGGCAGGGTTATAGGGATGGTTAAAGCTGGACAGGGATTGAGCCAGAGGATTAGTACGATCGGATAGATTTTGATGAAATTTCAAGAATTTTGAAGGAACGAGATCAATGACAAAGGGTATTTTAAGGCCATTATGTAGGGAAGGCATATTCGTATTCAATAAAAATATTACATATATATATATATATATATATATATATATATATATATATATATATATATATATATATATATATATGTACACATATATATTGACGGTCTCCAATTCTTAATAGATAAACATGAAATAAGGCTACAAGCATTAAGCCTGTGGTCCGCCGAACCATCTTATACGTAAATTGGTACGGTGACGCTGTATATGAACAAAAATATTCATTTTAAATATACATATAGTTGATAATTCAACTCTAAATGAAAGGATCAATTCAGCAAAGTATTCCATTCAGCAATAACTTCGAATAAGTAATGTTAAACCTATTCAGAAGTTAGAAAAGATGAATTATATTCGGTGATTTACAAAAACGAGATTCCCGAGCGATTTCTCATTCGTACAACTGGAGAGAATATTTCACCGGTAGTGACTTGCCGATTACGATCGGGAAATTACCAGCGGGCAAGACGTTTCATTCGGTTATAATGCCAAGGACTCGGAGAGGGGGGGGGGGTGCAAAGGTCCTCGTGATATTTCACCCCCTGTCAGGAACACTCAAGAGCAATAAAATGGAGAATAGTTCATTTAAAGTGAAATATTGCCCGAGTCATCTTTCCTCAGTGTCTTTTAAATATTTTATAGGAAATGACCCGTTACAATTTAAGGCAATAAGTTAAATCTTCTAGAATAGTTATTTTTCAGAATAAACATTTTTTTAGATATTAGATATTATAAAATACCGTACCAAGAAAATTGTGGCTAATCATATTTCGGTACATTGGTACATAAAAAATAAGCCCAAAATATCGGTTAAATCTGGACAATAATCCACAAACTCAAGTCTCTTTAAATATGCTTGCCAACACGCTAAAAATCCCGTACTATTGTAAAATCTAAGTTTTTTTTGGCACATTTTTCACTATAAGAAAGAAACTTTTTGTCTGACCCTAAATTTCTTTTTTCTATCTAAAAGCTGATTAAATTCTCTAGTAAACTCTAAATATGAAGTTTTACTCAAGTAAAAATACAAAATACATATACCAGACCACTAAAGACCGTGAAATGTTATGAAATCCATGTTTTTTTTTGGTACGTTTTTCACTCTGGCTCCGCAAATATTTGTCCGATCCCAAATTTATTTTTTCATCTCAAAGCTAGTGAAATTTACTTTTAGATTCTGTATATGGGTCATTTTCAAATAAAATGGCAATTTAGCTTTCCAAAAAACCCAAAAATCCTCAAAAAAAAAAGTTACTTATTCATGTTCTGTGGCATACTATGATGTTGCCAAACTACTTGAGAATATATACCTGAGTTGCTTCGTCAAATTTTAGCTTCCTTGATTTTTAATGAATTTTAAAATAAATAAAACCTTTAATAATTTGACTTATGTAACCGGGTTTGTAACTTGTCAGCATTATAATTTTTATTCAGCTTTTGGTAAAGGATTCGAAAAGTTGCTAATTTAAAGTGATTTCCCAGGAAGAGCAGAGTAAAAAAATGTCCAAAAAATTTAACGTACTTTACCCATTTTTTTTTCACTTTGTTAAAACATATATGGATTTTATTATTGCCCCCCCCCCCAAGTTATTAACATCTGTTAAGAATGTCTAGACACTTTCAATAGTCCTTCATTACCAAAAAATTATTATTATCTAATTAATTTATTTATATTTAATTGTTGGTAACATACGTCAAAAATATATTCACACTTAATGGTGACTTAGAGAAACATGTAGAAAAATTGTATTATAAGAAAAACGCTTAAAAAAACAATATTAAAAGTATTTATTATATGTTTTATCATCAACATTACAAAATGCTAGGACCTAATTTTCATTTCTAGCTATCAGTCTTTTCCATTGTATATGTATATGTTAGAGAAAAAAAAAAAGAAAGAAGCATTATTTCATAATTCTTCTTCTTTTTTTTACCGTAAAGTTAACAAATGGAACCATAAATTAACGTAGGCTACAAAAATTTTAACACACATTACCATAACGGTAACGTATGCCAAAAATTAGGAATTTTAATTAGAAAATGATTATTTAACTACAATTTTTTTCAAATATAATGGGACTGAAACATTTGTGATGTAGAAAACTACGAACTGTAAAAAGTTAGATTGGAAGTGGTGAATTCAATGTGAGAAAACTATGGTAACGTATGTCAAAATTAATTCAAGGCACTCACTATGTTTTGAGAATCAATGTCTTCTTACTTTGGTAAATACAGCGACCAGGGCCCTTGGTTGGGTATGGTTACAATACATAGTCTGGAGGGTGTTAGGACGTTATCCCGACTCCCCTAGCTCCAGAACCCACTCTTCTACACCCGGTCACATACATCAAATGAATAAATTCGGAAATTCTCGGACACAAAGAAAATATTTTCTCAAGCCCCCAAAATTTCATATTTTCAAAAGAAAGTTCTATATTCAATTAATATACACATAATTTAACAAGAAATAACCAAGAGAATAAAATGAAAACAAATTCCTATAATCTTTGTGAAGGTTAGAAGTTGAAAACTTGAACTGTGGACAGTAACTTATGTCAAAATGTTTAATAATTTATTTGGTTTTTTTCTTTATCAAACTTTTGAAATTGAAGTTTTAGGGCCTACATTAATTTAAACAAATGAACTCGACAAGATAAAATTAACAATAGTGAAATATTGGTAGTATGTTTTTTTTTTTACATCCATTCAAAGTGCTGGGACAGCAAATTGCCATTTTATTTGAAAACGACCCATATGTAAATTATATTACATTCCTTACAACACCCATGATAGCACGCTTAATGAGTATATTTTGACAAAATATGTTCAGTGGGCTGTAGTGGGTGTTTCACGGGATTTAATATGAATTACATAGATAGGATCTAATAGTACATTTAACCAACTTTGAGATGAAAAAAAGAAATCTGGGGTCGGACAAATATTTGCGGAGTTGTTGTTTATTTCGTTTAACGTCACATTATGCTGCTATGGCTAATATGATGATGCTGCGGTGGGAGTCCTAAATTTTGCCTATCCAGGTATAATTAGGATAGGGATCTTTAACGAGTACCTGACATCGCACAGGCTTGGGACCCCATTTTACGTCCCTTCTGAAGGACGGCATTTAGCGTTCTAGTATATGTATTTTAAGGGACTTGATGAAAACTCAATATATGGAGTCTGCTAGTAAATTTACTTTCTTTTGATGTATATAAATACCAAATTTTAAGAACAAAACCCTATTTGAAAATTTGGAAAATCCGGTTTACATTTTTCACTTGAGTTCGATACCAGATTGGAAGATGAAATTAAAAAAAATTTAAGCGTATTATCACCCTATCTGTCAGGTAAAAAATTGAAATTGATACGTTTAACAGTATAACCGTAATTCATGTTTTGTCAGTTTAAAAAAAAAAATTGCTTACTATTTGGCCAGGTGATTTTTTGTGTAAAAAAACAATCTATTAAGGTAGTTTTCCTGAAGATCTAATAATTCTTTTAGAATTTAAATAACCTAAACCAAAATCTATGAAGCGGCTTTATTTTCCCTTACATTTGATCTTTAAAATACTAAATTAATTTGGTGCAAGAATCATGTCAGTATTGTTTATTAACTCCGAGAAATAAAATAAATTGGTTTAATGCTGTTTAATTTTTTTTTTTAAAGGTCCACTAATCGGAACGAGAAAATCCAATATCAGTCTAATATTTTTTGACCAAGAACCTCCTGAAAAATTGCCAACAAGATCCGTGGAGGCTGAGTATGTCCTTCCGTTGCGAGAATAATACTTCAGAAGTGCTACCAACATCGATAGAAACGTCTGCTGACTTGTTGTTTGGCCAATCAACAAGTTCACATAAATATTACTTATGCCTATAATGTTGAGCGATATTTTGCTGAAGTAGTGCAACCAAATATCTATTCGTTCATAGTAAACTCCATTACAATTCAAATCCACTAGTTTCTCAACTTGCTTTCCATTCTATTCTAGATAACCATCCGAGGCGTCTGAAAAGAAGATGGCCTCGGAACCTTCTTATATGGAATTTTTGATTAAAGTGCTACCAAAGGATGGTTTCTTTACAAGCCATTGACATAAGGTGAAGTGGGGCAAGTCCGTCCATGGATTGCAAAGTTCAACTTCAACTTAACATAAAAAATCAGCTATTAATGCTAGGATATTTTTTGTTATATTGCAAACGTTGAACTTTACTCTTTTCAGCAATATAGTTGATTACCCTGATATCCTAAAAATCATTGTCAGTGCGAAGGAAAATCAATTTTAAGTCCCATTTACGCACTTGCCCCACCTTAACGGGGTAAGTGCATAAATCGCTTGTAAGCTCCTTAGCAGTGAATTGATTCTTTGATGGGGTAAGTGCATAAATAAGCAACTCCCAGCATCATTTTCCTCCTTGAAATTAAAAAAATTAAAAAAAAAAAGTCACTGAGTTATTGAGTTTTGCATTACCAAAAAAAACATTATTTAATATGTAATTAATTTACAATAAATGGAGAAAATAATTAAAAAACACAGTAAATTACTGTAGAATTATAGTCATATAATTATTTATGTACGATTAATTTACAATAAATTAAGAAAATAATTGGATAAAGACAGTAAGCATTTAGATATATTACAACATTTATTAAGTGGGTTTATAATTAATTGACAAGGTATAAATAGAGAAACTGCGTAATTCAACAAAGGCTGTTGCCTGAAAATTGTAAATTAAAAATTGCTTCTCCTCGACAACCGATCTTAGGGAGTGGGAGAATGCGTACAATATCGTTTTTCTCAATTGATCGTTCATTTTGTGTTGGATACCTGAATGTTGCAGCTCTTCCTTGGGGATGAATGTTTTCTGAGGAATTTTATTACAGGATACCCTTTATCAATTTTCAAGACTTGGCCGACAAAATGGCCAATCATTTTTTTACGAAGAAACTTTATTAGTACCCAATCGTGAAAACAATTTTTCTATTTGTTTGAACTCCGTTGTCATCTTATTCATTTTCAATCATCTGTTGGATATAGGAATTTAAATATTTTATTTCTTCTTCTTCTGACTCCCCACAGCTAATGTCTTCATCAGAATATGACGAGGTATCTAGCATCTATACTTTATGCTTTTTATTTCTGACTTAAAATATCATGCACTTCCCTAGGTTTTATAACGCACTTACCCCTTGTTGAAAAATGCTTGGGGTAAGTGCATCATAGGGTTTTACTCCATCATAAAAAGAGATAAAATGATTTTTTGATTATGTACTCAAAGAAAAACAACATAACAAAATACCTTGGTAGAATATCAGCAAATGAATTTTCAAAGGTGACACAATTTTATAATTCTAACAACTTCAACTTTACACAATACCTTAACTATGAAACAAGTTACCAACAAGTTAACTATGAAATTTCCTAGTGAGTTTATCTTTTACAGTAGAGCACTCTAGTATGTTAGGTTTGGATGGTATGAAGTTCTCTCTACATCCAACTGATCACAGTTGATGTAATAAAATGGCAATAGAAATTATCCCACTTCACCTTACATTATCTTTACATTTACTAGATGTATTTTTATTTTATTGTATACAGTTGTAAAGTTCAATAAGATGAAGTATTTGCATATATAATATAATAAGAGACTACAATAGCATAGAAAAACCGTTCCTTTCAATCAGGGATTAAGGCAAAGTTAAACGTGTAAAAGCTAAGCCTATCAGAGATGATGAAAAATATATAATGAAATCGCCTCAGGGAATCCCTAAGCGGTTTACCTGAATCCAGTTGTAAAACCTGACTCTTGCAGCTTTAACACACCATCCTCCTCGGCTTACGTTCTTCAAAATCCGGAACATCTCTACCAGCCTACATAACTTATGAGCCTTCAGTTGGAAACGGAAACGAAAGAGCGCGGTTGATCTATTAAACAGGCGGAGACCTTCTCCGTAGCGAGTTGCATTCATAATGTCCTCTGTGCTGGATTTTTCGCTGCTGAAAAATTGATATCTGCATGCGGGTATCTTTTTTTTTTTTTATTTTCCAGTCAATTTTTATAAATTACTAGCTGAAAGTACCCCGCTCCGCTACGGTTTAATATCATTAGGATGAAGACAACTTAAATTATTAAAAGTTAAGCTTAACGTTGATAATTATTATTACTTAAATAAACCTGAACAATTCCATTCTTAGAATAATTTCAATAAGTAAATTTGACAATTTGCAAAAGTTAATTTAATATTATTTTGATAGCCCTCCAGTGAAGCTTCGAGGCAGCACTACCATCTTACCCAGCTCTGATACAAGACCATCAGCTTTTCTTATGGCATACTTTAAGTGAATATAGCCTTAGCTTCTCAACTTTTTTGAAGAAAGTTTAGTCTTTCTGTTTCTATTTTTACGTACATATCAAGCATAAATTGGTTGAGGAGATTACGGAATTAAAGTAAATAAGGTTCTTCCCCTCCTCGCTACACTAACATTTAGGCGTGAAAATCAGCTGCAGACACAGTTTGCTTAAGTGATGTATTGGAGTTTGGGTCACGCTGAGAGATGTTAATACTGTATCTTTCTTCTCCATGGTAGAACATGATACGATACTAAAGAGAATCATACACTTGATAGAACTCACTGATTCTTATCTTTTTTTTGTCCCTACATCGAACTGGCCTTACATGTCATCACCAGAGAACATAAGTCTTTTAACCTCCTCTTTAACATGAGTCTTTAAATAGCTTCTCTTCACGAAACAACTCAACTTCTAAGTTGTAAGTAACCTCTGCAGCTACCATGAGTTCACAGAAAGTACCAATATTATAAGGTTTCGACATCGATCGTATTTTTGTTTGTTTACAACTATAAGGAACTTAAACGGTGGTCAAAGTTTGCGGCTTAAAGATCTAACCTATTTTTTAACTTAGCTTATCTCTAAATACCATATGACAATTAATCTTTTATTATTCACCCAATAAAAATTAAAATCGCATTTTTCGCAAATTAGCCGCGATCCAGGCCGATTTTTTAAAATTCCTTTCTTAGCGAGCACCTACGGCCCTAGAGGAATCTACATATCGAATTTCATTCCAATCCGTTCGGTGGTTTCTGAGATTTCGTGTTAAGTGAGTGAGTGGTATTTGACAAATATATAATAGATAAAAAATGAATATGTTATTTGGAACGCAACTTTATATCTCGAAATCAGAAATTACAGATAAAGGGATTGCAGTATATCCTCGCCAGTTACTCATAATTATAAAACAACATATGATTTAAAAATATTAATATTGATTTTTTAACTACAGAAATTAGCAATCGTTATTATCTTTATCTCAACGATCTATTACAGTATGCCTTAAGAATCGCATACCACATTTCTTTAACTTTCATAATAACCTACATACCCACCATATCCACTAGTTACTCCACTGCTTTACCATTCGATTCCTCAGAAACATCCAAGGTATCTGAAAGAAGATGAATAGTTTAAGGTACGCATGATGGTATGAAAGAATCAACACAATTAGGATTAATGAATTACATATTTGCCACGTTTAGTGCAATTTTTTGAAAGACAAGTTCCGAATGCTTTTAACATTTATCACCAGTTTTAAAAAAATCAGCTATACTTTGCTTTATAGAATATTTTTTTTTTTTTATGTTAGACAAGACATCAAACACGTGATACTATCCTACGGAAACAAAGTGCAAGGGCTTCTAAAATATATCAGGACCTGAGTGTCTGAGTAGTAAAGAGACACTACATTTACTAGTCATAACCTTAGAAATTTTTATATTTCTAAGTTTGTCAGTCAGTGGAGTTTCGACCCACATGGATTCCCAATTCTTCCTGATTCTTTTCTTCAAAAACTCCTTTAAATCTTTCGGTTCATATATTTAAAGTGGAGGGATATTCATCTTAGTAGCTTCTTTGGCAGCTTTATCCCCTGCTTTATTTCCAGGTATTCCGGAGTGTCCAGAGGTATAGAGAAACGTTACGGTTTTTCTTCGGTATTTTAATATTTCTAAATGACTACGGATCCTGACAATTGTCTGACCAGTTTTCCTAAAACTTGCTATACTTTGAGGTGCTGACAATGAATCAGTACAAATTAAAATTATTGAATGTGCACTATTGACGAATGAGTAAAAAGCTGTGGAGTAATCCCTCTAGATTAATCATTCGAAGAGAGAAACAATTTGACGAGAGAGAGATAATTTTATTAATATTCGGTACATAATTGACGTATTAAGCTTTCGTTTGAACTGCAACGTCAATAGGTGAGACAGGTGTAAGACAGCATTTGAGGTATTACCGGAGTAACTACCTGACAAATATATTATCGGAGGGCAACAGCTGGGCTCCCAGAGCTGGCTGGAACCCCACCGGATAAAACCATCCCTAATTCCCCCGCGAGAGGAGGAAGCCCTACTCTCCGAATCCCTTTGCTCCGAACCCAAACCCTATAATCCCTTTACCCCCGACCACTTTATAATATTAACTGGACCGAACCTCCCCTTCTTCAATTTATAATTGCCTCCCTCGCGGCTTCCCCCATGTATCTTAATTATGCGCTATTCTAGGGCAGTTCCTATCTCAATATCTTCGTTTCAGTCACACCCGTCTAGTGATACACCACACGCTACAATAAATTATATAGAATCTACAATTACATCTTCTTTCATTATATTTAGCAAGTGCATAAATAATAATTATTTTTAAATTTATTCATTAAAATTAACAACTGTATAACAAATTAAAACGCTAGTGTGACTAGTACTTCTGTATGGATCGGAATGCTGGACACTAACTAAGGCTTCTGAAAAAGAGCTATTAATTTTTAAAAGGAAGGTTCTCCACCAAATTTATGGAGGTGTTATGATTGGAGGAGAATGGAGGTGACGCACCTACCAACTATATCTCGCGTTTGGGAAGCAGATGTGGTAAGTGAAATAAAGTTAAGGTGGCTGAGGTATGCGGGGCATATCACAAGGATGCCAGAAGTTGACATGCCTAAAATGTTGCTGACACATCAAATTAATGATAAAAGGAGGAGAGCAAGACCACGTATCTCAGAAATACGTGTGTAACCAAGTAATTTTTTAAAATATTTTGTTTTAAACCAACAATAATCTTAGGAGAAGATTATGAGAAAAACCTCTTAAAAATGATGTAGGCCATGTTTACAAACGAAAAAACGAGAATCCCTCGTTTCAAGGGAGAGACATGTAGGTAGTTTATTTTTTTGCAGCATTCAAAAAATGTGTGCAATGGTTGTATTTTATCTTCTGAGTAATTTTGTAAATTTCATAGAACTATATTTTAAGTATTAATTAGGTAGGCTGCGTGTATTATTTTAAAAATATATTTGCACTATTTATTTATTAACAATTATTGTAGTTGATTTTATTTAGTGTTAATGAATATTTATGGTATTGCAATGTAGGATACATATTATACTCATACACATGTATGCCGTGTACGAATAATTATTAGGTTTATTTCAAGATTTAAATTTATATTGAATTACATTTTTTTTTTTCATTCAACTATCAGTAAATTTTTCTTTCTTATTACCATAGGATTATATCCTTACAGTAAATAAATTAGATTAGTAAGAAGACATAAAAAGAAAACTATAAATAAGAGAGTCATTGAGAAGTGTATGTGAGGAAGCTCTTCTTAGCTGGTTGGAACAGAGCCAAGACAGGGAGCCAAAAAGATTCTTCCCAACTACCCTTCTTCTCTTAAAATCCATGCAAATATTCAACTATTTATTTTATTATTAACTATTTACTGATTATTATAACCTCTAAGAACTTGATACAAATATTTCTTCAACAAAGGAGTATTTTATATTAATATATTCAATTAACTTTAACGTGGTACAGCATTTTTTTCTCTTTAAACAATCATCATTATGTCATCAGTCTGACAACAATACTTCTAAACAAATCGACTCAAATAATAATCTTTGAAAACAATAACAATTTAAACCACCATTTTCATTTTGAAAAGGTAGAAATATTACAACATAAAACAAAAATACACAACAAAAAAATTAAAAAGGCGATATATGTAAATAAGACAATAGATAAAGCAATAAACTATAAAACAGATACTGAAAAAATAGGAACAATTTATACGACTGTAATAGACAAATTGAAGATATAAGATTGGCCAACTTGAAATTAAAATAAACAATAAACAGAATAAGGATAAATCCTTGAATCCTAATGGGTTGAGATATTTTAAATGTAACTGTAAAATTTTTTTTTTTTATTACATTCCGCATCTACTCACATGAGTCATTAGCGGCTCAATATACATATTAGATTTTGTCGAACAGTTTACAAAATTTTAGAAATTCGAAAATGCTTCTGACCCCCTCCTCTGTGTCTTCCAGTGCTTTATCTATATCAGAGGGTATATTGTACTTTGTTCTGGCGTCAGAGTATAGTGTACATGTTGTTACAATGTGTTTCAATGTCAGTGTTGTCATGCATGTTGTACAAATCGGTGGTTCTAGGCTTCTCATCAGGTAACCGTGGGTGAAAGCTGAATGTCATCTGTAAAATTGACTTGGTGGTTAACACCAGAAGAATAGATAGGTTAATTATATTATTGTTAATAGATTATTAGTTAAATTGATTCATTTAGTACCATTGTTTAAATGAAATTGGATTGTAATGTAAACATTGTTTCAGTCTGATGATGGGATGGAAGATCTCGAAACATGTCACATAATGATGATTGTTTAAAGAGGAGTAAATGCTGAAATAAAGTGAATTGAACATATTAGTACAAATATACGGAACTGCTTAACTGGCAAATATAAAAACTTTGATTCGATTTGTTTCGTCCTATTTTTTTTATTATTCAAAATTAGTATTTCTGATATGTCTTAACTGAATTAATGGAAATTGAAGGAAGGATGTCTATTTACCCAGTTATTGAAAACAATGACGATGAGTTAAAATTACTTTTACAAGTCTTATTTGTGATGCTCTTTGAGTAAGTTTCATTGTTATTTTTTTAAGTATTTTTCATTATTATTTCATATTGTTATTCCAACGATCCTTGGGAACAGAATCGGCATCGAGAATTGAAACAATTTGGTACCGACACATCACTAGTTTCCATTTATTGTCGGTTTATAATTATAAAACTAGATAATTACATCTAGAAATATTTAAAACCATAGTAAGTTTTGATTTATTGGACATAATCTCCTTGTTTGGATTAACAACAGTTATTAATGGTCGGTTGTGTACCTATTTTTCTCAAACACTTGGTCAGCATTATTTTTGCGTTGGTACCAATATTTTTCGATTATCGATATAGGTAGTGAAGAATCTATTCTCGATTCTCGGTTTCAATACCTTGGTTTAAAAACAAGTTACTATTGCAAAGCAAAATCCGATAATAAGAATAAAACCAAGTGTATTGAAAAACCAAGAAAAATAAATTAATTATTGTTTATGTTTTTAAGAAGAATAAAATTATCTTTATTTTTCTTTAAATTATTTTCTTACTTAGGTATAAAATAATAAAATCAAGTAATAAAATACAAAGAAGATTTTTTTTTATTTTTGAAAATTTACATTGAATTAAAAACTACATTGAATAAATTATCTAAGCTCTTTTTAACATCATCAACAACCATTTTAAAGTTATTGAGAAGTTGTTATAGTATTTTAGAGGACTGGACGATGATAATAGGAGACAGGTAAAATTCTATTTAAAAAGCTTGGTTGTCCTCATATATTTGGAATAGTATTGGAAAATATATTTAACAAGTCCGCTGCTGACACGAACTTTATAATAGACTTATATCTATTTTTGGCCAGGTCACATATTGAATATGAATTTATTATTTGATTATATTATATCGGAAACATTGAAAGTTGTATTTCGGAATTATTAAATATGGGATAGAAGAAAAAAACCTGCGGTGGCTGAGCGTATGTTCTGGCACCTTAAGGAGAAAAATACGCTGTTTTTTTTTTTAAATAAAACCTATTCATAAGTGTTTGCTATTAAACCAACTTGCTAAACATCATTGAATTACCGAGATGTCTGATTAGGGTGTTTTTAAGTTAGGAATACAAAGAGTGAATCACTTATAAGGTAGCCAGTGATGAAAAGACGAGTAACGTCTAAATGCTGAAACAAATGTAGAAGGAATTAATATTGTCAAGTCTAATCATATAATTTAGTTTAGGACGAGATACGTAATCAAAATATGATTACATTCACACATTATGTACAAAAGAGAGAAAAAAAAAAATTAATAGAAAAAAAAATTATATATACAAAATAAAATAAATAAAAAGATAACAGAAAGAACTTCCTATACATGAACAATATACAAATAAATAAATAAAATGAAATACTAAAATAAGAAAAAAATAAAACATTGAGTAAGAAAAAATAAATAAATAGTAATAATAAAAAAATAAAACAAATTAAATTATATGTTAAAAACACAATCGTACTTTATTTACAATACACACTCATCCTAGGGACCCCCCAGCCCAGACCCCTCCCTCCAATTATGGAGGGACAAGCCAGGCATAGAGAGGTCCCAGCTCTTCTCTCTCAGCTGCGTCACTGGTGTAAAAAACCCGTGGAGGCTGAGTGAGAGCGCTATAGTACATTCACAGGCCGCCGGACATGAGTGAAGAAGCTGGCCATTGCCAGCACTCCATAATAAATAAATTTTACAAAAGATCTCGGGGCCAATGCCGTTTTTTTTTTTTAAATTAAAATGTTCAGGAGAAGCATTTTTCTGGAGAAGCGATGTTAATGTTATTATCACCTTAAGTTTTTACACTTTATTATTTTTATCTTTTTTCTATTATTTTATTATTTTATTTTAATTCAGTACATAACACCTTATTGCAATTTCCAAAATTTACTCTCTTGAGCTGACACATCTTTCAATCTGCAATTTAATCTAATTTACTCTATGTATAACTTTTTTGTGTACAAAACGATAATAGCAGGTGAGAAAATGTGAATAAACAAAAAAATTATTTTTGAAAAAAAAACTGAGTCAACACATTCTTCCTACAAATGGCTTAAATTGTAAGTAGCAAGCTCGAACTATTTTTTAAAAGTAAAATAAAAATAATCATAATTAATTTTCAGTGTGATTATTATATTTATAAATATTTTTAAATATTATTTTTTAGTTCTTTAATTATTTCATGTCTTATAATTATATATATATTATAATATTATATCCAGCACCCTTTTTACCTGGAGAGAAACACCTTAGAAACATTAGATTCTCATCAAACGATGCAACTAACTTCTACCTTTGAGCCAGAAGGGAATCTCTGAACGTGTCTATAACTGATCCGCAGCATAGGACCGACGAGTGTAGAATATTATAGTAGTCGCTGCGGCAAAGGATTTGGAACCCTTCATATATTGCACTGTGCAATAGCAATAGCAACTGAGTAATTTAATATATAATACCCAAGTATTATAAGTATTATTTTTATTTTTTTTTAAATTCAAATTATAATATTATTTTTTATTTCGGACTTTTAAAAAAAGATTTCCAGCAAAGCAAACTAAATATTTCTAATGAATTTCCGACTATCGCTCAGATAACCTTTACGGATCTAAGCGATCTAAATTATTCTAGTAAGGA
This sequence comes from Euschistus heros, assembly GCA_003667255.2. Taxonomy (NCBI): domain Eukaryota; kingdom Metazoa; phylum Arthropoda; class Insecta; order Hemiptera; family Pentatomidae; genus Euschistus; species Euschistus heros. Next base: position 1,388,314 of record RCWM02000020.1, read on the forward strand.
CAATGCATTGTTTATTGCTTTAAACAAATTTTTTATGTTTTTATTACGCTTTTATTAGCTTCACCTGTATGTAACGGAATCTTCCATCGTAATTTTTACCAAATTCCAGCAATCTAATTAACTTGAAAATTTGCACACGTTTCCAGAACCAATGACAGTACAATAATATGTTCTCAAGGTGAAGTAGTTGGTTTTACACTTTTATATGGTCCAGATGGGTCCTGAGAATAGAATATCAAAAATGAAACTAAATTTGATAAGGGGAAAATGTTGATGGGGGGCCAAAAAAACCAAACTTTTTGAACTTTTTTTCAGATCTTGGAAACATACAGTAAAATGCTTTCAATCGAAAGATGTTCTATTTATAAAATTAAAGTTTATTAAATTGTGCTTCTAAAAATATCTCTTAAATTGAATTTGATTTTATCGTATAGCCACAATCGATTGTCAAACATCGAAGAATTTTGCCAACTTTAAAAAAGTTAGTTTTGGTCATTTTTAAGAGTCTATAACGCAGAAATGGATAAATCAATCAAAAAATGTTATGTACTAAAAGTTGTAAATCATTACATTTTGTGCAAGATAGGATTTTTAAAGTAAAAATTTGCCTATTCCTACTCTGAGATATGTCAAAAAAAAAAAAAAAAAATGGTTGATTTTGGATAAACTGTGTTAAAAATGCAAACAAATCACGAATAATACCGGTAAATTAGCTTCGAACCTTGAACTCAAATAATTAAAAGGTCTGACAGCTGCAAATTGTTCACTGCTCTTAGCTTTTTAGTAGAGTTTGCTATAAAAGTATTTTTCTGGTTTTTTTAAACTATAATTTTTTTTTATTAGAACATAGAACATTGAAAAAATCACCTTTTCTCTCTTTTTAGTGTAACACTTTGGAGAAAAAAAAAATCATGAATATTGGTATCAAATGAAGCATACTTACTTATTTTTTGAGGTTCCGAAAGGGAAATAAAAATAAAACACCTAATACTTAGAATTCACTCATTGGACAAAAACAAGGCATTGATGATGCGAGGAGATCAAGCTGTGTCATTCACAATTGTGTTTATCCCTGCTATGCCACTTCCCCCACTGCACATATTTAATTAAATTATTTTCCGATTCTTATCATTTAGGTATTTAAGATCATTTTTAGTTAAATTAAAATTAAAAATTCTTAGATGGATTTTCGACTTTCGATCACCCAGATTGACAAAAGTGACCACTGTTCACCATCATATTGATTCACACAGAGAACAACATTAATAAACTAAATTTATTTATTTTTTTAAATAAAACATTTAAATTCATGTATTTTATCTATTTCAGTCTTAAAGTAATTTTTTTATACCATAGTTTGGTTTATAGACATTCTGTTGACTGTTTAAGGTCAAGGTTAGGTTAAATTAACGCTTCAATGATCCTGTTAAAACTAGACCTGTTAAAACTAGGGCTTGAAACTATCCGGGTAGTTCCCTCAGAAAAATAAGGTTTTGTGATTTAAATATTTTTTTTTGTGCAGTGAGAATAACTTTGTGAAGATAAAAAAAAATAATAATATGATTGGAAACAAATGAATATTGACAAATATAAGTATAAATTATAATTTTCAACAAGATAAAATTGATTGGGAGATAGATAAAAGGATAGGTTTATGGAAAGAGAGAGAGAGAGAGAGAGAGAGAGAGAGAGAGAGAGAGAGAGAGAGAGAGAGAGAGAGAGAGAGAGAGAGAGAGAGAGAGAGAGAGAGAGAGAGAGAGAGAGAGAGAGAGAGAGAGAGAGAGAGAGAGAGAGAGAGAGAGAGAGAGAGAGAGAGAGAGAGAGAGAGAGAGAGAGAGAGAGAGAGAGGAGAGAAATCCCATTTGTCATAAGAAAAACCCAGGAAATATACCTAAAACTTTAACCTACCTGGGCCTTTCTACTTCTACTTCCTCTCTTGATATCTTTCAATAGTCCTTTTTCTTTTCCTCAGGTGAGTACCAATATATTGGATTTTTCGTCTAACATTTTTTAAAACTTTAGTATGTATAATCTATGTAATAAAGTGCCTCAGTTTGAAATTTTAGTATGTTTTTAGAACTTATGATGAATGTTTAACATTTTAAACTAGTTATTTGATAAATGAATTCCAATAGCAGTGGAAATTAATTTATCAATCCTAAATGTATTTATCCTTCTATACCATTATGCATAAATCAAGTAAGAGAGAGAAATGCTGCATGTGGAAATTCTGAGATAAACCGTCATTAATTACAAAATTTCGTAAATAATTTACGATATTTAAAAGTTTTTCCTAAATTTCAATCAAGAAAGTTGATTGTGGTCAATGATTTCCTTTCCTTCAGCCATAACAAGGAAATCCAAAAATTTTGTTTGGCTATCAATTTTAAAATTAAATAAATAATTAATTAGTTTTCAGAATAATAATTCGCATTGTGTAATAATAAAATTTAATTTTTATTTTTTAAATTTAAAGAAGTTGTTCTCAGCAACTTATCCGTCACCACCGTCTAAGACACAGTTACTAAGTGGATATCAAATTTGGTTGAAAACGTGGATATTTTTCAGAAACTTTATAACTCTGTACTGATTATTGTTTAAGAGGATTCTTTTCAGATTTTTTGTTAAGAATGAAATTCCTGTAGTGGTGAAGAGGTCAGAGTTGCTGACGAGAAAGGGGTGCCGCATCTTGCGCACTTTGGTTGGGATTTGCCTTGTTTGGATGGTTGGGCCTAGTAAGTCCGATCCGCAATTATCATCACTCACACCCTCTTCCTGCCGCAATCTTAGCATCTCCCTTGATCTTCTTGAGCCAAATTGTTTCTGGTATTTTCGGTACTTTTCCTGGTCATGGGGATATATATATATATATATATATATATATATATATATATATATATATATAGTAAAAATTATTTCCATTTGACTTTTAGAAAAAATAATAAAAATAAAAGTTTGAAAATATTATATTTCATATATATATATAAAATTCAAATACAAATAATACAAGATAAATTACTTGTATTATTTGTTTGGTTTTGTAATCCTTTTGAATGATTTGGTTTCTGACACTTGATTCTAAACGAATCAATTTTTATATAATAATCCGATAATATCTATTTATAATTAATTTACTTTTAAAGCATTTGTCAGTGGCAGCCATATCCATCAATTTTATAAATATGATAATGAGATGATGTCCCAAAAATAAATTAATAAAATCTCTGTGGCACTCAAATCGATTGTTGGAACAAACTCAAAAGAGGTTTGATATTCAAATATGTAAATCGAGTTGGAACAAACTCAAAAGAGGTTTGATTTGGAATATAAACTATTATACAATTAATTATTATTTAAACGATTTGAAATATTTTCGCTCAGGTTCCTTTGTCATAACAAGAAGCAATAGAAGCCATACCCGAAGTAGATAAGTTGATGGTAGCCGGGAGGTAAGAGAAGAAAACGGCCTTAAAAGGAGAAATAATCTCTACAGTGGACGAAAAACCCTACAAAGGTTCCGGCCACAATGGCTCTTATCCGCTTCTCTACAGATTTTTTTTTTTTTATCTTTCCTTCTACTTTTCTGGGTGAGTGCCTCTCCTTTCGAAAGCACAATATCTTTATGCACTTTATAGATACCTAATGTCTAATTTAATTTAGTTTTAAATTTACTTTTTGGCAATAAATAACATATTATTACTCTATGTTGCGTTGATTTTAGCATTATTAATTTCTGAGTTTTTTTTTTTTAATTTGTTGATACACTCAAGGCTCAATTAACCGACGAGGTCTGGACAGAAAAAGGCTCGGATAACCAAATCCTCGGCTAATCTAACTCTTAAAAAAAACCCAAGAAACAATGATGTAGGACAATTCATAATGTGTATTACGCCAATTCTGAAATATTGTTTATATTATTATGAATATTATTTATTTTTCATGAGATATTTACCGTAAGTCCAAATAGGTCTGATAATCGTCAAATCGATGAATTTTTTCTCGTGAGATTGTTTGTCAATTAAGTTTTGTAGAAGTCTAAATCGACGTGCAGCTTCTTATCTTTTCAATCTTGTATGATGGTTCCAGGTAAGTCTCTTGTCCAAGTAAAATCCAAGGTATCGTATTCGTTCCACATTATTAAACGTTACTCCATTAAAGGATACAGAAAAACAGGATGAGGTAGTTTTTTGACTCAGGTTAAAGTTTCGTCGTTGCGTTTTATCTTAACTCTGCAGTTATGACTAATAAAGGGTCGTTCCGACTTACAGCGGAATGAGATTTTACGTCCCGTTTCACTTTTGGAAACAGTTGAAGTTTTCGTTCCGTTCCACTTTTTGTTTCACATCAGTATGACTAACCTACTGCGGACTAGTAAATATCCGTTCCAATTTAAAAGCAGAATGAGATTTTACGTTTGTCCCACTTTTTGTTCCACGTCAGTATGACGAACCTACTGCATACTAGTGAATATCCGTTCCGACTTAATAGCGGAATAAGATTTTACGTTTGTATCACTTTTCGTTCCACGCCAATTTGACTAAACTACAACCTACTTACTTAACCTACTTACAACCTACTTATGTTTGTGACCTTTGACCTTGAATATCTAATGAAGTCACCCTGATGTCGGTGACTTTTTACCCCTTATTTAGCAGATCAAACGAAGGTATATGCAAAAATTTAGCTTTATCCCTTTCATTCCGAGATTTTCTGTATAAAAATCCTTATTTGACTGGGCTATAGTTGCAATGCAGGAGTGGCTTCTAAAGGACACAAGGAGGAACACAGGATAAAAGACAAGACAGAAACAGATGAGAATGAGAAGAGAAGAAACGAGAAACAGTGACGGGGCCCCCTTGACTAATGATATAAGGACCACTAGCCGAGATAGCTATTGTCCACGATCAGTGTGAAATTTCTCCATTAGTCGCCCCTCAATACCCCCCCCCCCCCCCCCCCCCCCCCCAGCAGGCGGCTTGTAGAGTAGCACCAACAACCGCTGCCCATTGTGTGCAAAACAATGGCTCAGCAAATCCGTTTAAATGTCACCAGAACAATATTCACTCATTGTTTCCACCTTCTATTACCTATTTTTGTTATACGGTTCTTCCTATTCTTTTTTCCCCCTGGTAGATAATTGGATAAAGGCATGAAAGCTGGAATCGAAACAGCTGATGATTCAGTTCACCCGGTTTAATATATTTATCCGGTATTACTTGCGAAGAGATGGCTTGACTGTTTTACCGTCGAGCATTCTAGCGGTAGCCATTCGAAATTGTTACTTCCAAATCTCCCTCCTTCCGGCACGAGATCCTCAGATTTTATTCTAGGGGCAAATAGGAATCACACTACATGCTTTTGTAAATTGTACCTATATGTTTAAAAATTTAATTTTAATCAATAAATATGATAGCGTTACTATTAAATGGACATATTCTAAAAGTAGAGAAAAAAAAAAAAAAAGCCGGAAAAGAAATGAATAAAAGTGTTTACATTTTAGTATGCTTAAATGAGCCATAAATATTATAACCCTTTAACGGTCCTTCCTGGAAGGACAATTAGTTTATACCCTGTGTGCACGGGCTCAAAAATTTATTTGTTCACGTTTACTGCTCTACATGACGTATTTCATATTTCTACATGTCATATAAAATATTTTAAAAAATCAAGGTATAGTAATTTTAGAGGAATGAACGTTTTTAACGTATCCTACGGGGTAAGGCACAATCCTTCTGGGCAACCTACTCTCACTGCCCCCGATTTTCGCTCTAAACAGATTCTGTCCTTCATAAGACAGGTTTGACGTTTTATGTATTAATTAGGATTTTAGGATTTGTGATGAAACAAAACAAAAAAAATCTGTTTTATGAATATTTTAATTATTATGATTAATATTTAATTATTTTTTTATAAAACTATTTCTACATTCATTTTAAATTAATTTTTACTTATATGTATATAAAATTTTTTAAACAAAACAAACAAAAAGGTAATTTGAAAAGATATTTTAAACTAACTTGTACATAAATTCACATGAAATTTTTTGAATTATGGGGGGGGGGAGGCAAGGATCAGCTCTCACATTGAATTGTACTTTTTTTTGGTTTCTCTTTAGTGCTACAAACTGCACATCTTCTTTGCTAATACCTAACAGGATAATGCACTGTTGGCCTATACACTTTTCTTGGAGACAGGCTTATCACGTTTTTTTTTTTTGTAACAGTTATTTTTTTCCTTATCCTCATTCATTAAATTCCTATAATCAAGACAAATTCAGTAAATCTGTAAAAACAAAAAAACGAAGCTTGGGTATATTCAAATTTGTACATGTTTTTAGTGTTGTGCTTGTGTTCTACAATCCAACTTTTGGACCATGTAGCTTCGTCGCTCAATAAGTGGTAGCGTCAAAGCGTCAAAATGTAAACGTAGAAAAGGTTTCACCAAAATATCAGCTGAACGATTAGTTTTAATTGAAAAAAAAAATCTAACAAGACTAAATTATGTAAGCACATAAGCACATCAATAGCAACATACAAAAATTAAATAATTACCCGACCTTTTGGATAATAAAAAAAACTAAAACTACATGATCTTATACATACCAAAATTTATAATTGTACTGCACTAGCATGTCCTCTAGTAATTACTTCATATCTACCAGCACCTACAAGCCCTGTACGATATTTCGTATTATACCTGCACAAAATATTAATCTGGGATCAACATCAAAAATTGAAAAGAAAAGAATCTACAATATTCATTCATAGGCACCAGGTGGATTTCGAATAAAACATTACACGGGTATATGGACATAGGTACATTTTTTTACAACATTCATAGGCAACAGTCACAATACATTTCACTTTTTAACTCATAATCATCCCAAAATGTCGTAGATAAATAATAGATCTCTCGATTTTTCTAATTTACATTTTACAATTAAAATGATCTAATTACTTAAAATAATGTTTTAATTTGATTAAAAATCAAGGATCATTCGAAATAAATGGTTTTATCCAACCCAATATAGCTCCTAAACATTAGGTCTTAGGAAACTGTTGTAACATTTTCGATCCGGGCAACACCAACTGAGCGTCAAAATGGTTGTGGAAAAAACGTTACACCAAAAAAGTATAGACCCCCAGCCAAAGGACATATCGTTGTAGAAAATTTGATAAAGTATAATCTTCTCAAAAACGTTCAATCACCTCACAGCCGATTTTCCAGGACCTGGGATTCGCAAATACACGGACCTCAAACAAATTAATAATAGATTAGACAATTTCACAAACGAAATTACGAATCACATTAAAAAAGCTTTTTGAAAAATATCATAAAGCAATAAAAGAGAGGCAAATACCAGGCCAACAGAAAAAAAAAAAATAAAAAAATAAATTAAAACTCATTTGATGCTGGTTAAAGAGGAATTACATGAGAAATCTCCTAGTTCATCCCTTAAGGTAATATGAAGTTTAATATTGTACTCAAGTGAAATTGTAAACTCAAATTTACTGCTGTTATGTTTATTACAGGATGATATAATATATATTGTTATTACGTACAGTTGATAAAATAATATAGATTTTTTTTAAAAATGGATACAACACAGCCAACAAATAACTTTAGATTATCTGCACTTTTAAACGAAATTGAAATGTTCCTTGGAGGGAGCTATTACGAAATTCAGTAGTCAGGTAAATGCCGACTAAGCTCCAAGACGCCTATTGGGAGAAGCTTGGTACTTTAATAACTTAAACGTCTTTACTAAGTGCTTCAGTTCCAAGTCCTCAAATTTGCCTTTGCCTACTTAAGGTGCTATTTTCAGCTCTACAGGATACTAAACAAACGTTGAGGCGCCTCTCTTGCCAATACACTTTTATCTGAACTCATAAAAAATTTAACAGAGTATCTGAGTCAATACTGTAAACATTTATTTTATTTTTAGAATAACTTAAAAAGGAGCAAGTGATTTAAAAATATTTAAAGGATTTTTATGCTAGCACATAGTAGATAAAAATTGCGAATTAGTGGAAATAAGTTGAAATTGGCATTGGCAAATAAGAGGGAAAAGGTATTAAAATTTATTTATTTATTTTTTTTAGCTATTTATTGGAATTTAGAACCGTGAACAATATGAAATAAAATATATAAAGTGAATTTGATGTCAATGCTCGAAAAATGATTTGTCAATTTCTTGTAAAGCAACTACCCATTGGTAGCACTTGTAAAAGCTCAATATAATAAATTACTATATTAGAAGATTTTATCTGGAATAGAATACGAGAAAAGTTGTGATACTAGTGGATTGGAGTATCTGGTTTATGCTAATTCATCAATATGGGAGATTTTGATTTTTATGGTCAAGTTTATTTATGATATAATAAATAGCATTGAGGATTTTTTGAAGGATTCGGGATTGTACAGATTGGATACCACACAAATTGGATGGTTTAGTAGAGCCCCAAACCTCAATTCCCTACAAATTTTAAATTTTAATACTATAAAAATATTAAGACATTAATTGGTTTTTTCATGCAAAATTGATTTTTATATCATAAATTATTATTTGTTTTCTCTATATGATTGATCCAGTTAGCAATCTTCATTGGTGATATAACTGATTTTTTTAGTTATTTACTTCTATTTCAGAAATCCCTGAATGGGATAGATGATTTCTATATTTTTCTCTGATTGTTGAATGTTGTAGACATTCTGCTAAAATATTTTCGTTTGGTTCCTCGACTCGCAGAGCCTAGGAAATCCAGAATTTCATATTCGAATGTCAAATAATAGATCATATGCGTGGTTATAAAAAATAAGTTAATTAAATTAATTAATTAAAGCAAATTACTGTGTTTTCCAAGTTTAGTCTTGTCTTATACAATAGAGCGTCGATTATCCGAACTAATGTTGTCATAGGTGGTTCGGATAATCCGAAATTCTGATAATCGAAACTCATTTTAAAAAAATTATTAAGTGTAAACAGCATTTTCTAGCAGTTCACTTTTGGTTTTGTTTTTTTTCAAAATTTTACGAATGGGTACCTGATTATTAATTTAGACATTTTTGATTCCCGTTATTGTTAATTTACCATCCTTGAAATCGATAGTTAATGTCTGACCCAATTCACTTTGTTTTTTTTTAGCCACGTGATGATTTCCATTTTTTCTTTAAATGAAAATATCTTTCGTTTCCTTTTTGTTAGCATAGATGATAACATGTAGGTTTTAAAACACAAAGGCGATGTATACCTCACAAAGAACGATTTAAGACTTAAGCTGAGATCTATTGCCAACCAAATGGTTAGGAAGATATTGAGATAAATAAATAAAATGGTCTAATTAAGTATACAGTTATCAGTAAACAAAATTATAGGTATGAATAAAAGTTTTTTTTTTGCAATGTCTGTGAAATAAATTGAGCTTGCATCGTGGACATTGAGGTTTCTTCCCCACATCCTCTCGGACCTAAACGTTTCTTCCCCGGTACATGAAAACTTCTTTCACCGTCATTTTGGGTGGTGTAAAAGTTTCATTCCCTATAACAAATATGCGATCTAAGGTTTATTTGGAAGTTGGTTAAATGCCACCATTCAGTTGCGGCATGTTTTTTCCTCTGGCCCCTTCATGGCAATAATTTTTAACCTGGTTAAAATTGCATTGATTAGGTGTTTGAAGAGTACGTGAAAGTATTATTAGACATCCAATTCGGCAGAAACAATTTTATCGATCCATCTGGCTAGATTTTAATTTCTATACATAATGTATATGACAGTTTGCCAAACCTCGTTTTTGGCACTCAGGACCATACATTTGTATAAGTATTATAGTAAAATTTATTAATATAAACCTTCCTAGAACTATGAAAATGTAGTTAAAATTTGGTATAGTTAGATTCAATGATATTATTGCAAACTCAATTGTCACTCAATATATTTATAGCTTTCTTAATAACAATTTGATTGAAAATAAGTAAATTTTATCATAAATTTCTTGCTATATGTAACCGTACCTTAGTAACCTCTCTTGAATAGTTCTCGCCACCTATCGGTCGATTATCAAACTTCACTGCGCACCACATATTTATCGCTCTTTTAATAGCAATTTATTTGAAATTATTTAAATTTTATTATTGCTTAACCTTCCTTGAACTATGAAGATGATGTAGTTAAAATTTGGTAGAGATTGGTTCAGTAGTTTTCGTGCTTAGTGATCACAAACGAAAAATGGTAATAGTATTAATTGTTGTTAATGTAACGATTTTTTTTTTAATTTCCATAGTGTAATTATTGTTAAAAATACATTTTTAAGTAATTTTTGTCTTTTCAATCTATTGATGTTTTCTATGTATTTTTTTTCTGTTTCTATCTATCGAATTAGAATTTTATTAATTTAAATTTTATAATGTAAGTCTGTATCTTACCTGTTAGTATTATTTGACATGGATATGCCATTTAGCTGGGGGGTCAATGATTTGTTGGTGTAACGTTTTTTTCACATTCAAAAATGTAACATTTTGACAATTTGTAGCTCTATAGGTTTTGCTTGAATCAAATATTTTACGACAGTTCTCTTTCTAAAAATTTAATGAAGAATATTTTGATATAAGATTTGTCGCTAGAACCTACCGTTTAGGAGCTATATTGGTGTGATTGAAAAAAGTAACTGCTTGCCTACTTTTGCTAATGTAATTTTTTTGACATGCTCTAGTTTTGTTAATGTTGCTCGGATCGAAAATTTTCCGACAGTTTTCCCGGTAGGAAATTTAATGGAAAATATGTTTTGTTATATAACATTTGACGCTAGGACCAAATGTTTAGGAGGTATTCTGGGTTTAAATGAAAAAAAAACAACACGTTTTAACGTTAATTCCACAGCGTTGGTGTGGCAACCTATAATATAATATAATAGATAAGTATTAAGTACAATATTAAACTTTATATTACCTTAAGGGATGAACTAGGAGATTTCTCATATAATGCCTTCTTAACCAGCGTCGAATAAGTTTTATTTTTTTTTCTGTTGCTCTGATATTTGCCTCTTTTTTTACTGCATAATATTATTTAAAAACTCTTAGTAATGTGATTCGTAATTTTTTTTGTTAAATTGTCTAATCTATTATTTGTTTGAGGTCCGTTTATTTGGGAAACATAGGTCCTGGAACGTTTTAATAAATGTCTCTATTTAATTGCCTGTGAGGCGATTGAACCTTTTTGAGAAGATTATACTTAATAAAATTTTTAACATAGATATGTCCTTTGGCTGGGGGTCTCTACTTTTTTTTCTGTGACGTTTTTTTCACATCTATTTTGACGCTCAGTTGGTGTTCCTCGGATCGAAAATTTGCCAATATTTTCCTAGTAAGTAATTTAATGAAGAATATTTTTTGTTTTATAACATTTGTCGCTAGGATCTACAGTTTATGAACCGTTTGAATGAAAAAAGGCAAGATCGAAACCCCTATTTTTTTACATTGTTTATTTCGAAAAATCATATTGATATATATTGATAATATAATCTATGTAATTTCATCCTTTTAGTTCTAAAAGGTAAATAGGAAAAATCAGTAGATTATATATAAACATATCCATGATCTATTGTTTATCCCAGTTAGGGAAACATTGATTTTTTATCTTTATATGAATAAAACATTTAATTTTTTTACGAACACATATGTCCAAGTTAATTGTTAAATCATTTAATTTTGTCTCTCAGAAAATTTTTACGAATTACTTAGGACATTGAAACGGGATTGGAGGTTTTTATGTAATTGTGAGGAGACCTCTTTCTTCTTTGTTGTTTTTTAAAATATTTTCAGATGTGGAAACACCCTTGCCCAATAACACCCTTGGAAGATACCCCTTGCGTTAGTTTGGTGCAATGTAAGCTGTTCCATTTGGTTCCTTATCGAAACGTTCCAGCCAGATCTCCCTTGGACCAGTTTTTGGGCTTATCGCAGCATCAATCTGATAACAATCAGTGAGTTACATTAGTATTTTGGTCTCTAAGTTTGTAGAAATAGCAAAATCGTTATTACCGCTATTCGTTCCAAACGTATTGATTTATTAAATACTAGCATTCTCCTTCTTGGATTCATCCTCTCTCATAAGTAAATAACTTAGATAATTTTAACATAAAACTGAAGTTTCATTTATTTATCAATAAAAAGCTTCTGTTGTAGAAATCATGCAAAAAGGAAAAAATTAAATTCATGAGACATCCGACTATACTAAATTTAGAGTTGTGTCTCCCGTTATGGGGAGAATGGTTTTGTTAGGGACAAATTAGGGTTTCCAGTTCTGGAAAATCCTAAAATTTTTGCAATTAGGATTGATGAATTAATTGCCACTTCTATTGGGATTATTTTATTAGAATACTAGTTTCGAATGCTAAACATTCATCTTCAGTTCTAAAACATACAAAATTTTCAACACATCAGCACTATGTTACATATATTATATATACTAAAGTTTTCAAAAATTTAAAACAATAAATCAAACATTGGTACACCCCTGAGGAGATCTAACATATATCTGAAATATACCCATCATGGAAAGGGAAGGGAGCAGGTAGGTTAAATTTTAAATTTAAAAGAGGGCTATTGGAAATGTTTATCTGGTCATTTAAACAAAACTGTGGATCGGTTTTAAACGATTTTATTATTTCTAATGTTTCATAAATATCTAATTATAGGCTATTTTCTACTTGATGTATTGTTTTTACTTTCGAGTCTTTATTAAATTTAGTTATTTTCATTTAGATGGTTAGCGAAATTAGAATTCTGGGCTTATTATTTTATGCTCTGATATGTTCTTTTACTCTTTGATATACCGAGCATCCAGTTTTTCCTGTCTATTTAGCTTCACAGTCACTACATTTTAGTATACACCCCGCTTTTTTGGAATGGGTTTATTTTGTCTATAGGTGAATGGAAATATGATGGCAACGGTTTATCTATTATAAATGCATGGTTTAAACATTTTTATTTTAATTCCTTTCCGACTTTGGTGGATATTGGGCCGTAATATAGTATCAAAATATATTTTTTCGGGTAGCTATATCATCTGGGAGTGTCATGTATAGAGACCGGATTTCTGTGTTATTGCACATTTAGTTCGCGTTGATTTAGCGCTTTCTAACCCAAGTAGTTATCTCTTTCGTGACCTAAGGATTCTTATACTTAAATTTTATTTCTTTTATTTTATCTCTTTAGAAATGTGCTCGTCATCTATCGGACGATTTTCAAACTTCACTGGAAATGTTTATAGCATATTTAAAAAACATTTTGTTGAAAATCAGTAAATATCAGATTTTGTAAACTTTCCTTAAACAATTAAGATGGTTAAAATTTGATACAGTTTGGTTCAGATGTGTTCATTCAAAAGAAAAATGGCTTAAAATTTTATATAGTAGCACAGATTAAATATTAAATACAAGAACTTGGATGACATGAAATTGGAACAACATGATTATATTGTTAATTTTATTTTATTATTATCAGAAATATTGTTTCAACTCATCAATCAGATAATACCAAAACGATTGAGTAGTAATGATTTCATGCAATCTACCACGAGTAGCCTCTATGTTTAGAGTCTTGTTTGTGTATGCATTGTGTGAACTGAGTTTAACAATTATTTAATCTGGAAAACTTTTTATATTTGAATTAAAATTTCATTATATTCAGTAACATAAGAATAATAAATTTTAATGTTTTAAAATAGGAAGAAAACTGCCACAATGTGACTAAAAAATAAATTTAACAACTATATATTCCTTATTTGAATTTATAGTTCTTTCTCTGGCAAATAATACCGAAATAATTAATTGTACACCTTTGTTCTTATTTCTGTGAATAAGTGCTACTGGAAATTATTGTGTTTGCGTTTCATCAAATTTAAAAGCCTCCCCTTGAGAGAGGAGAAACAAAAGATAAATTAAAAAAACTTTTTAATTTACTTCAACTTCCGCTGTGTTTACCTCAAGTTCCGCCGGCTCCCTGAGTTGGCTAAGACTAATACCCTTCAACTCACTGCATACTCCTGGCTTTAAATTTTTTAATGTTTAGGATATTGGAAAGAGTTGTATATTTAGGCCCGAACACTTTAAGTTTTAGGAAAAACTGGTGTTGGATTTACTTAAAAATTATTAAGAGAACATATTGTCGTTACCGCAGAAGTAGGCACCACTAAAAGTTGCAGCGCATCGGACCTGATTACCCGACAACGAACAGTTAAGTTGGTTAGATCAGGTCAACGCATTCCATGCTCTATCGGACTAAAGCGTATTTTCTTATCTAAGCAACGTTGTAGAAGCATTGGTCACGATAGAATAGAATAGAAAATATGTCTAGCTTTCATAAGATGAAATAAAATAAACTAACAATCTGGTTAGCTATTTACAATTTTACAAATTAAGAACAAAAACAGACACAGATGAAATAAAAATTACAAAAATCCAATAATTGTATGAGCAAAATAAAAACCTATGTACATCTACTGAATGCTTTTCTATTTTTTTTTATTTTTTTTTTTATTGATGTTTTGCTAGTCAGTATCATTCTGGAGGGAAAGGAAGTATTGAAAGAGAATGGTTTTAAATGTGGACACAGATGGAGCATTACGGATATTACAGGGTAGTAAATTCCATTAGGTAGTAGCAAGGGAAATGAAGGAATGGTCAAATGATTTACTCTTATGGGAAGAAATATACAGGTCTGAGGAGCGAGATCTTGTAGTGCAGGAGGAGAACGAGGATCTGAACTGGAAGATGTTATAGATGTAGGAGGGATTCCGAGAATTAATGGTTTGATAGAGGAAGGAGGCTAGGAAGTAATTCCTGCGGGATGAAGGATAAAGCCATTTTAACTCTGTATATAGATGTGATGTGTAGGAGGCTTTTAAAAACCCTAAAGACAAACCTGACGAAACAGCTCATTAGTCTTCTTAACTTACTCTCGAGTTCCACCGTCAACCCACCATATGCCACACAGCTATATTCAAAATGGGGGAGGATAAGGAAAGAAACCAAGAGTTGACTAGTAGGTTTCGGAAGGGAGTCTTGGGAAGAATGGAATAGTTTAAGGCTGGATATAGCACGTCGAGAAATTTGGGAGATATGAGGTTTCCATGAAAGGGTTTGGTCGAAGGTATTACCAAGGTTTTTAACTGTGGAGTGGCATTGAATAGGTTGGGAGTTCATGGGAGGTGGGGAAGGGATCTCAAATGGGTATTAGAACCTATGATAATAGCCTGTGTTTTTCTACATTTAATTTTTATTTGTTATCAGAGGCCCACTTGGATAAGGGAGAATGAATTTATTAAATCGGAGGGATGGAAGGATAGATATATCTGGAAATCATCCGCGTATAGATGGTAGGAACAATGGTGAATGGAATTTGGTAGATCATTTATGTAGGCGCAAAAAAGGGTAGGAGTATTAGTAGTAGAAGTATATGTATGTTGCATGAGTAGTTATTATCTACAATTGTTATCTATTACAATAATATATATCTGATGGTGATTTACCTGAAACGTGCTTTGAAAATATAATGATTGTATATGAGTTTTCATATAATGATTTGTATTGTAACTATTTGTTATTTTCATAATTTAATTATGATTTATCATAATAATTCTCAAAGGTTCATTACTAGGTATGAGAGCAGTGTATGATAATCAATAGTAATGATTTGACTAATATCATTCAAAAAAACTTAAAACCCACTAAATTTATCTGGCCAGGGTCTCCACACCCAAATTCGATCTTCAGATAATAACAGGTGCCTGGGCACAGAAGCGTAAAACATATTTCTGTATGTCAATAATACGAACGTTAACAGACCAGTCATTTCCTTTGATTAATTGGCGATTTATCAAATCCTATTTGGCCTTATTCTGAGGTCCTCTATTTAATGTTTAATTAGCGCTAACAAAACAAACATGCTTTACTGGACAGCGCATTCTGTGCGCTCCCAATTTATTCTAGTGTTGGTTTTAGTCACTTTACTAGTCGCTCTAATGGGCTTTTTTAATTTCAGCTTTAAACTGAGGTCCTCACACTGTTCAGCGCATCCATGGAGAGTTAACTTTTAAATATTTCATTCATGTGAAAGTTGGCAAGTTTTTTAGGTTTTCCCCTGACCTTATGATGAGCCAGGTACCCACTTTAAGGAGGCTTGGTTCGCCTCAGAAGTGTCTCCCTATCCCAAAGCTGATACACAGTATAAAATAAATATTCTGTTTACTACTGAACTCGAATTCAGGGCCTAAATTTAGTAGTCCCTTAAGCTCACAATCACTCCTCACCTATTTTTAGTTAATTTAATTACATTTTTAATTTTCATTACGATTGATAATTATTAATTGGTATTTTTATTATAGATATATCCAGGAGGAATATGATAGTAATAATGAGGAAATCATTCTAGGCAGAAGCGAGATCTTAACAATTCTAATTCAAATTACTGTTTTATAAAGTAGTTGAGATAAGTCGCACGTGTCGGAAGACATGATCGTTAATAAGTTCTTAACTATCACAATAAGGACTTGCTTCTCGACAAGAGAACCATCTATATTCATCTGGCGTGAAGTCATGAATAACAAATAATGTGATAAAATATTACTTCTTGAAAACAATGGTGTACTTTATGAATTAAAGTGATTGGAAGTAATGGGATGTTTCTTTAAAAAATAATAATTATGTTTCTTAATTTCTAATATTTTTACAATACTATTATACTGTTAAGAATACTATTATGATTAGTTTTTGATTTAATAAAATTTTAGGAAGTCGTTTAAAAAAAACAAAAAAAAAAAAACAATTATTTCATAGTTTAATTTTTCCAAGACGGATTTGTACATTAAGAAGTATCCCTTGCAAAATGTTTTCTGAACCAATACATATTTATGATCAATACGCATAAAATATGTAGAAACTTATCTAAATATTACTTTGTAACGGTAACATGGCAACACTGAGTACTTATAAAGTTAACCATGAACATGGCAACACTGAGTACTTAAAAAGATAACCATGACTAACCTTCTAGTGTGTGTAAAAAAGTGAACGAGTGTTGTTGTGTGTTAGCTAGTGCTTCTCAAACTTTACAAGTATTATTTTTAACAGTAAAGAATTCCTGTAAGTTGTTATTTTGTTTATTTTTGTCCAAACTTTATTAAATAAAAAAGAAATTAGAACACGCATTGTTAAGTTACCTCTTAGTCTTTAAATACTTAACAATTGGTGACCCCGACGTGATTTAAATAGTTTTTTTTTCTCAATTTTCGATTCATTAAATAATTTTTTGCTAATTTCACAATGGTAGATAAAATTAATGACACATCTAGCGGGTTTGAACAGCCTGCCAGTCCCCCGCAAATAGATGGATACCAAGGCCCTACTTCCCGTCTTCCACGATTTTGGAAAAATAACCCGGCGTTATGGTTTGCCACATGTTAAGCGGTATTCCGTACATCAAAAATTACATCTAGTAATATCAAATTCCAGCTTTTAATTCCTAATATAGATCTAGACGTCCTTATCCAAGTCCAAGACCTCGTGACGAACCGGAAAAACAACTTTACGAAAACCTGAAGGCACGACTGCTGCAGATATATGGTGAGTCGGAATCACTTAGAATAAAAAAAACTCCTTGAAGAAATACCTCTAGGTGATCAAACTCCATCGCAGCTGCTAAGACGAATGCAACAACTCGCCGGTAACAGCGTTAATACTGATTTCATACGTACATTGTGGTTGAAAAACCTACCTTCTCGGTTTCAACCGATTCTTGCCCCTTGGAGAAGCTTGCTCAAATTGCCGAAGATTTATGAAGTCTCACCGCCGCTTGGTAATACCTCACGCGCGTCAACCACGACGTCTTCAACATTATGCGAATCTTGTTCCTCCGAGATCCGCAAACTTCGGCAGGATACGAGATCCTTCGCATCCTAAGCTCGAAAAACCGCGGTAGAAGCTGATCACAATCTCACAACAACAGCACGCATCACCGAAAAAATAAGGCCAGACGCTGTACCAAACCGTGCGCTTGGGAAACTTAAACCCCATCTAAATGGCGGAAACTTTACTATGCACCCACACCACCGCCTTTTCATCAAAACTTGTTCTATTTTTTTTTTATTTTTTTTTTTTTTAATAAGCCCAAAAGTAAAATTATTCAAATAATGCCAGAGTAAATTTAGAGGTAAAAGATAAGAAGTTAAAATTTTCTTATTTACATTGTAACGTTATTCATCAGCTTTAAAGTAACAAGTGTCGTAAGTAATGTCGTAGTCTTCCTTATTTCTCGTCCATTTACTTTTATAATATATGATAAGTATGAAACATAAATCTAAGCGATGTTCTTGCAAAACATTCTTTTTACATAACTCTTTCACCACCAAAGGTAACATGGTAAATAAAACAAGTACTTTGTATATTTATATTCTTGGATGTATTATTCATAAAGGTTATCTGTTTATGTATTTTATAGATTCAGTAAGGCAGATAATTTACATGATCTCCAGCCACGCAGGCTTATCTTCCAGCTTAAGTCAAAACATAAAATGAATGATTGAATATTTAAGTATAAGTATACGTACACAAGTAGCTGCCTGGGGGATTTCCAGATTGTCCATTTTGTTAACATTTTTTTGTGATTAAATATTAAAAAAAAATATATATTCGATACATATGTTTGGGTTTCGTACAATGCAAAGAATTTGAAAAAAAAACTAATCGTGGTAAAATTATTGTTATGAAACTCATTTTACATGTACATTATGAAAAATGCTATGCTAATACAGCTTTTTTTAATTTTAATTAAAATATTTCAATTTTAATGCAAATTAAGTTTAAAATTTAGACTAACATCATTATTTCTAAGTTCTGAATTTAAAGATACCTTATAAGCATGATATATGAGAATAGATTTTCACACAAACAATTATGGCGTATTATGGTTCAACAAATAACATTATTCTCGTGTTTTCATAAAAAAAAAAAAAAAAAAAAAAAAAAAAAAAAAAAAAAAAAAAAAAAAAAAAAAAAAAAAAAAAAAAAAAAAATTCTTTCCTAATTTAAGGTCAAAATTTTAGTGACATTAATTTATGTTTTATTGTCAGTTTATCAGATTTTTACGTTTCTTGACTAATTGGAAAAATAGTTTTTTTTTGTTTATTCATTTGAATAACTTAATTAACTTAAAAGTTCTGTTCAAAAATGAGGTTAAAACGTAAAAACAAATTTGTGGATTTTCTGCTAATAACTAAGATATGCTGAGAAACACGTAAAACAAATCCAGTTAAAGACATTGCATGATTACGGTGAATTTGGTTTGAATCAGTTGAAGGGAGATAAAATTAGACCCGTTGTGTGAATATGAAAAGAACTTTAAGGTTTGATTTTTTTATCATCTAAAGATTTGATTACAGATGCATTCTGAGGTGCAAAAAAAAACTGACATCAGGTTTGTACAAAACATAATTGTTTGACATATTTTACAAAAAGACGTTAACCATTTTCCTCATATGCAAAATAAAACTGACGGTCAAAACACTGGATCACTTGATTCAATAATTTAACTAGACCGAACTACATACATTTTATAAATCTTTCATGCCAATAGGTAATAAATTTTAATTACCAACCAAACTTTTGTACATATGAATTATTAAATTTGGCATTAGAAGTTTGCTTATTCCTCCGGGATATGGATACATATTCACATACAAACACATGTTCTGTAATAAATTTTTTTAAAAAAAATAATACTTAGAGGTCGTAACTTTTCGAATGTATATGTTTAGTACTTTTGATAGTTAATTAATTCTTAAATATAAGGAAAACGGTTTTTTCCCCCCCTCAAAACTGATGTCAGAATTGTTTTTAGAACTTCACTGAACTGAAATTTATTTGTTAATATATCTAGGTAATAACATATTAATCAATTACTACCTCGGTAAACCGTATTTTTTTCAACTTTTTTTTTATTATTGTTAACATAGTTATATCATACAATGATGTAATCAATTGACTTTAATTAAGTTTTTATTTTTATTTTAATAATGATGCATATTTAATTCTAAACTTAAGGAATATAATTTGTTGATTCCTAAATGAAGGATAATATATTTGATGAGATGAGTCGACTTTTAAATAGAAAATGATTAGTTGTATGTCGACGTTTTGAGCTATATCCTAGGTCTTCTTCAGGGGTATAAAGGCATTACTCTAATAACATGTAGTAAAAACAAAACTAGTATGTGAGTGAGGTATTTAAATATAAGTAAAATGATTTTTTTTTTCAACTAACAACATTTATTTACATCTTATTTCAGTTGAGGCATTTATTGTCTTTATAGCTCTAAAGGTTTATAAAAAAGTTGGTACACGATACATTATTTTACCTTCGCGTTGTACTTCTAGATGGTCCAACCCTATATTTCTACTTGATGAGTTATTACTTATTTTTAGTTTTTATTTTATTATCGACATTCCAACTCATCCTACCACTGTCCTCACCACTTACACTGATGACACATGTGTGTTATCAGTAAAAAAGATCACTTCATTGCCTCCCAAACACTCCAATCACATATCCTAACCCTTCAAGAATGGTGTCAAAAATGGAGAATCATAATAAATCCAAAAAAACCCCACCAAATAACCTTTACCCTTAGTCGTAAACCCACGACTTCTTGTCCTACAGTATCCTTTAATGATATTCCACCAATCCCTGTTGAACAGATCCGCTACCTAGGACTCCACTTAGACAAACGTCTAACTTGGAATCCACATACAAGACTAAAACGACAAGAAGCTGCCCGTCGTTGCAGACTACTTCAACATTTACTAGACAAACGTTCAAAGCTCCCAATAACAACAAAAGACTAATATACATGACTGTGATTATACCTATAAGGACGTACGGAGTTGAGCTTTGGGGCTCCACTAAACCATCCAATTCATCGCGTATTCAATCCTTACAATCCAAAATCCTTCGTAAAATCCTCAATGCTACTTACTTTGTCACCAATAAACTTATCCATAAAGACCTTAATGTTCCATATGTTGCAGATTTAGCCCAAATCCGATATCAATCTTTTCCTAGTAAGCTCCATAACCACTCAAATCCCCTAATTTCTCAACTTGCTTCCCACACCATTCTCCGAGGCGTCTGAAAAGAAGATGGGCCAGAGACCACCTAGTGTAGAATTTTTATTAAAGTGCTACTGATGAGTAGTTCTTTTCAAGTGGGCACGTTATTGAAATAGTTAACAGCAAATTTACTTGATGTATAAATTTTGTACAGTTGTGAATTTCAATAAATTATTATTTAAAATTAAAATTAAAATTTGTTTATTATTATTATTTATTTATTTTTAGTTAAACTGTTGTTTTCTTTTATTCTCAGGAAAATTAATGACAACTTAAGGTAACGCTACAACTTCATTTATCCCTAATAACTCGATAGTTAAGTGGGAAAAAAAATAATAAGACGCAGCTGCCAAAATAAGGATATTGAGGTACTATCTGCAACACTCAGCTGCCAAAATACATATAGACTGAGTAAGAGACCTATTACAAAGTTGATCTGTCCTTGAATGAAGAAGCAGGCCCTAATCAGAATTTCAAGATAAATATGTATTTACTTTTATCTGCGGGGTGGATCAAGAAAAATATTTAGGGCTGAGTAACGATTGAAACAGGGGGGTTAGATGGAAAGGATTTGGTTAAATTTTTAAAATCGAAAGGTTATAAGGTCAAGTAAGAATGGTATAAATAAATCATTATGCAGGGTTCAATCAAATAAATATTCTGACTGTTTTTTAAATAATCTAATTAAAAAATAAATAAAAGATTCTGTGTAATTTATTATTGTTTTTATTATTCTCATAGTTATGCTCATTCCGATATCCTCAAAAGTTCCGATATGAAAATAGAATATGAATCCCTCAAAAAAAAAATAAATAAATAAAAAAAAATAAAAAATAAATAAATAAATAAATAAATAAATAAAATAATTTATATTTAAGAGCTAAAAGAATATTTTTGTAGTTCGATTTATAAATGTTAATATTCTTTCTGTCGATAAAGTTTTAAAACTTATTCCCAGAAAATTCTAACTGAAAAAAAAAACTTTTTCCGTAATGGCTAAAATTCGATTCAAAGGATACTTGAGAAAGGATAAAAAAGACGGGTCCTTCTAAAAGGCCCCGAGGCGACATCGGGAGAGCGGAGTGACCCAATAACCCCCTCCCCCGAAATTAGCGCCGCCCCTGTGATTAATGAAATATATAATTAGTGAGGCAGTGGATATGTAATTAATGGCGAACTGGTGACCATTTCCTCATTAACCGTATTGTCATTTTCGCATCGCATTTCTCAATGTCATATTTTTTAATTAAAAAAAAGAAAAATCAAATATTTTGCTATAAGGTGGTGTACATTCAATTGGGATCGGTTGAAATCGAATTAACCTTTCTCAGTAGGTATATCCTGACAAGTACTTATTGTCTGAGTTGCTATTTGTTGAAAATACAATTTTCGGTAGTTTAAAAAAAAATATTGAAATTAGGGTTTTAAAAACATCTTTTTGTCACGTTTCAAAAGGTATGACGTATTAACAAATTCAGAAATGTTAAGAACATAAGTTCGATAAATTATTTTTGTGATTACATATCAATAATAATATTCGATTACATGCATACAATGCAAATAATTTGAAAAAATAAAAATAAAATCGTGGTAAAGTTATTTTTACATCCTGAGTATTAAAAATAGTAGCTTAGTTATTTTTACAAAACATTTAAATTTTAATGCAATTTAAGTTTAAAATTTAGACAAACATTATTATTTCTAGGTGAAGAATTGTAAGATGTCTATAAGCATAATAGATCAGAATAGATTTTTACACAAATATTTTGCGATAAGGTCGTAAAGAATCAATTTGAATCTGTTAAAATAGAAGTAACCTTTCCCAGTAAGTATACCCTGATAAGTACTTATTGACTGAATTGCTATTTGTTGAAAATACAATTGTCAGTACTATTAAAGTGTTTTTTTATTTTCATAACATTCACTATTAATAAAAATATTGAAAACAGCGTTTTAAAACAATCTTTACTTTTAAAAAAAAATAAATTGTATTTTTACAAATGTATGACCTATTAATAAATTCAGAAATGTTAAGAACATTAGTTCGATGATTTACTTTATATAAGTTCTTAAGGGAAAAAAATAGTTATTTTTCTAATTATACTATGTTTAAAATTTTTGGATGTATCTATAGGTTAAACCAATTGTCTGTTATATTGATAGTTCTGATGAGTATAGTATTTTAAATTCTTCAATCGACATATCACCGTCATATTCTGGCCATGTGTTTTAAACAAAAATTCAGTTTAATAAGGTTTTTTTTTTTTTATTACAGTAGAGTAGGTTGGTTAGGCGTTAATCAAGTGGAGAAGGAAGCAGAAAGTGGGATCATTATATTAGCGTGTTAACATGGTAAGGATTATATACGTTTATCACAATGTAATAAAATATTATTACATGGGTAGAATAAGTACGATTATTGTGCTCCTGATGAAGATTTACAAAGTAAGTCGAAACGTTGGCACCTTTACCTACAGTTAAACCTATACTTACAGTACTTATTATTTATCTATTTGTATTAACAGCTTGTATTACAACTACTATGATTTTTATGGTAAAAAAAAATAATTTTTCGTTGTAAAAAAATCCTTATTAGCATTAAAAAGAGCATTGTTGAATAAAAGTGAATCGATATGAGCAAAGTGAAACCAAACTTTTTGCATGCAGTGTGTTTTTTAAGTGCTGTAAGTGTTTTCTGGCTACATCAAAAATAATAAATAATTAAGTAAAGAATTTTAAATGTTATTAAATATCTGGTTAACTTAAAAAATGTCAGTGTTCAGTGTTTCGTTTGAATTTTGCTGCCCTGGAATCAGAGTTAGTAATCGGAAACTGTGTGCAATAGAAGACTATTCCTTTGTTGAGATAGTTGTGGCGAGAACATTTTGAAGTTACTCTGAAGCATCTCTTTAAATCAGGCTTCAGCTGATTGATTTTTATTTTATTGTAGACACAAAGGTAAATGGCGACCTTCCAACTGTGGCTAGGATAGGTAAATCTTCTCTAGTTGGAGTACATTTGAACTTTTTTTTTTTTTATTTATTTATTTTTTTTTTGTCATTTCGTAATTTTTTATTTTTGTATTTTGCATCATTTTTACGGGTGATTAGCCGTATATTATTAAAAAATATTTTTTTTATGAAAAAAAGTATGATATCTTGTAATGTTTTACAAGAACATTCATAACCTTGAAAGTATTTCTTTTTTTACCTTCAAGAATACTTTCTTGTTTAAAATTTTGTGAGAAAAAATAAAGGTCCATTAGTTTATTTGCCTATCTTTCTTAATTCTACTATAAAATCACAGGACAAATTGAATATAAAATCCATTGAATTTTCATTTTTTGTAAATTTTGTTGAAGCAGAAAAAGAGTCAAATGTAACCTGTAATATTTTTTACTGGTTTATATATGTCGGTAGTATAACCACAAACAATATTAATTGTAATATAGAAACTCTAAAATTTTATGAATTTCAAAAAATCAAATTTTTGGTCTCTTAACAGCTCAGATAGAGCTAGAGATAAAAATCTGAAATTAGTAGAAATTGTAGTTCATATTTACTTGTTTCAAGAGAATAAAAAAAAATCTCAGGTATAATATTTTATTAAGAAAAAGTTATAATCCCTAAAAAACAACGGAATATCAGTTCAGAGCGATATTTCTTAACTATGATGGGGTTGGATATAAAAGTCTGAAATTTACACAAATGGTAGTCTTATGTATATGTAATCACAAAATTGGCGTGTGCAGCAAAACTAACATGGCCACCATAGCTGTTTGTGTTGAAAGTTTAAATAAATTTTTTTTTATTGTTTTTATGTATTCTTAATTGATAAAAAAGCCGAACTAAGCTAATAATCATATATAGAGCCAGATAGTAAATTTAACTAGATTTCACCTGAAAAATGTGTTTTTCTAATTTTTGTTATATCATTTTACTAATCAGATTTTTTATTTACATGTGCCGTAAATGTCAGGGAGCGGTCTAGTTCTACACCAAAATAAGTTGCTGATTGTGCCCTTGGGATATAGTAGTCTTCTATGGTTATATGACTGTCTATTGTAGGTCTTCGTTTTGTGAAAATAATTGGGGTCGATTAATAAAATATGTTTTCATGTCTTGAGACATAATGTGAAAGGGCCTGGAAAAATTCATATTTTATTTTAAAGTGGTGAAGCAATAAATTTATTTTTTTTAATTTTTTTTTTGTATCAATTTAAATGAAATGGCCTAAACTAAAAAATAGTATTGAGTTTCTATTCTGCATATAGTGAAATTATTGGGAACATCTATTTAATATTTTTTTATTTGAATGATTTTATGTTCAGGCACAGTTCTGAAGTACATAATTTGATATTATTGCATTACAAAAATTTAAACTTTAGGAATGTTTTGATTGTAGAAAATAAAATATTCGAAAATGTACATATACTTAAAATGTTAATAGAAGCGGAAGAACAAAACCCGCAATGTTTAGCATACATGATAAAGTAATGGAAATTAGCATAAAAGGGTAGTATTCTAGCGGAAGAAACAGCCATTGTAAGGGTTATGAATGCTAAAACAATGAGAACGAGTATAAGATTGGAGTGCCTAACCTTTTCATACTCTAGGTCACATTCTAAAATAGGCGAGCGGTACTGAGAAATATCAAAATCATTCAGCGTGAGTGAATAATGAAATAGATTATCAAAATATATATATATTTTTTTTTAATCTATACTATAATATGAAAGGACAGGTCATTTTTTGTTTGTGATATCTAACTTCAAAAACTACTGAACCAATCTGTACCAAAATTTGACTACACCATCTTTATAGTTAAGGAAGGTTTAGCAATGATAAAATCTACTGATTTTCAATAAATTTGTTATTTAAAAAATGGATAATATTTGGATAACAGTGAAGTTTGGAAATTGACAGATAGTTGGCGAGCGTCATTTTACATAAGAGGTTACACAGATTACTAGTTGAGGGCTATGCAGAGCTTGACATTGATAATTACATTTACTTATATTCAATTAAATTATTAAAAAAAGATTTAAATATGTGGTGTGACATGATAATCTCAGTGAAATTTATAAATCGACCGCTATGTGGTTAGCATTCCACAATAGAGTTCTCAATGGTAAAACTACCGGAAATCATCTGTACTAAATTTTAACAACATAATTTCCATAGTTCTAGGAAGGTTTAGCTATAATGAAATTTACAATAATAAAAATTTATATTTTATTTATTTGATTGCCTCTACAATTCAGAGTCATTGGCAGTTCATTTTCGATTTTTTATCCCCTGTATCCGCCCATAAAACCTGATAGCTTTCAGAAACTTCAACAATGACTTCACTGATTTTTCATCAACTTGTAAGATTTCTTTCAGTATATTTGAAATTTTAAACGACTTCCTTAGAGATAAAAGCTGTGGATAATCTACTAATATGTGTTTTACTGCCCTGGGTTCTTGACAGTTGACGCACGAAATTATTTCCTCCTTTCTGGACATCCTGCAACTTTGCTGAGCAGTTCGACTTTACACCTAACAATTTAGACCTATTTGTTTTCCATGCCTCTTCCCACTTGGCTTGAATCAAGCATCTCACATGCCTCACCCAGTCTTCCTTAGGAATAAGGTTGATGTTTTTAACGATATAACTGTCACTAATTCTTGCTAACTGAGCTGCTGAATCAGCTCTTTCATTTCTAGAATGCCACAGTGGGAAGGAACCCAAATAAAAATAATCATATTGTGTTTCTCTTGAATTTTCCATATAAGCTCAATAATTTCTAAAATTATTACATGTTGAGCACACTCATTGAATCTGTGACAATTACTGATTTCTCATATTCGGCTTCCAGGCAGTGCAGAAGTGCTTCCTTAATGGCAGTTGCCTATCCAGTGAAAACGGAACATACTCGAGGTAACTTAAAGAGACGTTCTTCGTTTTCCGTCACTACTGCACAAATTTAAATTAAATACTTTATACATTTATAATTAGAAATCAAAATCCATCCAACATTATAATAAAAAGTTCTGTAATATAAAAATCTTATATTAAATGTTATTATTTGGTACTATTTGTTTATGTTATAATAAATAAATATTACTAAATCTATATGTCGATTCTTTGCTTTTTGATATCGTCTGTAAAAATATGATTGATGGGCCTTTAGTTGTAAGCACTGATAATGCAATCCATTATCTGCAAAAGGTTCTTAATAGAATTTGTCCGTCTGGATCACCATATCATTAATTAAAATTCAAAATTGGACATCTAATTATGCTTTCACGTAATCTTCAAACACCCAATCAGTGAAATTTCAACCAGGTTTAAAATCAATGCTATGCGTTAAAATATTATTGAAGTAATAATGCTCCATTGCACAATCAATGCAAGATTTTTATTGATATAATTTGTTAAAATTATCGACATTCTTTACTTATGAGAAGCCGAGCAACGCAACGGGGGGGGGGGGTATTCTATTAAATAATTATTGAATAAGGTTGTGATTTTTATTTTTCAAAACAATGATAAATTCCTGGAATATTGAAGGGAGCGAACTGGTTGCATAGTCCATAGGGTCGCTTGATATGAGGGGGAGGCGAAGGAGGGTTAGATAGGAGAATAAAATTAAATCAGATCTTGCCAATAAGGGTTTGAAGGGGCCTTGTATAGGGACTTCTTAGTTCATCTTTTGAAGTGAATTCAAAGGGTTTTCTTACATTATTTAAGGGGTTACTTACATTATTTAAATGAAAATTACATATTATTTGGTAAACAACGCTTTTTATTTTTAGAGAACCGAAAACAAACTACCATACTATTGAGATAGTAACACTGGACCATTTATCTTGAATATAAATTTATTTTTACTTATAGTGTAAATTAAAACGACTTGATCTATACAATACCAATAACCATTCGGTTACTGCTGGCTGCAAAATATTTATATGTTTAGATTTAGAATCATCTAAAACATTCCAGGGAGTTTGAAAAGGCGTAAGTTACAGCCTTGCATCCGTACTTTTCCATTGTCCTCATCAAACTTTGAGTACCCTCCACTACTTTTTTTAGTTAGCTTACGAGACTGTTTATGTCCCTTACATTTCAATACTCTCGGACAAGAGCGACCTAGCTGCTTTTGTTACGTGTGTTGTATTTATTTTTCCTTAGAGAATAAGCATAGTTCTTTACTTGGGCCTGCAAAAATGCAATCGATTCATCTATGAATTTCTCAAGGTGGAATTTTTTTTATTTTAGGTTTAATCGAAAATATCTTTCATTGTACATTGTAGGTACTGAATGATCTGATATCAGGTTGACATACATACTTCTAAACGTAAAACAACGTAAGTCTATTTTTATTTCGTTTAATAGGGCCATTTTTTATATTTAGTAAGCGATTCTGAGGTGCAAAGACAAACTGTGAATTTAACGTCCTCATTATCATGAAAACTATAGGCAATTTTGCAGTAATGTTGAGATATAAGATGGAGGTTATACAGAAAGTAACTCAAAATATTACCTTGAATTATGCCTTAATGCTAGCAAAGAAAGAATGAGAGACAAAAACTCAGAGGCACCCGTCTAGGAGGAAAGGTTTTGTAAAATAATCGAAAAGTTTGGGAATTAAAAGTGAGGTTTTATTTTCCTTATTCAATTCTAGTAGAAAATATAAAACAAATTTTCAAATTAAATATATCGAAAATATTGTAGAAGGTATAGAGGTATGTAACTAATTATTTCATTATACTTTTTTTTTTATAAGACACCGAAAAATCATTTACGAAAATCTTATAGGTACTATTTTTACATCACCCATTTTTTTTTAATTTCTTTATTTTTTTTTTTTTTTGTAATTTCGAAAATACAAATCGTTTACAGGAAAACAATAGGCAATCGAATCAATTTTTCGCATGTTTTACAATCTTATCAGTACGATTACATACTTTCGGTGAACGCTATTTTTCGTTCTTTTGACCATTTTGATTTACATTTTTTGGCGGTAGCCGCCATGAATCATATTTGTCTATCTTTTTTCTGTACACATCCCGGTCAAAAATACCGGCGTTTATGGCCTCAAATTTCTTCAAATCATTATATGATAGTACGTTTTACAGTTTAGAAATTTTTTGAAATTATATGATTTTTTCATTAGGCTCCAATTCAAGTTCATGCTTAGTGTTCCTCTCCTGTTTCTTATAAAGATAAAATCAATGATTAACAGTAAAGTGCCTCTAACACTTTAGATTTCTCTTAGCCTGCGAAACACTAAAAGAAGCTATTGGACCCCTGTGAGTGGGCTTCTTTTTAGCAGAGGAGCAAAAGTACCGACGGAATTGCCACTTTTAGGATCACTCTAAATCGCTGCAAATGTAAGCAAGGTGCCTTCACGATTACTGCTATTCCTGGCCCAACGATCGGTTATTTCCTGCTAATTTAGGTTTATTCGTGCAAGGCCAATTAGATTAACAAAAAGAAATCAAGATAAGAAGTTTTTCCTACAGAACGGGTTATCCTACTGGTTACCAACCTATTCTATCCACAGTGGTAGGGTCGAGGTTCATTTTGTTCGTCCATCACTAAATTAATTTTAACTTACCCGAACTAAAATAATTCGAAGCAGTTACGAGAACGCCGCTAAAGTTACGAGAATGCTTCCTGGAACTCAAAAATGCTCAACCATGCTTGCAACTCATCGCTCATATATTTAATATTTAATTCCTCATATCTATCAGCTGTTTACACAACCCCCCCCCCCCCAAATGAAAAAATCACATTTGAATTAAATAAATAAAACCTGTTCTGGTGCTTATAGTATGCAAACTAATTAGCCGAATAGACTGGCTATATTAATTACCGATCAACAAAGTAAATTTAAAATAAAACAAGAAAAAGCAAGACATTATATAATAATAATTAGTATTATAATTATATACGGTCATGTTTTTAGTAAAAAAAATACGAGTAATATTCAGTTAAATATAAATAAATTCGCTTTTTATTTTTACATACACGTGTTAGCATATTGGAACATAATAACTGATAAATCGTGATTTAATGTTTAGAGAAGATTCCGAAAAGAGAGAAGTAGGGAATTCCTGAAGATTGTTCAATGAATGATAAAAGCTATTCGATAGGATCTAGTAGCACTTCAATAAAAAATTTACATTTGAAGATCTCTAGGCCATCTTCTTTTCAGACGCTTACATCGGAGACAGAGGATTATTGGAAATGAAGTAGGAAGCAAGTCGAGAAACTAGTGAATTTGAGTGGTTATGGAGCTTACTATGGAAGGATGGGTATCTGGTTTGCGCTAACTCAGCAACATATGGAACATTAAGGTCTTTATGGATAAGTTTACTGGTGACAAAGTAAGGAGCATTTATTATTTTATCGAAGGATTTTAGATTGTAACGATTGGATGGTTTAGTGGAGCCCCAAGGCTCAACTCCGTACGTCCAAACAGGTCTAATCACAGTCATTTAAATAAGTCTTTTTAATTAATTGGGAGCTTTGAACGTTAGTCTAGTGAATGTTGAAGTAATCTGTAACTTATATATTTGTTAACAATTTACTATCGAAGAGGTAATAAATCGTGTTTAAATTATTAGAGAAGATTAAGAAAAGAGAGGGGTTGGGAATTCCTAAGGGTTGTTCAATTAAAAGCTATTTAAAAGGAAGGTGTTCTATGTAATGAGCTGTACAGGTTGGATGGTTGGGATTTCGTATTCGAAAAAGGAAACATAGAATAAATAGGACAAGACTATTAGATGTTTTTCGAAGTAGTTTTTATGATGGAAATAGAAAAATACTGAGAAAGCATATAAGTCTCATGTAAGTAGAGCATCTAGCAAACGTTATACAGATCATTAAGTAAAATATTGTTTTTTTGTGTTTTAGAGCTTAGAACCTTACAAATTATCAACGCTCTAATTAATTTAAATTAAAAAATTAAATTTGTGTAACATTTTCTATTTCAAATGAAACGTTTTCGCAGTACTTTGATCATGTGATATCATCCCTGATATCTTTGATATATTCATTGCTATTTTTAGCTGGTTTAACACTGTTCTGTTATATTGCATTCCTTGAAGATATTTAGTTAAAAATGTGATGAAGATTAGTGATTCAACTACGTCCTATTCCAAGACGAGTGATTATGACATTCCTGGATGGTACTGCGGATGGAGGTAAATTATGATTTCACATACATTTTTAAAGCCTGTAGTTTCATGAGTGGGCTCTGATTCCACATCGATTGCCATTCTGTAGCTACTTTTTTTTCTTAAACAGACGGGCAGGTTTCAATGTTGTTAGATCCACTGTATCTCGTCTTGGGGAAGCTAATGCTTTTCCAGCAGCTCTATTGGCCAATTACGTGTGATACCTACATGGCAGGGCACCCAGATGAAATCGACAGATTTTCCTTATTCTTATAGAATTTTTAAATAATTATATATACGCAGGATTAACGGGTGATCCGAATACATTTTATACAGCACTTGGAGAGCGATGATGGAGTCTGACACAATTATGCTTCTCATATATGTACTTGACAAACAAGAGTGAAGGTCGGACGCGAAGTTTCCTCTTATGGCTTGAATTTTGTGTTACTAAAGCATATCCCGTTGATTTGAATCCATCTATGTATATTTGTAAATGGTTTGGTTGTGTCACTAGTAGAAACTTCTATTAGCATTCGGAATCAGTTGAGTTATTTTTGAAATATTTTTTCAAGTTTAAGTATAGTTTTGAAGTTTTGAAGGTATATCCATTAAGGATATTTTATTTGAGGAATATTAACTTGGATTTTTTTAGTTAATTAATAACATTTGACAGCTTTTCTGCAATAAGTAAAATATTTAAACCAGATTAATGTCATATGTCGACAATTAGTTTGATTCCCGAGCGTGGTCAATGCTCATTTAAGGTTATGTTACTGCTTGAACAGAATGTATAAATTCATCTTTAAATAGTGTCCATCAAGAATATCTTCTCAATCGTATCAAAACAAAAACCACTCCGACTGTGAAATAAAAAAAAAAAGGGTTTGTTACCTGAATATTTAAAGTATTGAATTCTTAGCTTTTATTTTCACTAATAAGTGTGTACCTGAAATTGCCACTTCTAAAATCATGCAGGTATTGTGTTAAACTTATAAATATTCATTTAAAAATATTTATTCGTGGTAAGATTTAACAAACACATTTGCTATTTACTGATAAACTATTATCGGGATTTAGAGATTTAGTGGTAACCAGTAGCCAAGCACACTGATCAGTTTCAATGCCCCGTTCGAGATGAGGAAATTTGGTGTGTACAAATGTTGATTCCAACTCTATTGGAAGAGCTTAAAATCGATATTTACTCAACGAAATGGTATTTAATGGTAAATAGAACACCAAATCGCAACCTCATGAATACTCGTGTTTAAATTAGACTTATTTATTTATCAGCAAGTAGGTTTTCTTATTATTAAAAATTAGTTAATATGTTTTTATCTTATTTTTTTTTTTCAAAACCAGCACCTATTGTTCATCCCGTAACAATAACAATTAAATTCTTATCTTAACATGAGCTTCAAAATCAATTCTAGTCTTGAGCAAATAGCCACAGCGCTTTCTCAAAGTCTCTACTAGACTTGGGTAACCCAACTGTGAGGGCATGATCACTTGCTCCTATTTCTGCAAGTAGATGGATAAACTTATTTCAGGTTTCCCCGGTATGCCTTTATACATTGTATATTTAGAGTGACCGTAGTTAATTTTTTTCCCCTACTTTAATTGTTATTAATTTAGGTTATATTATTATTTATTGTATTTTGCACATTAAGAATATTTTGCTTTTAAATTAAATAAGATTGTATGTTTTATCACTGTATATATTGTAAAATAAATAAATAAATAAAATAAATAAATAAATAAATTTTAAAAAAATAAGATCCCAGTATAATTTTATATTCCCAGTATATTACATTTTTGTAATTCTTTGGGTGCTCTCTGGGCATGTTTTAATGATTTTTAACATATAAAATCAGGACGTGATTCTGTACCAGTTTAACATTAAGTATTTATGTATTTTTTTGTTGCCGGAAATAAAAATAATTTGGGTTTTTAAAAGAAAGGTGTATCAACGTTTATGTATAAGTGAATATAAAAGTCTGTGTTAAATCTTTAAAAACATTAATTTTTTTTTTTCAGAAGTTCATTGCATATA
This sequence comes from Euschistus heros, assembly GCA_003667255.2. Classification (NCBI taxonomy): domain Eukaryota; kingdom Metazoa; phylum Arthropoda; class Insecta; order Hemiptera; family Pentatomidae; genus Euschistus; species Euschistus heros. The sequence goes on from RCWM02000020.1 coordinate 1,421,694, forward strand.
AAAAATATATTATACTTTTTTTTTAAATTACTGTGTATATATATTTTAAGAAATAAACGACATTTTAATATTGCATATATATATATATATATATATATATATATATATATATATATATATATATATAAAAAAAAAAAAAAAAAAAAAAAAACCTGTACCACTTACAACCCATGAAGGGTCTCGGGTTGTATCTAGGTAGGCTGTACTGTTTCTAAGCCAATGTTGTGAAAGGAGGTGATTTGGCCAGAATCACGCTCAACCGCCAGGTTTTTTCCCCATTAAACCCACTTTTTAGGAGGCTGGGTTGCCCCAGGAAAAATTGATCCACAGCCGAAATAAAAAAAAAACTGCAAAATATAAACTTAAAAATACCAAATGCTAAGGTTTAGATATGATTAGATTTTAATTTTTTTTAACTTGCTACATGTTTTTACGGAAACAGTTTCAAGAATGTATCGGTCCGTTACCTCTCGTATCAATTATTATTGTCTCTCAATAATAAGAAAAGATCCGAGATTTAAACGCTCGCCATAGAGCAAAAATTATTTTAAATTTGGAATTATATATATATATATATTTTAGTGTGTAAGGCGTATACACACAAATAAACGTTGAGCCACATCACCTAATTATTAATTTAACTATATTAATTGATAACAAAATTATGATAAACCATCTAAGATTTCTCAAAATGCTAGGGAGCAGTAAGAGGAGAATTTGGAAAACTTTATACAAGATTAATACAAGAAAAAAAATAGGGCTATGAATATATATATATATTTATTTATATTGTTTTATTTATAGAGTACCACCCCTAACCATATAACCAATATATATAAATATATATTAGGATTTTTAATATACTACAATCCCCCTTCAAGATCACACTAGAGTCTTGTGCTACTCATTAATAATAAAAATTAATAATATTAATATTATTATTAATTATGATAATATTAACTAGATAACCTACATTACTTATTATAAAACTGTATTATATATAACCGAAAAATCATTTTATATACTGATGTAAGTATCTACCTATCTTAAAAACATGTAATAATTTTTTTTTATTTTTATTTCAAAAGTTGATAATATTTTTTTAAACGAATAAGAATATGAAGCAAAAAACGAAAAAAAAAAAAAAAAAAAAAAAAAAAAAATGATGATAGAGAAGTTAGTTTAGGGTGGGGTCGCAAGACATACTAAAAGAAGCCTTTCTGTTTCTGTTAACACATTAATTCTTTTATTTTCATTTCTGTATATTCTTGAGAAATATATTATAATTATGTTCTATATTTAATAATAGCAAGAAATATGATAAGGGAACATATAAGAGTTGGTAAAAAAAACTAAATGAAGAAATATACCTGACGCAATAACAGTTGAAGTTCAAACATACAAGTAACTTGACGACTTTTAATGGAAGTTTTTGAAGAGAGAACTTTTAGCCGACTCCGTTTCTACCGTTTACACTCTACACATAGAATGTAAACCATTAAAACTCTGGAGGGGCTTCGTTTGATAAACACATATCTCAACTTTCTGCATTTACTCCGGAGTTTGCAATGGAATCAGAAAATAACATTTAAAACTCCCGATTACAGGCTATATTAGACTTCTTGTTTGTTTGTTTTTTTGGAGATTAACATCCTTAGTATTCCATCTAGGGCTGGAAGTCAAAGGTCAAAATTTCAAGCCATCAAGTTGGGATTCGAACCCACGATAAAATATTAATTTTATGTTTGCATTACCAATCTATTCCTGATAAACCTCCGAGGTGTCTGAAAAGAATATGGCCTAGCGGCCTTTTAACCCCCTGTCAGGCGCAACATGATTCGTAACTCGGTCGGGCGAAATTTATCTGAGAGATTGTAGAGTACTCAAACATGCAATAAATTTCATTGTTATTAGGAAATATTTCTGAGCCAGTCGAGTTTAATAAAAAATTAATAAAAAACACATTATTTCATAATAGAAGCAAGTTTTATAAATATAAAACATTTTTGTCCAAATAAAATTGCGACTTAATGTCCAATAAAAAGCTTCAGTCTGTCAGTGTTTCCGTATATTAGATGGATAGTCATGTATTCATATACAGGTGAAGTAGAAAGGGAGGAAATGGTTATTTATGAAAAGTGTGTCCCTTTCATTAAAGAGAAAATCCGCGAGACATTCGGAAATACATATTTCTGCTTGAAAGGAGTATGGTTTGGGTATCGCTGAGTTACACAAGGAAAAACAAGGAGCTTCTTGGAGGACCTTGGTGTGGAGGCGAGGCATATTGCGACGATGACTGAAAATTATAGGGTACATAGGACGGAATAATGCAATTTATGGTTATTACTTATGTGTAGAAAATTCTTTTATTTTTGGTTCTATGTTTATAAATATGTGTGTGTTAAGTAGTAGTAATATTAATTGTAGAAAGAGGGAAAGAGAAGAAAAAAAATAATAATAAGGGAAAAAAAGAGAGACATGTAAATATTATGAGGGAAATAAAATAAAACAGAAAAAATAAAATGAAATAAATAGAAAAAAAAAATATGAAAGGAAAAAAAAAATATTAGTTTTTATATTAAAAATATAAATATATATATATTATATATATATATATATATATATATATATATATATATATATATATATATATATATATATATATATATATATATATATATATATATATATATATATATATATATATATATATATATATATATATATATATTATATATATAAATATATTTTATAAATTATATAAAAATATATCTATTATATATTACGCCTTAGTATTACAGTGGGAACTGGTTATTTTGTCACTCGATAATTCGTCATATTCTGTAATTCGTCAGGTTTTTATTTTTTTTATATTGGCAACTATAAATAACAAAATTAAATACGTATATAATTCATTTTTTCCCCTTGCTACTTATTTATTCTTTAAACCGTCTCATTTGGTTTGTCAATAAAAAAATACGGCTATATTTATACATTTTGTAAATTATTTCATATAAAAAAACAAGCCCGGAGTCGATCCCTCCATTGATTGTAGTAACATATAAAATGAAGTATGAGTGCAGTTAACGAATTTCCGGATCAGTTAATACTGGAAAGCTCTTCCTACAAAAACATTAGCATCTGGCTCAGCAACTTTTGCTCCAGGTTATCTCAACTCAGGTCAAATGTGTATAATGTTCATCTGTTCGTTTTTACATTCAATAAATTGCAAAAAAAATTACAATTATATAGTTTAAAATGATTTTTTGTTACTTTACCAGCAAAATTCTGTAATTCATTTCCGTTATTTTGTCACCCCCTCTCCCCCACCCATGACGAATTATCGAGTATAATTTGTATCTACTGTATAACCAAATTATAAATATCATAAAATTATTGTCATATTATTCGAGTGTTATCTTTAGTTGAAGAGATTAGTATGTTGTGTATGTAGCAGCCCAATAAAGTTGGACAGCATTTTTTTTTAACCGAAGAAGTAAAATTATGACTTAAAATACAAGAATATTTGATATGTTAATGAAAAATTAGAATGTAATACACATGTTTAGAAACACTAAATTATGAAAGTTGAAAGAAAAATGATTCGTCAACATGATCTTTATTTTCCAATACATCCTCTTCGTTGAATGGTAAATTAAAAAAATCCCTCTTTTTTGCCATTTGATTTTGTAATAAATATAAGGTAATTTCACATCCGGGCCCAACTCATCTGACAGATTAGTTCAAACAGGTTTTCAATTTCTAACAATAAGAACTGTGGGGTCACCTGTGGTGTAGTAGTTAGCATAGCAACCTGCTAAACCCAAGGTCGCGGGTAAGGGCAGATGACCTTATTAGGATTTTTTAAAGGGAGTAAAAAATCCTTAGCTAGGCCGTCCTTCGGAAGGGACGTAAAATGGGGGTCCCGAGCCTGTGCGATGTCAGGTACTCGTAAAAGATCAAAATTTAGGACTCCCACCGTAGCATCGTCCGATTAGCCATACCAGCATAAAGTGACGTTAAACGAAATAAACAAACAATAAGAACTGTAAGTAATATTAAATAGTAATATCACAATTAATTGAGATAAATTTGAAAAAAATAATAATCGGTTAACTTACGTCTTCAGACGCAATTAATCTTTCAGATTCAATCATCTCTGGGTGCATCGGAGAAGGCAGTGGATCTAAAATGGGGGTAAGGTCGATGAGGAGATTGGGAGTCAGGAAGCTCAACTCTCTGTGGTGCAACACAAAATCTTGGTAGAACAAAACAAATTCTCCTCATTCCACAGATTAAAAACGCTTGACGAAGGGTTAATGTTTATTTTGTTGACGTTCTGCGAACTGAAGTTACTTTTTAAGTGGTTTTGATTATTTTTTTAATTGCTTGATGTAAGTATCGTAAAACGTCCTGACTTTGCACCTGTGTGTTAACTTTGCCCCATGTTCACAAAAAGGTTTCAGTTTAAGAAAAAGTGTTTTGCTGGTGTCTAAATGAGGGATATTTTATATTTTTTTAATTACTTAAGACAACCTGATTGGGTCTAAGGCATTATCACGTTAATCCTAGTTACCTCCCATGTTTTATAACGGTTAGTTGATTGTAGTACTTAAACAAGTGTGATTCCTTTGTGGGATAAAGTCGTGCTTACAACAACTAAATATTTCTCAAATCGAGTAAGTTTTGCATTCATTTTATTCAATAATAATTGTAATTTTAATATATGATATTCATTGGGCTCAAAATATTTGCCAAAGGCATGGTATTTAGAAATAAAATAGAATCCCCTTTTTGATATGAATTAGGAATGACTTTGCACCTGGTATATTTTAGTACAAAATCACCTCCCAGGAAATCACTCAAGTATAATAAAATTATTTGAGCCTTATTTCACTTGTAAACATACATACCAACAGTTATTTAATATTTGTTTTATTCAGAAAATGCAGAGGGACCTACGTTCAACCAAATTAAGAAAAAGGTTGGTGATTATATCGTTTTAATATATGAGGGGTTGTTATACTCTGGAAAAATCACAAAAAATATGAAGGACAAAGTAGTTTTTTCAACGATACAAAGAATGAACAGATCCTGGATGTGACCATCGAATGTAGAAGAAATAGAATGTGGTTAGGATGAAGTCTTTGGCGGCATTGCTCCTCCTAAACCAATCAATAAACGAGGATATTTTGAAGTTAAGGATTTAATAGGCGGGTAAAAATGCAAATGGGGTCACCTGTGGTGTAGTGGTTAGCATAGCAACCTACTAAACCCAAGATCGCGGGTTCGCAGCCCGGCAGATGACCTTAGGATTTTTTAAAGGGAGTAAAAAATCCTTAGCTATGCCGTCCTTCGGAAGGGACGTAAAATGGGGGTCCCGAGCCTGTGCGATGTCAGGTACTCGTTAAAGATCCCTATCCTAATTATACCTGGATAGGCAAAATTTAGGACTCCCACTGTAGCATCGTCCGATTAGCCATAGCAGCATAAAGTGACGTTAAACGAAATAAACAAACAAACAAAATGCAAATAATTTGGGATGACATTTCTCTTTTTGTTATTAACTTTTTTTCATCTATGTGCAACTATATTGACGAATGCTGTTAGAATTTTGACTAGTTATAGCTTTAAATTGTTCCAAGCCCTTGTGTTCGTTTTTGTTTTTTAATAATTTTAGTCTTACCATTGTAGATTGCTTGACTTTGCACCTCTTAACTACTATCGAGCTTTGGCTTTGCACCAGAATACGTTTCTAACGTTTTTTTAATTGAAAGCATATGGTGGTGAACAGGTATCCGGTTGAATTTTCACCAAAGTTTAAAAGCAATAAAATTAATTATAAGTTTTGTAAATTTTGCAATTCTAAGACAGACTTTAAGCTAATTATTCAAAGCAAATATTTTAATACATGCATTATAAACATTATTGTTAGGTAGTTAAAGAAGGAAGATCAACAAAAGTGGTGCAAAGTCAGGCCGTTTTACGGTATTAGATTGGCAGTCGTAAATATTGATTAATGAATTTAAAAAAAAAAATGTTTGTATTAATATTTAATAACATCTCTTTAATTCAATCACCTCTCATTACAGGATCATTGAAAATCCTTTCTTGTAATAATCATTGTGATTCAACTACATTTATCATTTGTTTTAATTGTCATTTTTTCATTCAATGTTATTATTTATATTAATATATAGGATTTCAGATACGTTTATTGAGTTATAAGAGAAACATTTACCTGAAAACGTATTAAATAGTATTCAAGTGTTGAAACCCATTCTCGATAAGTACGCACGTATGAGTCCTATGGTCCTCCCTAGCCGCCGCGCTAACTTCTGAAATGGAAGTCAAACCCGTTTCTCTAATAAGGACTCTAATACTTCAAAGGGAAGTTTTATCAGCGGATGGGGAACAGCACTTGGGAAATATGGAAGCTTCACTTATTGCGAATAAACATAATTTGTGCTGAAAGTTTCAGCCATCAAAGCGGTAAGTCTAAAAGCATGCCTTGGAAATCTTGCATATACATTTTAAATGAAACAGGAATTGAGTTTTCGTGATATCTTTGCTCTTAGAGGTAAACATTTCAAACGAGATCTTTCAAAACTTCTGTATTATATTGCAGTTTTATTTAGTTTAAAATATTTAATGATAAAATTTTTATTGTAATTTTTTTTTTATAATATTTAATGAACCTGAAAAAAAAAAATAGTTTCCTTATAATCCTTTAGCGGTTAACAAAAAGTGTAAATTAACTAATCCATAAATATACTTTACAGATTTTTAAATTTATCCAATAAATTCCAAATTAGAAAAAAATTCAACGATACAAAAAATAGGTAAATTTAGCTAAAAAGTTTAGCTAAATTTTTTTTGTTCGTTTTGGCCAACTAGGAACTAGCTGTCAACTACTTTGTCAATTTCAATTCCTTTTCCCTTGTTGTTTTCTTTTCCTTCAATATTATTTTTTATTTCTGAAAACATCTCTCTATGCTGTTTCTTTTGTGCTCCTATATAACTTATCCTTTGCGGATGACCAGGTCATCATTGCACAAGACACAGAAGATCCTGGATATATGTTGAGAAAATTAAATGAGGAACACCAGCAATGGGGACTAGTTATTAATGCTGAGAAAACGGAACACATGAAAACCAACAATGAGGATATAGAACTGAACTCAGAAGTGGTTCTAAAAAGAGTTAGACATTTTAAATATATTGGCTCTATAATTGAAATAGATGGTGCATGTGATATGGAAATAAAAAGAAACATTTCAGATAGTAAAAAGACCATATCAATGCTCAACTCGGTATTATGGAATAGAAGCATTATCCCCAAAACAAAAAAAAATATATATTCAATAGTATATTATTAAGTATTTTGACTTATGGATCAGAAACTTGGAAGTTAAAAAGCAGCCTCAGGAAAAAACTCCTAAGCACAGAAATGGACTAATGGAGACGAGCGGCGGGAATATCCAGAATGGACAAAGTAAGAAATGCAACCGTCAGAGAAAAGATGGAGGCTGAAAGAACCATTCTGGAGGATATAGAGAAAAAACGCCTGAAATTGTATAAACATTTGAAAAGGATGCATGAAGAAAGACTTCCCAAAGTAGTCCACCTATGGTAAATCAGGGGAACACGAAGACGAGGAAGACCTGGGAAAATGAAGTGGAGGAGTCCATGATGGGTCATGGTCTACAGGAGGATTGGACCTTGGATAGGATATTATGGAAGGAAGCCATCCAATCACTAGGTTAAGGAAACCCACTATTAGTGGAAACTCCTGTTAAAATTTTTTTTTAAAAAATATGATGTGGGGGGGGGGGGGTGAAGAACTTTGTTACATTCTATAATTCAATATTTCACTTTTTTGCCCTGCTAGTTGATGATCAACAATCAAGGACATCTGTTGGAAAATCAACTTGTCTAGCTGTTATATTTCATTTTCTTTTTTTATTTATTTTATCATTCTTTTTTTTTTATTCTATTTTTTTTTGTTTATACCATCACAGATTTTTGGTTTATGAATAATTGTTATATTTTTTCTTTTTCTTTTCTATATATGTTTATTTTAATTTCAATCAAGAACTGTGATAATTTTGTTGTAATTTATCTTAATTAAAAATAACATTACACCTGCCAATTACAGGTAGTATGCTAAGATGCCTGGAATCAGTAAAAATATAAGAAATACACGACCCTTACATTAGGTTACTATGGAAGTGAAATAAATAAATACAAAAAAAATATATTATATTTCTTTTGATGAACTGTTCTTTTCAGCTTCTGAAAATTTGTGAGAAAAAAAAAATTCAACGTTGGTACTAACAATTATTTTGTTAAAGAAGTAATTCCCAAGAAATAGTAAATTTGAAAGAGGAATAGTTATATGTTCAATAAATCATTTATTTTGTTGCGATTAAAGATCTTCATTTATAAATTTTGTATTTACCTTCTTAGGTCATGTTCTTTTCACTATTTTTTATAGCAATTCCAAAATGGAATAACAAAAATTATTAATGCGTCGACTTTTTTAGGTTTAGGAATTTCATAGAAAATACTAAGATATTATCATTTATTTAAATGTTTGTATATGCTTGTAAATTAAAATTGGCTAGAAGTGTTTATTCCTTTTAGAAAATTACACATAATAAAATTTTTTTAAAAATATTATCAGCAAACTAACAATTTTCCACTATTAAACATTACAGCAATGTCTCTATGAAACGTCTCTACGCCATCTATCAGCATTACTACCAGGCACCGCAAAGATTTTTTAAGGAACTTGTGATTTATATATTCAAGTCCCCATTTTTTCAGCAGTGCCATTCGGAATGACGTGATAATGCCGGTATTTTTTAAGAGGCTACCTCCTCTAAAAAACTTTAGTGCTTACTTATAATCCTCCTCTCCTTCTCCATTTTTCCTCCGGAGGTCTTTTAGATGAACTCTTTTACCTGAGCGTCCGAGAAACTGAAAAATAGGCCGGATAATGTATTTTATGTATTCTATGGGAGAATGGAGCCTGATTAATGGTAGCACTTCGAAGGCATCACTTTATCTCTCCTCTTAACAGGAGATCCATTATTATTATGTATACCTCCACTGACGAGGGCTACCAGAGAACGAGAAAATTTCAGATTATTAACCCTCCAATCTTCCTAATTTATTAAATAATTATTTCCCTAATGTAAATTTTTTAGATCCTTAAACCGATAACCGGTAAGTAACAATTAAAAAATATACACGATTGTTTAAAATATCAAAATTAGAAAGTAATTTTAAATTTATTTTTCTGCAACCGTTAAATAATGGGAACAATATTCAATTAAAAACAGCTGATTAACGTTCCATTTTATTCTCTTGTGAGTAAAAAAACCCATAAGCTTAACTTTAATTCTCTAGAGTGTAAAGCAAAATTTAAGTGCTACGTTAATATATACCTCAATACAAACTTGATTATTATTTATTTTAAATTATATAATTATTATTTTATCTAAATGCACTGTTTTTACATAAAATGAACAATTTAAAAACATTTTTAAAAAAAGGAGGACAAATTTTAATAAGTTATCTATATATATTTTTTAAATCAATAATTAATTCACAGATAGAAAATAAGGAAAATACTTACTAATGACATAAGAACTGTAGGGTTAGAACTAGCACACAAAATCGGCTACATAGGATACCACTGCCAGAAAATCCGATCTGATACGATCCATTAAACTTTTATCTTTAGTTTATAAATGTTTTTATGCTTTTAGAACTAATGATTATTGTTTTAGCATTAGAAATTAGTATTTAAATATACTAATTATTATAGAAGTGGGAATATATTCAACTGTTCCTAGCTTATGTACGAGTACATCCCCAAATCAGATAGAAGGGCAATAAGATAGAACGGATCACAAACATTGCCAATTATCAGCCGTCTATTCTGAAGTGGGACACTTGAATGCTAATACTTGGGGAAACAGCCGTCACTGCGACTAACTTCCCAGTCCCAGTGTTAAACCCGCTTTGTCAACATTCCCGAGTCACTCTGCTTTTACTTTTGTTTCAAATTAAAACAAAGAGCAAACGGATCAGTTCTTTTCATCTTGAATGTTTTTACAGCACTGCTATATACTCACTGATATATAATAAAGTATATGTTACCATTTTACATGACTCACCAACTTATATACAAATATATGTAGCTTATCAATATCAATAAGAACAAGCCATTTTCGTTTGTGATCACAATCCATGAAAATTACGGAACCAATCTGTACCATATTTTAACTACATCATCTTTAGAGTTCCAGAAAAGTTTAGTAATAAGAAAATTTAGTTATTTTCGATTAATTTGTTATTAAAAAAACGATAGTATGTGGATAAAAATGAAGTTTGAAAATCGACCGGTAGGTGACATTTTCCGTGTGAGGTTACAAAGAAAGCTGTGTTATATTCAGCTTGAAATTCATAGTAAAATTTTCAATAAAATGTCCAATTAAATTATTTAAAAATATTTAAATATGTGGTACGACATTTGGTTCCCAAGGAAGTTTGAAAATCGCCCAATATGAGGTTGGTACCATTCCGCAATAGAGTTTACAATGGTAAAACTACTGAACCCATCTGTATCAAATTTTAACTATATCATCTTCATAGTTCTAGTAAGGGTTAGCAATAACAAAATTCACAATCCTAAAAATTTAAATGTACAATGACAGAAATGAGGTTTCCCCAGAGAGGAGATATACAATAGAGCAGTCACGAGTGGGGGTGGGATTCGTTCCTTCTCCACTATACTACCCTAACCTCAGAAGTTACAACTAAAGTTACAATTCTTTGCTTTCAATTTCTTATTTTTTACGTAAACCTATCCTCGTTGAGTTTTTATATTGTTTATAAATTCATTCCACATTAAGTATGCCTTTTTGTGCTGCAATTGGATGTAAGAACAACAAGACTGGAACTAAAAATAATAAGCAGCTTAGCTTTCATAAGTAAGTAACTAACGCAAAATTCTTTCATTGTACCTAGTCAAATAGTTCGCGATGGTGTTAAATGCAATTACTTTTTTATAATAAACTCCACGTCAAAAGTATCACAATACTTTGAAATATTTGAATTTTTATTAGTAAATATAACTTTTATATTCAATAAAAATCTTTTTTATTAACAAAGTTTAAGAAAAAATGATACCCTGTGTTTGAAGGAATTTTATTGCCTATACCTGCATCTGCAGCAGTCTAAAATAATATTGGTGAGTTGGGAACTAGGCTAACCCTGGGTAGCGTAGTGGTGGGGGGAATACTAGTCCCACCTGCCTGTAGCCCCGCCCTATCTCAATAGCAGCTCTATTTGTATATCTCCTCGCTGGGTTTCCCGCAGTGTCATATACTTTTATGGTAAGAAATTAAAATCCAACCAGATGAAATTATAAAAGTACCTATTTTTGTTGAATAAAAACTATTAACAAATCCAAATGTCGATCCTTTGCTTTTTGATATTGTGTTTAATAACATGATTCACGGGCCTTAAGTTGTAAGTTTTTCTTAATAATAACTGTCCATGCAGAGTACTAACTCATACATTAAAATTAAATATTGGATTACTTAATCTTCAAACACCTAATCAGTGCAACTTTAACTAGGTTTAAAAGTTACTACTACCACTGTCTTCACTACTTACGCTGATGACACATGTGTGTTATCAGTAAACAATGATCCCTTCATTGCCTCTCAAACACTCCAATCCCATATCCTAAACCTTCAAGAATGGTGTCAAAAATGGAGAATCGAAATAAATCCAAACAAATCCCACCAAACAACCTTTACACTTCGTCGTAAACCTACGACATCCTATCCTACAGTATCCTTTAATGATATTCCACTAATCCCTGTTGAACAGATACGCTACCTAGGACTCCACTTGGACAAAAGACTAACTTGGAATCCACATACAAGGCTAAAACGACAAGAAACTGCCTGTCGTTTCAGACTACTTCTACATTTACTAGACAAACGTTCAAAGCTCCCAATTAATTACAAAAGACTCATATACATGACTGTGATTAGACCTGTTTAGACGTACGGAGTTAAGCTTTGGGGCTCCACTAAGCCATCCAATTCATCTCATATTCAATCCTTACAATCCAAAATCCTTCGTAAAATCCTCAATGCTCCTTACTTTGTCACCAATAAACTTATCCATAAAGATCTTAATGTTCCATATGTTGCTGATTTAGCCCACACCAGATATCTATCCTTTCATAGTAAGCTCCATAATCACTTAAATCCGTTAGTTTTTCAACTTGCTTCCCACTCAATTCCTGATAATCCTCCGAGGCTTTTGAAACGAAGATGGCCTAGAGACCTTCTAGTGTAGAATTTTTAATAAAGTGCTACTGATGAGTAGTTCTTTTCAGGTTTTAACATGATATTATAATCGTTGTCAATACATTTACTTGGTGTATATATTCTGTACAGTTGTAAATTTCAATAAATGCAAAAAAAAAAAAAAAAAAAAAAAAGTTACTACTATTTAAGAAATAATGCTCAATTATCAGTAAAAAATATATAAGTTCTTTAATTATGAGAGCGGGCGACGGGGGATTTAATTAGTAATATAACAAGGAGATGTACCGGCTAATTAATAAAAAATGTTAAGAAACTACTCTGCAGAAGCAATGCAATGAGAGATTTTTTGTTTGAAGGTTGCAGGGTAATCATCTCTTCAGGCATATCGTAAAATATGAAATAATTGCTGGTCAAATGGAAACTAACGTCAGAAACTAGTGGGTTGGAATCAGGAGTTCTATAATGACATTTTATAAGTGGCATTCCAAATGCATTCCCAATCCACACTGGTGACAGAATTAATTGGACCTAAGATAATCTAAGTATTGGCTTTTTAATACCATCAACAACCATTATTCAGATAAGAATAGCCAAGGATGACTACCTAAAAATATTTTTTAAAACAATAGTTCAATAATTACTTCTCACCAAGCATGCGAAAGTGGTAATATATACACATCAAATAGTATAAAACGCCTAGTATAGTATAGTATAGTAGTATAGTATAGTATAAATGGAATGTCTAACACATCGTAACAGTAGAAACAAATATTTTACGAGTTATATAGTGCGTAACAATGAATATTGTTACAGAAGCAACAAAGTTTTTTTTCCTTATACGCAGCGCACATATTTTTATCCAAAATTAAATTTTCGAATTGGACTGAATAAAAAACAATGCGATATTGCATTTTTTTAACGAATCCTAGTAATTCTCACTATTAAATCTGTTGGGAAAACTATGATTTTCAAACACTTTTCGACAGCAGTATAAAGATAAATAAACCAACGATATACCACATAGGTAGGTGGAAATGCCTTCCTTTGTAAAAACAGACTCCATAAAATTCACCTCAAAAAGTGATATTCCTCAATATCATCTGTATTCAGAAGCCAACGGCAAAATTGAGGTCTACATTCATTATCATTAGGTTTTAAACCTTACATTGTGAATCTAATAAAATAAATCCTAAACAATAATAATTAAATAAATATACCAACATAAAATCCTTTGATCTGGTGTCGCTTTATTGACAGTTTTCCTTTATTTTCAATAAAACAATAAATTTTTTATTTTTACAGAGTTTATTCTGTTTAAAATACAAATTTCCATTAAATACAAAATACAAAGTAACTGATTTGTATGACAAATGAAAACACGATGTTTTTTCCGGTTTTGAAAGTTAATTTATCCATGAAATCGATACGCAATCATTAATTTAATCATACTAAATGAATGATGGTTAAATTTGCAGGTTTTTTGTGAGATTTGCAGTTTCGTGGATAGTTTTTTTCGAAAAACGGTGAGCGTTGAAGTATTATAAGACATTGTAACTTCCCTATATAAGGTGAAGATTATGCTATTCTTCAGGTCCCAGATTTGTACTCTGCTATTATAGGAAATTTAATGCTAAATCCGAAAATGTGGTAAAAATTTGAAAAATGTTTAAACAAACTGGAGATATTACAGCTTTAATAGCAAAAAAACGTGGACAAAGTCTTTGAAATATCGTTTATCTGCAACGTATCGGAATAGCAATGTAAGGTCTGCGGCATTTTTCTTCATTTTTGATCTAGTTTCTTTTTTAAACAAAGAAGTATTCGTCATGTATATTGGACAAAACTTATATGGATTAAGTAACCAGTGAGTTTGTGTTCTATATCAGAGGTCTCCACACTTTTCAGCCTTCGGGCTATACTGATTACTTCCAAGGGCCAACACCGTTTTAATTTTTCTGCCAGTATCTATAACTTCAATGACTATGTGCTGTACTGTTACGACCACGACACTTGACGACGTCTGTAGGTTACACGCGGAAATCGGTAATGCATATCTTTGAGTTCCGAGGAGTGATCGAATTTTATTTGAATGAAAAGGATCGTAATCCAACCGAATTATAAAATAGTGAATGGCTGTGGAAGTTAGCATTATTCGATGATTTAACAAAACATATGAACGAACTCAATTTAAGGTTGCAAGTAGGAAACCGGCTTCTCCCTGATATATACACTTATATCAAATCATTCCGGAAGAAAATAATACTGTTTCAATCATAATTTCGTAAAATAATGATTCACATATTTTATAACATGTGAAATATTCAACCATACTACTGAAACTCAGTTTTCCGTCGCTTTTGCAGCCGAAGTTTTGAGTGATTTGAATATAAATTTAGATAACCGTTTCTCAGACTTTGATGTCATTGCGAATAAAATTAAATTTTTTTCCAAATTCTTTAGATACCGACATTGAAACACTAGCCCCAGAACTTCGACTTGAAATTATCGATCTACAGTGTAGTGATATATTTAAGAACAAATATCAAAACCCATCTTTGTTGGAATTTTAAGGGTGCATCGCGTAGCTCTCGCGGGCCGGATTGATGTCACTGGCGGGCCAGATCTGGACCGCGGGCCGTAGTTTGGAGACCCCTGTTCTAGTTCATAACCCATATAAATAAACAAAAATGAATATATTTGATATCATAAGAAAAAATCGGTACATTGACTCGGTTCTGCACCTAACTGTATATTTATCAATATTTAATACAAATTGATTTAGCATAGTATACGTCAATAAAAATTCGTCAGACAAAATATTAAAATATTATATTATTAAAATATTTTTTGTCAACCTTATATGCAATATAATATAAGTTGAAAAGTAACGCTTCTAAAATGATTTCGAGGAGAGAATAAATCAAAGGCAGGAGTTCCCCGCGGGCCAGAGGTAATAAGGATAATACCTTTTGAGAGGACGCCAAGATATATCGGATAGCATATTTGTGCCGGTAATGGGAGGCCTGGGGCCAAGCACCGCCATGCAGCTCCGATACAACAACCGATAGATCCCCCCCCCCTCCTATCGGCTTCAGATTAAGCAAACTCCCTACTTTATTGCCCCTCCCTAATGCCGTCCAAACCGCTTCTCGGTTAGTGGCATCGTTTTATTTATAATTAACCGTAATAAAGTGAATGACGACATTATATTAGAATTAGTCCAGTCAATAAACACATTGTAGAGTGCATGAAATATGCGATAATTTTGGACTTCTTAGCTTCGTTAGGAGTAGTTAGAAGGTAAACATACTAAAAGTCCCCGCAGCTGGGGGGTGACCTAACGGTGGAGGGAGGGGAGAATGTCCCATTTTTGGAGTCGATAATATCTCAAAAACAGTTGACTCTAGAAAAATATGTTCCAATCAAAATTAAAGTTAATTATATTTCCTATAATATATATCCTTGAGATATATATTATTGGAAATTGGTGATTTTTGGGGGAAAAAAAAATAAATGTTACCTCACTTTTTGTCAAACATTTGCTTTGAATGCCAGAAACGTATAATTAAAGTAAATTTTAATTTAATGCTCTACAATTTTGATTTTGTTATTTTTTCTGAAAAACGATCGTGGAAGTGTTTGACAAAAACTGAGGTAACATTTGTTTTTTTCCGAAAATCACCGATTATCAATAACTTATATCTCGAAAAACGTTAGAATTTCGACAAATGTATATAGGATTAACTTATAGGACATTTAATTATCTTTAATTTTGATGTGAAATAAATTTTTTTAGAGTCAACCGTTTTCGAGATATAATCGAAAAACCAAAAAGTAAACTTTTCCCTCCCACCCCCACAGTTAGCTCACTCCCGGGGGTTCGGACTTTTAGTATGTTTACCTTCTAACTACTCCTAACGAATCTATAAAGTAAAAAATTATCGCATATTTCATGCAAATACACCCCTAATTTCTGCACTCATTGACTTAACTAAATGTATATATCAGATCACATCAAAAAAAGCGGATGTTCATGAACAAAATATAATGACTGTGAAGCTAAATACTTAAAGATCAATAAAAAAAAGAATAAAAGAACATATAATGGTATAAAATAATATGGCCCAGAATTCCAACTTCGCTATCCACTTAAATGATATTGTGTGTAAAAATTTATTCATAGGCCTAATAGCTTAGCTAAGCACTAATAATGTAGTATCCGCAAAAGTTTCTTAACAGTCCCTGTCCAACTGGATCATACATTAAAACAGAAAAATGGATGTCTAATTATGCTTTTACGTAATCTTCAAACACCTAATTAGTATATATTTCACCAGGTCAATAATTAAAGCTATGAATAAAAATATCATTGGAGAAATAATGATCAATTGCCTACTTCAATATAAGATTTTTATCGGTAAACAAATAAAACCATAATTATTAGTTAAAATTATTTAACTTCTTTACTTAGTGGAAGATAGAACGGAGCCGTGATGTGTGATGCAAGTCATATATATCACTAAAAAATATAACTTAAGTATTTCTTTAAACAACTTATATACATAAATTAATTAAAAATATACTCCGCTAGCATTCCACGTCACGGCTTCGCCCGTTCTTTAAGTCAAGAATTTAGATAACTTTAACTAATAATTTAAGTTTTACTTATCGATAAAAATACTTGTAATGAAATATTCAATTGAGCACTATTTCCTTGATTGATATTTTCACACATAGCAGCAATTTTCAACCTGGTTAAAATTCTACTAATTAGATGTTTGAAGATTATATAAAAACATAATTAGACATTTACTAATATGACATATTAATATTCATGTATTAAAATTTTTAAAAAATTACTCATGGTTGGTAATCTAGACGGACAGGGACTATTAAGAAACTCTTGCGGATAATGGACTGCATTATCAGTGCTTGCAACTAAAGACCCACGGATCATATTTTCACGCACAATATGAAAAAACGAAGGATCGACGCTTTGGTTTGGTTATAATTTTGATTCGGCAGTAACAATTTTATCGACTTCATCTGGATGAATTTTTATTTCTAACCTTAAAAGTTTATGACAGTGTGGCACACTTTGTTTCAGTCAATTAAGACTGTACATTTGAATGATTATTATAGTAGACTTTACAATTGTAAACCTTACAAGAACTGTGAAGGTTCCGAGTTAATATAGTTAATATAGTAGTTAATATTTGGTTCCGATGAGTAAAATAGTTTTACTAATGGTTGCAGAATGGTGCTCGCTTCATCACAACGTCACACCACATGCTTAAATCAATAATATTTCTTGATAATTTAATTGATAATAAGTAAATGTATTGATTAATTTCAAGCTTTATATAACAAGTCAATGGTAACCTCTCTTGAATGGCACTGGCCACCTGTCGGTCAATTTTCAAACTTCTCCGCGCACCACATATTTTTCGGTTTTTTTAACAACTTAATATAAAATAAGGTTTTTTTATTACTAAACCTTCCGTGAACTATGAAGATGATGTCATTAAAATTTTGTACAGATTGGTTCAGTAGTTTTCGCGGTTAGTGATCACAAAAATCCAAATAAAGAACTAAAAAAAAAAAAGATAACTTTTTTTCTGAATCCCCTGCCATTCCGGTATACCCGGAAATGAGGAGGTGGATGGAGCAGCAAGAGAGGCCCACCAATTAGAAACCATTACACCCACTTTCTTGTCGGCGGCAGAGATGTTTCGACCACTCCACATGAATATTTTGGGTGAATGGCAGAGTGCATGGTCGGCATCGGAAGATAATAAATAGGGCTCGGATGTTTATGCAATTAAAAATTAAAAATATGTGCATAAAATATGGATTTATTTTTGATAAATATGCAGGTAAAACAAAATAATATGCACAAACAATTAAAGTATTTTATTAATTATTATAATAAAACTAACTAAAAAAAGGTTATAATAAGTAACTTATAAAGTTATAAGAAAAATTGAAGAAAAGAAGTTGATTTATAAAGATAAGTTATTCATTAGTAAAATTTTTGGCAACACCATACATCCTCAAATTTTCAAAAGTAAAACATTGCCGGTCAGAGCTAAAAATTTTTATATTTATTAAATGATCTATCAACGTCCACAGAAGTCACCGGAGCACGTATAAAAGGTCTCTAATACAGAAGGGCTGAGCGGTATCTTCTTTCTCAATGGTTCTCTTAAGAATGTTATTGATCATTTGTAAATTTTCAAGTCCCGGATTTTTTTTTACAAACATCCTCTACTTTTTAACGGATTTTTGAACTGTAAGTTCCTTGAATATTTTTTTTAGTTTTTTTTATAGCATCCTTTACCATTGCTAAGCTTTCTGGCAGCTATAAATTTTGTGTTTCCAGGTTTTTGATGATTTTAACTAAAAACCCAACGTTAGTCGGAATGAAGCATAAATTATTTTTCAACGAAGTCATATGGAGTAAATTTTGGGCTTTTAGAATTAACACCACTGCTGTATCGTCCAGTTTAGAAACCACATTTTTAATTTTGTCGAAATTTATTGAAAAGTAACTGGCTGCTTCTAGTCATGTTTCCCATCTTGTGATATTTGGTTCAGGAGGTAAATTTAATTCTGGGTAGGTCTGTTTTAAAAGTTTTACACGACTCAGCGCTTTCAGAAAGATTTTTTTCACATTGGAGATGAGCCCAACAACATCTTTAAATTCATTTCTGGTTGTTTCTACAACTCTGTGAAGAGCATGTGCTTGGCAGGTTACGTGAATCAAATTAGGGTAAAATATTTTCAACGATTTGGCAGCCTTGACCATATATGGTGCAGCGTCAGGAAGAAAAAGAAATACCTTGTTGTGTAGAATTCCGTTCGACCAAATCAAGGACATCGAATCATTAAAGAATCGGGCAATTGTCTCATAGTTTACATTTATCTAAGAGCTGTAAATTTACAAGATAAGGTTGAGATGGTTGTTCAGAGAGCTTTCCGATAATAATGTTAACTACGTAACTCACAAGAGCGACAGTAGTTCCGTCTTTGATATGGACGCGGATTTTCACTATTGTCTCCTCGTAAATATCGGAAAGATAATTTTTCGGAATGGTACTCCCGTCGAGCATTTTGAGGCCAGTGTTTGTTTCCAAAAAGTGTTGTAACTCGGGGGTTGTTAATTGTATAAAATTAAATATCAGCACTAACAAATGCACGGCAAAGGTCGTGAAAAACGGGTGATATTATAATGGACAACGTTTAAGGAGTATAGAACGATTTAGTTGCCTTTTGTTTCGCTTTTATGTTTTCTTTATGTTTGGTCGTTCCAATATGCTGTGTCACTTGAGACTTCCGAGCAGTTGAAACCACTACATTGCAACTTGTGCAATATAAAACCACGAAATCGGCTCGAAAAGTTTCCTTTGGGAAATCTCGTAAATACTTGTTCACTAATTCAATCGTTTTACACTTTAGTTTTGGCATCTTTACCAACGTGGGTGACGCTGTGAACGATGAAAACTGAAATAAATGCGTTTGCGTACTTTGTTTGGGAGTTAAAGAAAGGGGAGAGGATTCTCAGCATTTAAACAGTAATCTGCTATGAAGTAAAAGCCGTGGCTTTTCGTGGTATTCTGTGTGTCTGATGCATTAATTCTTTATCGGCTCTAAACTTTATTTTTTCAAAAAATGAAAACGTTTGACGCAATTAAATGAATATGCAATTAAAATATGCAAAAACCACGAAAATATGCATAAATATGCAAAAACCACTGGAATATGCATAAATATGCAACATAAAAGCTGCTTTAATTGGCCCAAAACATGTTTCAAAAGTCATAATAGTGATATACGAAGCATATATTAAAATATGCAAATGCATAAACATCCGAGCCCTAATAATAAATTAAAAGAAATAAAACCGAACATCGGTGGCTGGGCCTCATCCTCCAGGCAATGTAGAAGGGAGGAAGTCATAATCACGCGGTTAAGAATTTCTAGTACTATAGAATTTATAAAGAAAATTAGGTTATATAATTGTATTATATAATTGTATGTTAGTTACTTTATTAATTACTATTTTTTTCTCTTAATTTATTTTTTATTATTTTATTTTTTATTTTATCTATTTATTTATTTTATCTATTTTTATTTTTTTTTGTATTATTTTTTTTTTGTAAATCGTATTTATGGTTGAGATTAATATAATTTATTAGAAATTTATTATTGTTATTGTCATTGTTGCAATGCAGGTGGTATAGTAAAGTTCGGGTGTATCCATAGCAGTTTTTTGCCCTTAAAAACAAACAGCAACAACAACAAACGAAAAATGGCTTGTCCTATTGTTTAATCATATAGATTAATTAATCTTAATTAATTCAAATGTACATTTCGTTAAGCTTAAAAATATAAGATATATTTCGTTAAAGAAATATATCTCTACACGCGTGGTTCGTAATCTCATAGCAACTCATTGGACAAGAAAGGAATCGCACCCTCCGAACTAATAATATTTTCTTTTGTTCAAAAGAAAATCCGCCTATAACTAGGTCATATCCTACCCATCCATGCAATACTTCCGTTACATTAAAATAGCTTTCGTACAAAAACTGTAATCATCTGTGGGGCACCCAGTGCTCTGTTGGGAACAATCAGGCCAAAAGTTGCTCAACAAAGTTCCATATTAACTTCACACAAGGCGGTCTGTCCTGATTCCAACTCTGTAATCGAAACAAGAGTTGTTTTTTTGCGTGTCTTCTTTCATATCCCCTTGTATATTCTGTTCAGCTGTTTGCCTTTTGAACTTTGAACGTGCTTATTTCCACTGTAATCACTTTAAACAGCCATAACATTAGAGCTCGCTTTGGAATAAGTAAAATCTAAATCCATGTTTATTAATAATCTATTTTTTATTTTTTGCGCCATTTTCTTAAAAAAAAAATTGGCAAAGAATTACAATCTACCTCAACGAGGACACTAAGTAATATTATTTATTGATCCATCCCCACAATATTTACAATAAGAAATTAATAAAAAGAAGAGAAAAAAATTAGTAAACAACCTCAAAATTTATTATTCAAAAAGTGAAAAAATAAATAAATAAAGAACCTCAAACTATAAAATAAAATTTATTATATTAAGATGAAATGAAAGCAATAATGATAGTAAAAAACAAAATAGGATTAGATTACAAGTTAAAAATTCAGTCATATTTTATTTACACTATACACTCACCCTGGGAATCTCCTAACCAGACTGGTCCCTCCACTCATGGAGGGATATCACATTTTATACAGGAAATGTGTAAGTATGCGTACGAATAAAAGGTTCCATTTGATGATAACTATTAATATAAATTGAAATTATGTTTTACTTTATTTAAGATAATACAATTATAAAGTAATTTTATGGCAAACAACCCATTATAACAAAACTTTTATAACCTGACATCTATATTATATTTTTTTTTATATTGACTACTTCAACATAAACCACTAACAACGCTCCAAGATGCTATGAATCACAAACCTCTACCTAACTACAATCAAACATATTTGTGCTTACGCAGATGAGTTTTGGAGCTCTATTAAGCCATTCAACTATTTATCATTTGTCAAAAATCCTCTATTTTATATCATATCGTATATCTATTTATATATATCCTCATCATCATATCAAAAATATGCTATATTGAAAAAAACTATCTATAATTATCTGGATTACACAAATATTGATGATTTGGCCGAAGCAAACTTACCATATTTGGCTATCTACTTAAACATATCCTATTATAATCCAGAAAGGGAGAGAGAGAGAGATAGAGAGAGAGAGAGAGAGAGAGAGAGAGAGAGAGAGAGAGAGAGAGAGAGAGAGAGAGAGAGAGAGAGAGAGAGAGAGAGAGAGAGAGAGAGAGAGAGAGAGAGAGAGAGAGAGAGAGAGAGAGAGAGAGAGAGAGAGAGAGAGAGAGAGAGAGAGAGAGAGAGAGAGAGAGAGAGAGAAGGGAGGGAGAGGGAGAGAGAGTGAAGAGAGGGAGAGAGAGGAAAAGGTGTAGATATGGTATATCCCTAGTTGCTATGGGAGGTACGGAAGACTGGCGGCGAGGACTGTCGTTGGAGCCATTTGCTAATATAAGATACCAGTGAGCAGTTGGAAATATTTTTTCAACTAGAGTGCAGCCAGTTATTTTGCAAATTTGTGTTTACTCTGGACTGCAACATTTGAGAAGTATGGGATATCGATTTTTTTCATGTTCTTATGTTTAGTTAAAATAATATCCAGAAAGCGGATATCCTAAGCTTCTTTTTGAAGTATACCTTAAGTCACACACGCTTTTAGGTTACGTATT
Source organism: Euschistus heros (assembly GCA_003667255.2). Lineage (NCBI taxonomy): Eukaryota > Metazoa > Arthropoda > Insecta > Hemiptera > Pentatomidae > Euschistus > Euschistus heros. The sequence continues at coordinate 1,444,380 of RCWM02000020.1, forward strand.
TACATTTCTTGGTGTAAATTTCCACAAAAACTTTAAGTGTACTTTTTTCGTTTGACATATCTCCTGTTGCCAACATTAGCACTGGCAACTTTGTCAAAGCAACTATTTAGTTGCTTAAAATAAATTCAAATGAAACACACTGAATAGAATGCGTCCCTTTGCACGGGATACTTTTAAGTTAATTGCGCCCAGACCTATTCCAAGGGCGACTAAACAATTGCCGGCAGAAATGAGTCATGTGAGTTTCTACGTAACCTCACGAACTGTCAACTATTTAGTTGCTATACTGCTCCATGCTATAAGGCCCTGTTCTGACATGCTCATTCTAAAATAATTAAAGAACTTGTTTGGATGTTCATTCAATCTGTAGAAGAGCTTATAAAATTGCCCGTCAAGAAGTCGGGAACTAATTATTGGATTTACCCAAAACATTTTGATCCTTTCCCTATTTTTTCGACGTCTCAAAATAAGCGCAACAGCACAGGTGGTTTCCAAGAACTCCATTGTGGACTAAGCTGAGAGGCAACTATTTAGTCACCAGCGCGGTGGTGGACAACGTATGGCTGAGTAAACTGTTTAGCTGCTGGTGATTAAAGTTGCCAGTGCGCGGAGACCCTAAAAAGAGAACCACTACTCGTAGACGCAAAGCAGCTAGTCTCTAAATCACCTTACAAGAATCAGTTGACCAAGTCGCTTAGCAAAAGTTCATTCAAGAAGACTTCCTTGAGTCATCCCGGTGTAATTGACCAACTAGTAGGCAGGGAGGACAAAAGGCATTCATAAAAAGTAAATACGATCCACACAACGATTCGATTCATGACCCTTCCCTTTAGCGGATTCATCAACTATAATGACCCGTCCTTCGTGGTGTCAAGTTCTCTGAACAGGTGTGGGTAAAAAGTGTTAAGTGCCAAATGTAGGCACACTAAAATAGTGGCGGGGCTAAAAGAGCCCGTTATGTTTGCGATTTCAATAAATCACTTTTTTCCTGTAATAAATTAATTCTCCACCATTTGGTATCATTTAGTTCTGTTTTAAACTATTTTTGTGAAATTTATCTGGTGCTATATTGAAAACGTTTCGTAAATCGTCAGTTTTTAAATGAAATAATTGATGTTGATCATTGGTTTTTCCTCTCACATTTAGGAAACTTTTTCAAATTGAAAGGAACTTAAAATCAAAAACAAAAGAGGTGCGCCCATATTTACCTCTTTTCCCACATATATATCATCTGATTATATTTTTTTATAGCTATATTTGTAAAACTTTCATATATGATTGACATTTTAAACTTAACAGTTAATATGTTTGATATAAGTTCATTCTGATTCTCAATCTTATAAGCACACTTCATTAAAATTTGAGTCCTTTCGAAAGGGACTTAGAAAAGAAGCCCCCTCGATGTATGAAGTAGCAAGATAGAAGAGACAAGTTGTTGGACGAGCTGTGAATGTTTAATAGCTCTCTCGGCAGGAGGGCCCTTGATGCTGCAGAAAGGAGCGAATTAGATGTCTTTATAGCGGCCCCCTGTCTACTTATCCTACTTTAGTCTGGTCTCCTGTTAGTCTATTATTCAGGGGTAACATTATATTCAATACCTATTTGATTTTATTTACTTCCAATTATCGATTTGTCGATTGTCGGTTGGTATCGAAAACCGTTGATCCAAAGTCGATTCCTGAGAAACGATCAATAACGCTGACGCTTGCAATAGTTTCGTTATATCATCTAATTATTTTTATTATACATCGATTCTTCTCCTTATTACCAAGCGTCCTTTATTTAAAACTAAATGTTCTGCTAAAATACTGCTTCCAATATTTTGGAGATGAAACTCAACGGGTAAGTATAAAAAATAAAATATCGAGCAACAGTTATAAAGAGCTATACTCTTTTGATCATCTTATATATTATTTATTTTTACTTTATTGTATTTTTAACCTCTTTATATACAAAAATTCTTAATGTTTATTAATCCTATTATATTTAATTTAATTTTTATTTTCTTTATCATTATATAATTTAATTACAATTTTTATTAACATTTCAAAACGTTTATTAGCTATTTCATTTTTCTTTTTATTACTTTTGTTTTTTAAGTTTATTCATTAATGTATCTTTTTCTGAATATCCTTTCCTCTTTTTTTTTTTTTTTTTTTTTTTTTTTTTTTTTTATTATTTATCTGTCTGTTCTTTGTTTTAGCCGTGATAAAATATTTTAAATCCCGCCTTTGTGAACACTTCTATTATATTGTAGAGATTCGGAACTCGGCAGACTAAAACACTCACTTCAGAGGAACTAAAGTTTACGCCTAGCTCTATGTTCTCTATCTTGTAGCCTTCAGGCTGCACCATATTACTTTTGCCTGCTACTTAACCAACCCGTCATTAGCAGCCCCAGGTTACATAGCCCCTTAGTTTATTCTCAGCTAATAATACAACCCTGTGAAAATTATAAACTTTTGGGAACCTTTTGATTTAGTGTCCCATGATATGGAGGGATTCAACAAATCATCAATCTAATGACTGCTTCTTCGGCAGCGTTGATATATATATATATATGATTGTTTTGATATATATATATATATATATATATATTATATATATATATATATATATATATGATTTAGCTCCTAAAAATATATGAAAATTAGCTATTTACGTTAAAAAATTTACATCAAAAGTTCTTCAAAAAATTTATTTGTTGTCCAGTGTAATCAAATTTAAAGATAAAACTAGTTTGTTTACTACCAATGAAAGGTCCTGGGATCTGCAATGTGGTAAGGATGTATTTGTAAGGATTTTAATATGCCAATTGTTGAAAAAAAAAAAAAATGATAGTTTGCCGAAATCACGTTTACCCCCAGTAATTAAGTGTTCTAAAACTTTTTATGTGCCGAAGGTAGGTCTCCCGACGTCCATTCATCCAAGGATGAAATAACAGAAATTAAATTTTCTACCCACAACTTGAACTCGTGTCCACGAGCAGAACATCTAGTGCCTTACCCACTAAACTTCCCACATTAGCTTAAGAACAACTGCGATGGAAAACTGCTCGTGAGTTAAGCAACTTTCGGGGTATAATTAACCACTATTTTAATTTAGTTAGAAAAAATTACACAAAAATCAAAGAAATTGAAAACCAGCAAGATATTTGGTCATATGAAGCCCACCGATCTGAAACTAGTTATTCTGATATGACTTTAGTCCCAACGAAATTGGATAGTTCTATTAACTTATTTAAAATATCTGAATATCATTTTTTAGAAAAGCACATCAATAAACCCAATTTTAGTCTGAAGATATTTCTAGAAAAGTAAAAATTTTAACTTTGATGGCCCAAATGGCGTCAATTATTACTGTCAGGACCGAAAAAGGGAAAAAATAAATATTTTTCAGGAAGTTAGGGGCTGACATTGATGGGTAAAGGAATTGACTGATTTCCATGAAAAAGTCAATCCGATACCGTGTCACTGAAAATATTAATGCTGCTAGCTATCAAAAATGGTTGCAAATTTTTTTTTGTACTATTTAATACATTATTAGAAGTAGAAGAAAGAATGTAATAAAAGTAGAAATAAGAAGAAGGGAATATCCATACACCCGGCACGATCCGCACAACAAACGTTTTATTTCGGGTTCAATATATTGGATAGTGCGACAATTGCTTCGTAGATTTATAGGAAATAATAAATGGGGATTTTTATGACCTTCAGAAGCCACCAATCTAAAATATCAATAAACGTAAACAAATAATCACATAAAGTAATAAAAACACAGCAGTTAATTATTTTTTTATTTTATTTATTTTTTTTATGTATTTATTGAAATTTACAACTGTATACAATATAAAATATGATACATCAAGTAAATGTGATAACAGATAAAAATGACACTTCACTTGTTTTTAAAGCACCTACCCATTGGTAGCTCTTATAAAGGTTCTTTATTATGAAGTTTTATATTAGAAGGTCCCGAGGCCATCTTCTTTTCAGGCGCCTCGGAGGATTATCTGGAATGGAATGAGAAGCAAGTTGTGATACTAATGGATTTGAATGGTTGTGGAGATTGCTATGAAAGGATTGATGTCTGGTTTGAGCTAAATCAGAAACGTACGGTATATTAAGGTCTTTGTGGATAAGATTGTTTGTGACGAAGTAAGGAGCATTTAGGATTTTTCTAAGGATTTTGGATTGCAAGGATTGGATACGGGATGCATTAGGTAGTTTAGTGGAGCCCCAAAGCTCAACTCCGTATGTCCAAATTGGTCTAATTATTGTTATGTAAATGAGTCTTTTGTAATTAATTGAAAGGTTGGAACGTTTGTCAAGTAAATGTTGAAGTAGTCGAAAACGACGCGCAGTTTCTTGTCGTTTTAGTCTTGTATGTGGATTCCAAGTAAGACGTTTGTCCAGATAGAGTCCTAGGTAGTTCAACGGGGATTTGAGGAACATCGTTAAAGGATACTGTAGGACAGGAGGTCGTGGGTTTACGACGAAGGGTGAAGGTTATTTGCTGGGAGTGAATTATTTAAATAAACTAAATAAATAATAATCCCTTAAGAGGCAGTTGGAAATTAAAAGGAACGATGTATTAAAAGGAATTAATACTTTCACACAAGTCAAACACATTTCTAGTTTATACTTTTTTTTTGTTCTTTTAAATTTTTTGCTAATTACTTTATTAAAAATATTGTCACTTTTATTCAAACAATGTTAACCTTTTTAAAAAATATTTAATATTAATAATATTTTTTAAAGATTTACTAAGATTTTTAGTGATCAATTCATATTGATCATTGATCATTTACAGAAATGATCTGAGCTCCAGACATTTATCAACTTAAAAGTTTAATTTGTTCCGAGGCTAACTTTTAATATTGTGTAATTAACAAATCAAAGTCTTGTAGCACTGTTGTTCGCATCGAAATGCTTTCCAGTAAAATATTGTTGCTCAACATATCGATTATGTCTAAAAAAATATACGACTAAATGGTTACTATCATCATAGAGGTGACTAGTCAGAAAAACATTTCTATTTAAAGAAATGTTGATAACTCTGGTAATTTTTTTTTTTTTAATATAAAAGCTAGGTTGGTAGTTTTTTTTAATTTTTACTTTATACGTGCATTTTAGTTTATTACATGAGGTTGTTTTAATGATTAAGTCAAGAAAAAGGTCGTCAACAAGAGGGTATTAGGCTTCGCTTGGTGGACAGTGACAGGAATACGTTGTATTACCAATCCTTCTCCAGCTAATACATTATTCCGATGGATTCAATTTCAAGATTATAGTGAATCATATTTACCAAACAAAATATTATTGTGAAGGAGAGAGAGAAAGAGATTGATTGGTTTATTGTCTGAGAGCCTTTGGCCCGATCTTACACACAAAAATATATTTATATCTTAAAACTAAAAATATTGCAATATATTTTTTTTATATTCAAAAATTAAACAATAACTAAATATACAAGAGAAAAAATAAATAAACAAACTTAGATAATACAAAAAAAAAAATTACAGAAAAAAACAAAGAGAGCGGAAGAGAGAGATTGTTATTGCCTTAGGGCCTGAGGTTAGTTTGAATTTCTTATGTACGCTCAAATTCGAGAATCTTTAGTGCACGCCTTTAATCTATGTTTCTTTCTTTTTTAGTTGTGGTAATTTTTCTGTTAACTTTTATGTACAAGTTATATTTTTGTAATGAATCTTATAATAATTTCGGTATTGTTACTATTATCACCGCGATTAGTAGAGAGGTTTTTTTTGTAACCGTACTTCTTGAAAATAGCTATCCCACAGAGTTCGGTCCTCTAGAATATGTCTAATCTTTAGTTGATTTTTATATTTTAAAATAATGACTATTACGGTTGTTTTTTTTGTTTTTTTGTGCTATATTTGTTATGTATTGAATATTGTCAGATGTCAAACTTAGATTGATATTTAGCAACCCACTCGGAATGGGCAGCACCGCTTAATAAAGTGTTTCTCTCTACACTTTGCTAGATTGTCGTTAGTCAAAAAATACCTATGAGTAGTCGTGTATAGGAGATCCTAAGTTAAGTTATATCTTCTTCTTTTCTGTTGTTGCGGTTAGAGCATTTCCATATTTTTATTTCTTTTTTAACTTAGAACTAAAGGGTTACAATCGTTCAATTATTTAAATATACTAAAAATAAATTATAACTAAATATATAAAAAAAAAGTACATGAACAAACTTTATCTCTATGTAGGATCATTCGTCTAGTCCATATCCAGGATTTGACCAAGACAAGCCCTCTGGAAGAATAAAGCCGACCTAAACTGTATAGGAAGCAGGTTCAGCTCTTTTTACACCACTGCGTATAAAGCATTCCTCAAAGAGAGAGGGTCAGAGAGAGAGAGAGAGAGTGAGAGAGAGGGAGAGAGAGAGAGAGAGAGAGAGAGAGAGAGAGAGAGAGAGAGAGAGAGAGAGAGAGAGAGAGAGAGAGAGAGAGAGAGAGAGAGAGAGAGAGAGAGAGAGAGAGAGAGAGAGAGAGAGAGAGAGAGAGAGAGAGAGAGAGAGAGAGAGAGAGAGAGAGAGAGAGAGAGAGAGAGAGAGAGAGAGAGAGAGAGAGAGAGAGAGAGAGAGAGAGAGAGAGAGAGAGAGAGAGAGAGAGAGAGAGAGAGAGAGAGAGAGAGAGAGAGGAGAGAGAGAGAGAGAGAGAGAGAGAGAGAGAGAGAGAGAGAGAGAGAGAGAGAGAGAGAGGAGAGAGGAGAGAGGGAGAGAAAACAGATACTATTTACTCATCTGAAAAAAATTAAGAATCGATATAATATATTTTACGGTTCTCAGACCTCGGTGAACTTTCGCCTCCCTAATTGAGTTAGGAAGCTATTTGAGTTTCCAGCAATCTATTTACAAAACATTTTTTTTCCAGTTCGACACGTCCAGGTCTTTTCTTTAATGAATGTTATATAAATCATTATCGATAACAATTTTAGTTCTCATCATATCAGAAAATTTTAGGGTCAAGTCACTCACTTAAAAAAAAATTCCAATATTAATTAATGTAATAACATTAAATTGTGTTACTTTAATTTTTATAGTTTTCTTATATAAATAATGTACCGTATCTTTGTATTATTTTGAACACTTTGAAGTTATTTCTTGGACATATAAAACTTATAAAAATATCAATTCTACAATATAACTATCATTTATTCATATTTTCGGGTTCTTAAAATCACAAATATTAATTTCAACAATGTAGAATTGAGAGTAATGTAATGAATATCCAATAATTAAGCAATGGATCACTATAAAGAAAAAAGATTTTATATGAAAATTGTTTTCTTTCTATAAAAAAAAGGATCTCATCGAAGCAGTTTCATATTTTCCTATAGCAATGAATAGTCTAAGAAAAACACTTGAATATAAGAGAGCTAAATATAACAATTGAATATTAAAGGAAGGATATAAAACTGAGGGAAAGTCTATTTATTATTCTAGCACCCTCGCCAATAACCGAGGCCAGCTCCTTCCCCGATATTAAATTCTCTTTTCCTACTCCTCAAGACCATACGTCCGATTCCTATAGGCTGCCCAATTCCTCACTTCTCAAATAAATAAAATAAATAACCAATACATTATAAAAATAAACCTTATTTTCATAAGTAATATTAAAATAATTAAATATTATTTGCAATGTTATTACTACAATATAGTGACTCACGAAAATTTTTTTTTTTTTTATATCTATTTGTTGAAATTTACAACTGTACAAAATATATACATCTAGTAAATGCGTTGATTATGATAACTTGAAAATAACTACTCATCAGTAGCGCTAAAAATAAAAAAAAAAAAAAAAAAAAAAAAAAAAAAAAAAAAAAAAAAAAAAAAAAAAAATTACACTGGAAGGTTTCTAGGCCATCTTCTTTTCAGACGCCTCGGAGGGTTATCGGGAATAGAATGGGAAGCAAGTTGAAGGACAAGTGGATTTGTGTGGTTATGGAGTTTACTATGGATAGGTATCTGGTTTGGGCTAAATCAGCAACATATGGGACATTAAGATTTTTATAGATAAGTTTATTTGTAACAAAGTAAGGAGTATTAAGGATTTTTCGAAGGATTTTGGATTGTAAGGATTGGATACGGGAAGAATTGGAAGGTTTAGTTGAGCCCCAAAGCTCAACTCCATTTGTCCAAATAGGTCTGATAACTATCATGTAAATAAGTCTTTTGTAATTAATCAGAAGGTTTGAACGTTTGTCTAGTAAATGTTGAAGAAGTCGAAAACGACGAGCAGTTTCCTGCCGTTTTGGTCTCGTATGTGGATTCCAGGTTAAACGTTAGTCCTGTTGGAATCCAAGATAGCGGATCTGTTCGACAGGGATCAGTGGGATATTATTACAGGATACTTTACGACAAGAGTAAAGGTAAAGGTTATTTGGTGGGATTTTCTTGAATTTACTTTAATTCTCCGATTTCGACACCATTCTTGAAGTTTGAGGACATAAGATTAGAAATTTTGTGAGGCAATGAAGGGATCATTGTTTACTGATAACACACATGTGTCATTAGCATACGTGGTGAGGACGGTGCTAGGATGGGTCGGGATATCAGCTGTATACACCGTGTAGAGAATGGGACCTAGGATGCTACCTTGAGGAGCACCTGCAGTTTGGACGAAGAGGGAAGAATAGGAAAAGTTATGGTTAACTTTAAAGTTTCTATCACTGAGATAGGAGCGGATAATAAGGAAGGATGTGGAAGGAAGGAATTTACGGAGTTTGTAAAGCAGCCCCTGGTGCCAGACTCCGTCAAAATATTGTTCTACGTCGAGAAAGGCTCATGTGCAGTACATTCTGCGTTCTAATGCTAAGAGACCACGTCCACCACGCGCCTCACGAAATTGATCAAATGTTTGTAGTTATATCAAGAGTTCATTCTAAACAGATATGTTGTTTCTCAGTACCTATTTTATTACTTTGTTTACATAAAAAGTTGTTTACACGTTTATTGTAATCCTCTTGCTACTTGCATTGTAAAAATTAATCACTGTCTTTTTCGTAACTCTCCCAAGACCACTTGATCAATTGTACTTTTAAAATCATCTATTAATAATAATTATAAATTCCTGCAGCTATAAAATACTAAGTTCGAAGCAATCTTACTTTTTTTTTCTTTTTTGTTACTTCTAAACGCAATACAAAATATTAATTAACAGTTGTTTTTTTTTTCCCTACAACTTCAAAATGAAGTTTCTCACCGTTTTATAAGTATCAAACATGGATGCACAGTAGGGACTGTAGGTAACATTCGAAAAATGAATGCAACTCATTTGAAAGGGACTAAAAAAAAAAAAAAAAAAAAAAAAAACAGGTCGCTTTTTCAAATATTGCTAACAGATAGTGAAAATGATTGGTCAAATACCATATGGTCTGATGGGACCATAATTAATAGATTTGGATCTGACGGGAAAGAATGGATATGGAAAAGACGAAATAAACAATCCATCTCCAATTATACGCGATATGATCAATTTCCAGAATCACTATAAATATGAAATAATATAAACGTATTAAAATGGACTGTACTCAATAACCGAAACCGTTATTTAATTTACCTAAAAAATATTAACATAAAAGTAATATATCTACTTATTAGATTATTTTTTTTGTTAAGTAGGTATTAAAATCTGCCTCAAATGTGAGCAATAAGTAATATGCATGGCTTTATGAGTCCATCCACACAATATGTAAAATAAGAAATAAAGAAAAAAGGAGAAAGAAAAAAAAAAACAGAAAAAGAACTATACAATATACAAAGATGGACTGTTCAATATAAAAGGTGAAATAAATAAATTAAATAATAATAATAATAGTGAAAAAATTAAATTAAAAATACAATCATACTTTATTTTAAATATACACCCTGTCTAGGGATCCCCGAACAAACCTGTCCCTCCACTTATGGAGGGATAAGCCAGGTACAAAGAGAACCCAACGCTTCTCACTTAACTGCTTTACTGGTGTATAAAACCCAGTGGAAGCTGAGTGAGAAAGCTAGAACATAGCGAAGAAGCTGGCCATTAACAGGACCCCATGACGGATTTTATAATAGATCCCAAGTTTGCATTTCTAGCCTTCGAGGATTCTAGGGGAGTTTGGAACTAGATAGGATGATGAGAAAGAGGTTTGAAAAATTAGGATTTAATACAGCATTAAAAATTTAAAAAAAAACATTAACTCATACTTCCTTTCGTCTAATGACAAAATAAACGCTTAGGAAAAAAAAACGAAATACACTAACTAAAACGTAGAACTAAATACGCTAGAAAAACTGGTAGAACTCTAAATCAGAAACTAAATGAACCTATGAGGAAATACAATGATAAGACATTCTTCACAACACATTAATAATCATAAATCCAATGAAAATAAGGAAGTAAAACTGTAAGTAACATCAAACATACATATGTAGTCTAAAATGAAATGTTTATAAACCATTAGCAAAAATAAAATCGTTTAAAAGTAACAAAATATTTTCTTTAATGACGAAATCAACATTTCTCTATAGTTTTTTTTTAAATTTGATTTTAGTAGGAACAGAAAAACCAACCTTTCATTCTATTACATCAAATTTTATTCATTCGCCTTTAGCTGCAACACGATCTTTTCCACTTCTCTGAGTACCAACAGGCATTTAATTAGTTATCTTAACATTTTACATTATTGTAATATATAATATACGATTATGTTTACGAAAATGCTGATTTTTAATATTTTTATGTTTTAATAAGTGAAGATGAACGTTATAAATTAGTATTTTAATAAATTAAATAGCATTGAAGTGGCAAATACATCCTCAATGCTTTAAAGTATATACCATACGATATTATAAACATCTGATTTGATAAAATATAAATACATGTCTTATTAAATATTTAAAATACCTATTCAATTATAAACATCAATTTAAGCTGTTACAAAACATGATAGCCAACGACTTTAAGGAAATATAAAAAATATTTTTAACCAAGATATGTTTTATTAGCATTAAACCATTTTCCCTCTTTAAACTATTCCTAATAATATATGTTTTTATTAACTCCCCCCCAACGGTCCTATCACTTATAAGGAATACATTTCATAATCACTTTGGTGGATAAACTGTCAATAGGCACATCAATGCTAAAACAAAATATATGAGGTTAAAATTATTACGTAATGCCTTAATAATTGATGTGTTTAAAAAATATTCAATAATTTAAATAATAGCGTAAATATTTCATATTAAACTAATTTTTTTTTTATCAAGAATGAGGGTCTTATTATGACTATAAATTATAAAGATCCGTTTTCAACTCTTCATTCCTTTCACGCATTGGGGCAGTTATTAAACTCGGTGTCTTAATATTATGCTCCTTCCCGAGGCACACTTAATATACGCCCCTCTCTCAGAACACAGTGAGGCCAAAACCATTATGGGTCCTTTTAAAAATTACTTTAAACTTACTTACCTCTGCCAGCAAAGGAAACTGAGATTCTTGACCAGCATCCACAACGTGCAGCTGAAATTAGAAAAATATTAATGGAACAAAGTAATCAACTATATAAATTTCAGCATTAAATATTTAGTGATTTAGCAGAAAAAGTTAATTGTATAAGAAGAAGAAGAAGGACGAAAAAATAAGTCCAAGTAAAAAAGTAAAAAGAGTAAAAAAGCCGTCGTTTAATCTGCCTTGCAGATTTTCTTCAGAGCTAAAAAACAGAAAAAACAAAACAAAACGCGATGTGAAAAAAATCATAAATGACAGATGAACTGATAGAAAAATAGATATCAAAGGAGGTATTAGTATAATAAAGATTACATACTATAATGATAATAATGCCTATTCATATAAATAAATTAATTTAAAGAAATGACAAGACAGAAAATATGTGAGGGATGTACTGTTTCTTTATTTCTATATTAATAGAAAATAAATTTTAAAATATCCAAGAAATAATTTCAAAGTATTCAGAATAACACACAGATACGGTACATTATTTAATATTGGAATTTTCTTTTAAGTGAGTGACTTGTACCTAGAATTTTCTGATATGATGAGAACTGAGATTGTTATCGATAATAATTTATATAGCATTCATTAAAGAAAGGACCTGGGCGTGTCGAACTGGAAAAAATGTTTTGTATATAGATCGCTGGAAACTCAAAAAGCTTCCGAACTCAATTAGGCAGGCGAAAGTTCACCGTGGACTAAGAACCCTAAAATATATTATATCGATTCTTGATGTATACTTTTACAAATGAGTAAATAGTATCTCTCTCTCTCTCTCTCTCTCTCTCTCTCTCTCTCTCTCTCTCTCTCTCTCTCTCTCTCTCTCTCTCTCTCTCTCTCTCTCTCTCTCTCTCTCTCTCTCTCTCTCTCTCTCTCTCTCTCTCTCTCTCTCTCTCTCTCTCTCTCTCTCTCTCTCTCTCTCTCTCTCTCTCTCTCTCTCTCTCTCTCTCTCTCTCTCTCTCTCTCTCTCTCTCTCTCTCTCTCTCTCTCTCTCTCTCTCTCTCTCTCTCTCTCTCTCTCTCTCTCTCTCTCTCTCTCTCTCTCTCTCTCTCTCTCTCTCTCTCTCTCTCTCTCTCTCTCTCTCTCTTTCTCTTTTACTGTCTCTCACTCCTCTCTCCCCATCTATATAGAAAGTGTATGCTAGCCAATTCAATTGTTGTTCTTTGTATGGGACAGGTTCAAATAAAAAAATTAAATATTGTTTTTATTGTTGCCATTTCGTAACTAATGAAAAAAGAAATGTTAGAGACCCACAGGAAATAATACACCATAAACTTTACATATAAAATAATTAATAATAAAGATAAGAGGTAATGCATGAATCATTAATACTAAATAATTAAATTAATGATAATATAAAAGTAAAAGAAGACGGGACAAATGACGTCTCTTTTTATAAATATCACGAAGCAAGGGGTCTGACATTTGGCGCAGGTGTACCATATAAGCAATCAGTAGCACAGGTGTTTCATTCTGAAGTCCAGTTGTTAAGGGATCGACACAATAAAATTGCTTCTAGCATTTATAGCAATGTAATATTATATTTTATAACAACAACATTTCACGATCCTCATTTTTATTAAATTATTTATATAAATTAAATTGAAACGTTAAATTATTCATGATTATTTCACTCAATTTGAATTAATTTTGAAACTATAATATAAAATATAAAATTAATTAACTAAAATTAAAATCTATGGCAATTCAATTTAGGTCAGCAGATAGGACATCATTAAGACAGTATTTTATCACTAATTTGCAGTAGTAATAGTGGCCAGTAAAAATTAAATAATTGTTGAATTTCTATCAGCGCTAGGGGATTCACTTAAATTTATTTATTATTTATTTATTTAATATACAGATTTATTAAATTAGGATTAAATCTGATATGGTAAAAACAAATCCTAAATATTGATTGTTCTTGGTAAAAATAATTTTAAAATATCAAAATGGCACGTCCTACTCCTTCCTACCATAATCCTTATAGTCCGGCGCAGAGTTAACATTTCCGCAAGACATATCCGCTCTGCGGGATAACTTTCCTGTTCGTTTTCACAAGCGAAATCTGTAAAATATTGTCTCAGCTCACCTATCTGAATAAAATGTATATATTTTGTATGGTTATTCTATATAACAATAATAATAATAAAGTTCTTTATTTATTCTGGAACATCGAGTCCCTTAAGAATGTAATGTACAGCCAAGGGCCTGCGGAGCTTTAAAATGAAATATGTTTAGAAAAAAATAACTGATAATAATAAACTTAAAAAAAATAATAATAATAATAAAATAAAAAAAATAAAAAGTATCAGAAAATTTAAAATCATTTTTTTACATAAAAATAAAATTTCAATAATATAAACTGTTCATGTTTTATACTACCATACTATCATGGTTTATAATTATTAATCATTTCAGTTAATTTTTAAATATTTATTTTGTGGTACGTTATTTAATATTTTATAGTTGTTTACTGTTTAGAATTAGGGCCGGTGTAGCCGAGTGGCTAAACACCCCTGTGTCTGACATAGCTCCTGGTTCTCCAGGTTGGGGTTGCGTTGGACTAGTAACCCTATCCTGTACAAAACCTTCAATAAGTCTCGGAAAATCTGTATTAAAATTGGTAATAACCCCGGCTTTATATAACGGAGATACCTGAAGAACTACAGGCAACAAAGTGGAAGCGATAGCCCAAGAAAAGCAGAAGAGGAGCAGGGCTGGTTAAGGCGGCCAATGGGATCTGCAAGGTCTGTAAAGCCCAACCTGAAAAAAATTGTTTAGAATTTTTCACATGTAGGTATACAGTTTATGGCTTATGGGTTAAACAATTAGTTTCTTGTATTTTAATACCAACGAATTTATTCGATATTTGCAATCAACTCTAACAAAAAATAATGCAGATTAAAAATGTATTTCGATGAGTTTGAAGTTATCACTATGTTAAAACTCTCCAAAAGTCCAAAAGTCTAAAAGTCCAACTCTAAGTGTCCGATTCTTGAGAAACCTAAAATTCAGACTCGAAGGATACAGAATATTTATTCTGTTTCCTTAGAAATTCACATCTCTTGGTTTTTAGGATTTAAAGGGGTTTGACATAACCGGCCTCATTTATTCTAATTAACCTTGCTAAACAATTAGACCTGTTTATACATATGGGAAGGTGCGTAAAAGTCAAAGCCTGAAATACAAAGTCAGTGTATGTATCCTACGACTTATTTATGTTTTTAGCAGAACCTTGGCTGGAAAAAATATTTCACATGAACATTATTGATTTTCCGTGCACTTTGAAATCTCCAACATTCGTAGACTTTGTTTTTGAACGGGGAAATATTAGTTTTCGTCTCTGGAGCAACAGTAGGGAAATTATATACCATTCGGAACTCTAATTCGCAAGAATAATTGAGGAAGGTGACTTATAGCTAGGTGACTTGGACTGGTTGGAGAAGTGAAGGATTACTAGCCATTCTCTGTAGAAACTTGGTAATGGGTTTTTGTGGCCCCCCGCAACATTAGGGGGAATAATTAACCGATGTGAAACTTGTTAACGAACCGAGTGCAAAAGTTTTAAGGTCAGGGGAACCTACCCCCCCCCCCTCTTACTCACCGCCGTCCGTCGGCGAAAATTTTAAATTCACTTTATGGGACATTTTTAGAGAATAAATTAGTTCTCAACTCCATAGCCAGCCATGTGCAATGTGAGGACTCGCTAAAGTTCCCTCTGGTTTAAGATATTAAGAGTTTAGCAGCTTAATTTTATGGAGAGCAAGTCCTGGGAGAGAAATCTCAACTAATATCATATTACTGTTACTGTTACTAGAAATTAATTTAATCGTATTTATGATGAATAAAACTAACCCCTTTGTTTTATTTAATTTTATGGAGTACACATTACAATCTTTCTCAATTCAGGACAATAAAAAATATGAATCCATTCACACAATATGTAAAATGAGGAATAAATTAAAAAGAAAAAAAAACTCTAATTATACAATATATAACCGCAGAGCTATGTTAAATCACTGGATAAATAGTATATGAAGTATAATATTGAAAGGGATAATAATAAATAAAGGCTTAGTGGACCCGAAGGTTCGATGTCGACACCACCAACCGTTTACCACACGCCTCCCTCCAACCCACTCCCTCAAAACCCAAATCTCCCAGGTCGGCCTTGACGCAATCCTCCCATTTACGTCTTGGTCTATCCTTCGGGCGTTTACCCGATGGCTCAAAACTGGCCACTTTTTTCGGAATTCAATCATTACTGGACCTAACTAATTTGCATGCCCTTTTTAACCGTCGCGCTGCTATTACCTGAACTATTCTTACCGGATATAACTCGCGCAGTTCTGCATTGTGAAGCCTTCTAAATTCTCCGTTTCTTCATCCTTTTTTGGGCCCAATATTCTACGCAGTACTTTATTTTCGAAAACGTTAAGGCGCTGTTTCGCATCCGTAGAGAACTGTTGGTAGTATAATAGTCATATATCCTAATTTTTAAATTTCTCGAGAGTAAGCGCGAACTGAGTAGTTTTGTGACCGAGAAGTAACAAGCATTACCGGCTTTTATAGTTTTTCTTGATATAATAGAACCTAGATATTTGAATTGCTCCAAGTGTTCAAACTTCATCCCGGAAATATCTACATCACTAAAATATTAACCATTTCTACTGCTAACCATATATTTCGTTTTATCGTTGTTAATCATTGAGAGGAATCAGTAAAACATTTTAGGCATTCAAGCAGTCAGAAATTTGTTTGGGCTAAATTTTTAACTGAGCCCTCTCAACATCCTACTTCATGAACAATATATAAAATAAAATAAACAAAATTAAAAAAACAACAACAACAATATTTATTGTAAAATAAAAATTAAATTAAATTAAATGCTGTAAATAGAATCATACTCTAGACACTAAATCGTGTACTTCCAGCCAGGTCCCTAACAGTCTCACCAACTGCATAGTTAAAATTGGTGTTGATTTAAGGACAAAAGAGATTAACTTGAGGAACTCATGATGGTATAGAAAATTCAATTCAATTAGGATTACTGAATTAATTGCCACTTCTATTGGACTAATTTTATTTGAAAACTAGTTTCGAACGTCAAACATTCATCACCAGTTCTAAAAATTACGGAAAAAATTCTAAACCTCAAAACTTTGTTACATAGATTATGTGTATTGAATTTGTTTAAAAATGAAAGACAATATAAATTTTTTTTTTTATTTTAAACTATTTATAGATATTGACAACTGTATACATATATCTAACTAGCCTACCCCTTCGCGGCCTCGCCCGCTCTCATAAATTAACAACTAACTAATATTATTAGAACATTTTTTAAAATAAAAAGATTATTAAGATTATTTTAACTAATCATAGAATTTCATTTGTATATCGATAAAAATCTTGTATTGAAGTATGGAATTTAACATTATTTCTTCAATGATATTGTATTTATAAGATGTTTGAAGAGTATTCACTACCAACCTCGTACTAGATACAATATTCTTAATCTATTGTTTTTAACTTGAGGACAGAAACGATTAATGCTACAACATTAATTGTACTATTTATTATTTTATCTAATTGATGTTTATTTATAATTTAAATTATTAAACATCGATAAAAATATAATGCGAATAATATCCTTTACTAGATTTACTGGTTGGCTATGTCTGGGATTGGGTTCTTGTATGACAACTCTGAAAAAATATCGATCGCTACTCCGATGGCCTCATCCTTTTCAGAGCCTTTCTCGACGACCATTTTTTTTAAGGTAAGTCGCCTTCATCTTTTTGCCTGTTCCCTTCCCACTCCATCCCTTTCACGGTTCTGGGGACATCAAATGGGAATGTGGTCCATTGAAGTAGGACACATCAATTCCTCGGACCCTGTGCGATGGTTGACCGATGGGACTACCTTGACTATCAACCGGCTTAGTCTAGGGGACACGTACTTTATTATTAAGGTTTTAGTAAAGTTTATTAATAATTGTTATGCATGCAACCGTTTATGTATGTCTACAGCCGAGAGTAGTGGAACGATTTTTTATTGAAGCCTATAACTTCAACTTATGCACTTACATCATCAAGCTTCAAATGGCTTATAATTAAGAATTATTATTATCGAAAAAAAATATACATTACCAATATATAGAATCCGAATACGAAATATATAATCGCTTGAGAGTAATGACCTTAATATATTTCAGGAACGATGTACGAATTAATTGTTACTTTAAATTATATTAATTTCTAAACTAATTTTATAATTTTACGAAGTTCAAAGGACAAGAAACTGCTCGTCGTTAAGTCGTTGTAATAATTTCCCCAAATTTACTTATCTATACTATTATATAAAAGGACAAGCCATATTTTGTTTGTGATCACTAACCGCGAAAATATTAAGAAAAATGTAAAAAGCGACAGTGTGTCTATCATTTTGTCGCACATAAAATGTGAATTCTTACTAAAATTGGATGTAACTATTCAACAAGGTCTAATAATTACGTATCCTTTTCTAACAACTTATGCATCAAGCTTTGTTATACCAGGAGAACTCGCTGGGTGAGATTTTCTCTCACGCTGGCGGTAAAATCCTTTTAATCGGAAAACTAAAATAGTTAGAATGATCTCCGTAAATGTAGTTGGATAGGGAAGACTTCTTCAAAGGGAACTGTCATGCACAGTGAACTAGTTGTTCCATGACCTTCACTACGGCGTTGGTTCCTTCAAAATTTGTGCTCGGTGAGACTTTTTCTCATCCTGCGAGTGCTCGCGTTACAGTTTTTGTTGTTACAGTCGTGAAGTTTTAGACAGTTAGTTGTCGTCCTGCTCGAGACTATTAGTTAAACTGTCATTAGCTATACATCGGATAAGAGGTAAGTTGTATTTTCTTATTTTCAAAGTAGAAGAATCATTTTTTTTTTTTTTTAGTTTTAATCAATTTAGAAAAATAATTTTTTTAATTAAAGGTCAATGCTTTAGAAAATAGTTGGCTGCTTCATTTTTTTTTAAAACTTTTTTTCTCTTTTCATAGAAACATCGAATTTTTTTTTTTCAAATTTTAGTTCCTAATATTTGATCATCTTACTTTTTTTGTTTATTGATTGTTTTTGTTAAATTCTTTTATTGATTTGATATTTTGGAAAAATGTTTTTATGTTTAAACTGTATTGTAATAATTTAATTAAATATAATACTTGTTTAAAAATTATTTTAAGTTTTACTCCTTTGTTTTCCCTTTAAAAGATTATATTAATTTTATTTGGTGTTTATTTAGAAGTTGGTATTCTGTTGGAAAAAGCCAAAATTTTAAGCGTGAGAGTTCTCGCATTTGACTAACTCTACCTAGTTCTTCCGGGTTAAAAAATTAAAAATAATCGAAAATAAAGAAATCATAAAAAGTTTTTCTTATTCACATTTGTCTAACATTTTATTTATTTAATAACTGAAATTGACAAATGAATAAAGAAATACATACTGTAAGTAGGAGGGATATTTTATAATTTATAAAATCTTAAAAAAAATATATAAATAAAAAAAGTAGAGTTTAATATAAGGTTAAACGCAGAGCCAATATTTAAGTTTGTATCTATTACAGAAAAAACATGAAATGAGGAGCTGTATAAAAATGGAAAGATTTCTCCATCACATCCAAGATCACGGAATCGATAGCGTCATCTTCAATGAAGCCATTTCTGTGTTTTCAGATCACTTCTCTATATTGCCATCTAATTCCTGACATCGTTATCTTTCATAAGAAGAAGAAATAAAAATAATATAACAAGACAAATCGTAAAGATATAGGAAAAATATAAATTGAAAGACGCTTAACAATCCACCCTGGACTCAAAAGAATTAATTAGTTTAAAACCCAATTTTTTTTTTTAATCACCAAACAAAACAAAAAATTAACTAATTAAAAAAAATAATAAATATTTCATCTTACATAGATACATATATTTTAGTGCATATTTTTTGGGACTGTAGATACAGAGAATAAATTTCTACGAGAAATATAGTGTTGAGTGGTCTGTTTTTATATTGTGAATGTTAAATAAGCAGGTTCCAATGATTTCTCCTTGTCTGATGGTTTCACTGCTTTTTTCTTTTATATACTCATAAATAAATACTTTATACATATAGTATTATTTTATGAAAATAGTATAGTTGAGTAAATGATATAATGGTGAAGAATGTGGTGAGGGATGCAGACAGGTTTATAAACTACACATCAATGTTTCAAAACACCTAAATATATAGAGTGGCAACGTTTCGACGTGCCTTGTAGGTCTTCTTCGGGGCTAATATAACAAAAAAACTGGATGAGACCTAAATTAACTCCATATTCTTTATGTAATTAACATTTTTTTTCTTTCAATCGATTATGTAATTAATAGTTTCGACATATTTTTTGTGAATTAATTTTCTTTGTTTGTTAATTGAATAACTGATCCAAGAAACAACATTTCGGTCACATCCAGTTTTTTATTATTTTTATCCCAGAAGAAGAACCGTCGGCACTCCTTATATATACATTTTTTTTTTGTAACTTAGATGTACAGTTCATAAACCTGAAAGCATCCCTGACCATAATCTTTAACCATTAAATTGTTTTTGTTTGTATATACTACATTCAAAACATTCAGCCTGGGAAATCCCGTATCAAGTTCCCTTTATGTGGGGGTTCAAACCCGGACCTAAACATTCCAGCGATGCTCATTGCTCCGTTGCTAGTTTAAAAGCCTACAGGAGACCGATTGAGAGCATTATAGTCACTACTATTTTATAAAAGATTTGAACGGAATAACCTGAACCCATTTAACATTCAGTTCACCTTTGTAACCTAAACTACTGATAAAAACCTACAGACGATAACAATACGATTATATAGGATAACTATTTGATTTAACAAAAATTGAAATTTTGAGAAGAAAATAAGATGAGATAAACTACAAAAGCCACAATTGCAAATCCTACTCCTACTACTTTCAGGTACTTAAATAACCAGTTAAATATTCAATGTGAACAATAATTTTTATTGATTCATCACAATAGCTAAAAATATAACAAATACTGCCTATGATGCTTCTAGGAGCTGTACCTGGAGGTTTAGTTCGCACTATGGGCATGAACTCAATCAAAACAAGAAGAACTATTTTTCAAGCTTGAAGAAAGCATGATGACTAGGCTAAGGACAAGACTTATGAAACATCCTGCTAGCGTCGACTTTGAGTAGAAAGTAAAAAGGAAATGCTAAGTCCGTCCGCTCTGTCGAGTCCTGATCAGCATTAACCTAAAGGGATGTGAGTAAGGACCTACTTGCCTGACAAATAATAAATATTTTAAAGTAATTAATTGATTAACATTTTTCTCCAAAGGTTTGAGACATGGGGTCAGCTAATTAAGTTGATTGTTAGAAAATGTAAACCAAAATAATAAATTTATTAGGTGATATGCAACTGGGAATACATTTAATTGGTGTTAAATTAAAAGCAATATATTTTGAAACAGGTTTGACATAAACAAAATATTAGGTGATGACTATGTCAGCTCTGCTACATGGTAATAAGAACGGATACTGAGAGTATAGACAAGACCTGCTCAAAAAGAAACAAGACCTCGAACGTGTAAAATCAGCCCTTTTATAAACCATCGTTCCCACCCTTAAAGGTCTAACCAATACGTCTGCTCATCTTTTGGTAGTTTTGGAATTATCAATTTCTGTGTTACCTGAGTGTTTACCCAGAATATTATTAAGTAAGGGATTGGTACAAAATACACCCCTCCCCTCCCTCCTCGGATTATTCATTAAGGACTGTGAGGAGTTAGGGACGAATATTTCTTATTATTAATATAAAAAAGTAATAGTTGATCTTTTGGACACAGCAGGTTATTTTGCACACCTTATTCTAATGAAGTATCATGATTTGTTTTTTAAGCTATATCAGAATCCTTAAACATCCATTTATTAGCTTGAACTAAGGATTTTTACTTCGTTTGTTAAGGTTGAAGAAGAATTGAGATAATATTTTACACTCACTCAAGAGCTATGAATATCCATAAAAATACTAAAGTCAAGTCCTATAGTTATGGAATTTGTTTGGAGTAAATAAATAAAATATAATTATATCATTTGTCGGGCTGGAGTAGTCAAGGATACTCTGCGGCCGTCGAAAATTGTCAGATCCTGGTTGGTTTTTAAACCTTAAATTATCCTTCGGTCATTTATGGACAATATAAGACAATGACCAAAAAGACCGGAATCCAAAGAATTAAACGGCAAGAGAGAGTGTTTTAAAAAAAAAGGAATAATTAATTCAATTTTAAAAAAGGACAACAATGGTGGAATATCTATCCGCCGTCAAAAATAACTGGTAGATCTCAAAATAGTATTCTTAAGCGTCCTGTGGCAGGATTAAACGGGAAAAGAGATGGCCCTTTTAAAAATTAAAACAATTAAATCAATTTCCAAAACGGATGAAAACTAATTTGTCGGGAAGGAGTGCATGGGACCCATGTTGTATATGGGAAGGAGCCAAGTACTTCGGCCGTGAAAAATTGTTAGATCCTGGCAAATGTTGTTTAATTAACCTAAATTTCTACTTACTGTAAAAATATTAATAAAATCCAAACATATTCATAGACTGTAGTTCAAACAAACCTCCGATCCCAAGCTTCTAGTGAGCCCGCCTCTTGTGTAGAAAACAGAGTGGTATACTATTCATTTATATGATTATCATTAATGAATAATAGTCAAAAGAGGGTCAGAAAAAAATAATAGTTAAATAGTCGTTTGGAAAATATTCACTTTGGATGGAAAACTCAGAGCAAATATTGTTATTTGATAATGAGTTTCTTACTTAATAAGTGTAAAGGTGGTGGTATAAGAAGAAGATGAGAGGTTATACCCTGCCATATTGCATTGAAACCTCCTGTCTTGAAGAGGGCCTGTGCCTCTCATTAGCTTGAAGGGCCTCACATATGAAGGGAGCATAATACAACATCTGCTCTTGGATCCTTCACCCCCACCTTCAATATTCCATCTTATAGCGCCCCTTGGAAGAATAACAAATTTTACTTTTTCCCTATCTAGCATATTTTTTCTGCAAAGCTTGTGTTAATTTTTAATCAAGTTTCGAATTACTTTTTTCTTTATACTTTTGTGCGTATATATTATATTATTACTTGTGCAAACGTTCTAGCATTTAATAAAAAATCTATTATTTAGGCACTTATTCTAAAAGAGCTTTGAGATATTGCAGCCCTACCCAGCAGAGAAAAAGTGTTCGGTGAGTAATGATTATAAGGTTGAATGTGTGTAGTAGTAACAGTTTTAAACTCCGAACAAAACATTAATTCGGCAGTTGAATGTTTTGTTAATAAAATTAAATTAAAAACAAATAGAAGACTCGATTGATTGAGACCCGAGTGTATTAGAAAATTAGGTCTATTTTTTTAAATATAGGACAATAATGTAATTTGACCAAGGTAGAAGTCAATTGAGTATCGTTATCAAATAATGGAATAATATGTACGTGCCCCAGTGTTTAAAAAAGTTTTTAAAGACACATCAAACATTTTAGATTCGAAGTATAGGTTTGCAGATTTATATATTATATCTAATATGAAAAAACATCTGCTCGAATCATTACAAGAACAATATTATTGGAACAAATAGTCTGAAATATTGTCGGTATAATTAAACTGTTTTCGCAGAAAACTGATTATTTTCGAAAAGTGTTCATTTAAAACTAAACTTTATTGTTGTAGTGTAGTGAATATTACGTTATTGCCGAAAACTCTGAAGGTGCGGACGTCTGAAAGTAGACGTCAGAAAAAAAAAAAAAAAAATGGCCATCAGGCAGAGCCGAACCCAGAGAACAGACAAAATAAATTAGGACATTTTTGTAAGAGCATTACTAAGGGAAGGCTTATGATAAGGGCGAACTGCTAGGAAACTAATCGTTGTCATTAACAATTTCTTATGAAATAGGGTTTGCTGGTTTGGAGGAGGCATATCAATGTATGGACTCCAGACCTAATGCAACATCGTTCGATTTGATTATTTTTAGACAATGAAGAGATCGTGCTGCGGCAGATGGGATGTCAGTACACAAACAAAATAAAATCAGTATTTTTGTTTTTCAAGCTTTTTGAGTTACATTAGTAATAATATTACTTATGTACAATATTATAGAATAACTAATGAGTATTATTTTGTTATTAAATAGATGTATGTACTACCTCAATTCTACTAGGTTATTTTTCATATGTATTTTAATAAATGTTTTGGGGGCTCAATAAATCGATGATTTGGTAATCCAAACCTATCTTGACCCAACCACATCGGTCGAGCTCCACAAGAATATATTGTAATTACATATATATTTCACCATTGTGATATTGAGTGCAATACTAAATTATGTTAGAGGAAAGACAATACAATTACACAAATGATTATAATTTCGATAAATTTCTTGTTGGAGTGCATCGCAATGTGGACGATCCTATAATCCAATCGCACTAGCGAGGGATTACGATAAGGTATCACAAGATCAACGAGATACCGACTAGTTTAACTGAAACACTATAAGCGGATAACAGAGTTCCACCTGACCAAAGCCATCTTGATTATCAGGGGATTACGTGCTACAAAGAGGAGCAGATGGACTGTTATTAATGGAGTTTAACAGGAACGGAAACACGGTCAAACCGAATTATAGCCAGCCTGTTCGCTATAAACAAAGTTTAGATAATTAAGTGAGCATTGCAAACGAGTTCAGCTGTTCCAGGGTTTAAAAGCTTATTGATAAAGTCATCGGGGGCTACGGCGTCAAACTGCGGTTATGCGGCTTTTCGGACTTCGGGAAACAGTGGATAAATGGTAACGAGCTCTGAGCCGTGGGTCAATATTCAGATTCGAATTTATTCTCGAAATGAATGTTGATTTAATATGTTTTTTAGTATAGTTAACTTTTCGTTAAATAGCTTAAAAAAAAAAGAAAAAAAAAATTACTCAGTTTTTCTTAGCATTTAATTAATCGCATAAAATGATTTGAATAACAATAATTAGACTTATTTAGATATATAAAGCAATGATTTTTAGCTCCACTAAACCATCCAATTATGATATCCATATTTATAAACAATAATGATGTTAATGCCCGATAAGTTGCTGATTTGGCCAGATACATGCATGCTCTATAATAATTACCTCCATTCTCACTCAAACGTAGCACTTCAAATAGCTTCTCATTCAATTTTAAGAGTCTGATAAGGTACAGAAGGATAGGATGTTATAGAAGGATAAATATAATTAGGATTGAAAAATTAATTGCACTTATATGAAAGTCGTTTTTTTTTTTGTTTTTTTTTTTTAAACTAGTTTCAATTGTTAAACATTCATTATCACTTCTAGAAATATAAAACAAAATTCGAAACATTATCACGTTGTTACGTACATTGTTATTGTCAATTATTTCTGACCGAGATAAAACAAAAATATCAACATACAGATCCGTTGAAGAATTTTTGTAATACCAAGAAACCCCTTATAATGTTAGAATAATGCTGGATGAATTACTCCCATGAATAACGAAAAACCTTTATAAAGCTAGAAATTTCCTCTGAGTAATATTTTTCTTCTTTCTAATACTCTCCTCATCTATTCAGGAATAGATATGAACTATCTCGCTCTGCTTTTTATTAATATTTATTTTAGATAAGTCATTGAGAATGAATAGTATATTTCTCTTTAGAAATATTAGATTTGAAGAGTTTACTGGTTCATGAAATGCATAATAAATTAGATCTGGGAGTCGCTTTTCAAGCTAATAGCCTAATAATAGAGCAGAATAAAATAGAACTAGAACGAGACATTTATAAATCAGTCTAATTCGCTCCTTTTTGCAAAGGACCCTTCTTTCGCGTGAGATGTTAGAACATTCACAGCTCGTCCAACTTGTCCCTGCCATCTTGATACTTCAATGAGCTGACTTCTTTTATCCATCATCCATTTAATTTAAACAGATCTTTTTTAAAGGTACCAATAAA
Source organism: Euschistus heros (assembly GCA_003667255.2). Lineage (NCBI taxonomy): Eukaryota > Metazoa > Arthropoda > Insecta > Hemiptera > Pentatomidae > Euschistus > Euschistus heros. Next base: position 1,469,975 of record RCWM02000020.1, read on the forward strand.
ATCAATGCTACATTTAGTTTCATATGTGCGGTTGCAACATATTAAAAAATTCAATCCTGAACGATATGATTTTAGATTTAAAAAAAAAAAAAAATTTAACTATGCAAGTAAGTAGAATCCTACACTATAATTTCTCAAATTCATTGATTTGGCAGTTTTGATTATCTGTAATCGGCTGCTAATAGTAAAAGCCTATTTCCAATATGTATAAAATCTTACCAGGAATTTATTTTATATAATATTATGGAATTATAGGAAGGAGAAGAAAATGATCAGGAATGCATTCAAAGATGAATACCACGTCTAAGAAGAAAGAGGTGTTCCTCTTTGACTACATCCCTGATCATCTTCTTCTTCATTCATCATAACAGTCAACTATACATTTATCATTATGGATAAAATGACAATTTTTGACTGTTACAATCTGCCTCAGTTAAGGGCAATAAGTAACAGTGCTAAAGAGAATTCATTCTTGCCATATATACAAGTTTTCATGCATACACAATTAATAATAATGAGATAAAAATAAAACAAATAATTTTAATAAAAATACTAATGGTTACTTACAATCATCAAAAATAAAATGAAATAATAAAAATTAATTGGCAAAAAAATAGAAAAAATTAAGATACATTCATACTATATGTACAATACAGACACACTTAGCCTGAGGAACCCTGAATCGAACGTATTCTCCCACTTATTAGAAGCTAATTCTAAACCCGAAGTGATATCTGCGCTGCTCTCTCAGCTGCATTACTGGTAATATCCAGTGGAGGCCGAGTGGGAGCGCTATAGCCACAGATGATCAGGACCTTAGTTGAGAAACATAACATTATATTACAAAAGGTCTCGGGGCCATTGCCGTTTCAATCTTCTGAGAAGGTTAAAGGGATGGTTAGGACTGGATAGGGTTTGAGCTACAGGATTGGGATGAGTAGATAGATTTTTATGAAATTTCGGGAATTTTTATGGAATGAGAACAAGGACAAAAGAAATTTTTAGGTCATCGTGCAGGGTTTTATTAGTAACATAACGTATGGTTAAAGCCGGATAGGGATTGAGCTAGAGGATTGGGATGATGAATATTTGAATCATTAATTCCAGTTTTATCTGTATGTGTTCCTCGGATCGAAATGTTTCCCTATCAGAAGCAGTAGATATAAAAGCACTAGACAAACATATCCATGATCTATTGTTTTTCTCAGTCAGGAAGAAATTAATTTTTACGTTACTAGGCTGTGCACTATAAATTAAAAAGAATTAGTAAACTTTCTGATATATCTACGAAAACATATTTCTAATATTAAGAAGAAGGCACAAGTATTTATATAAAGGCAAAAATTATTAACTTTAATTGACTGGAAAAAAAACTAACATACTGTGGATGAGTTGGATGAGTTAGAATTCGGATTCAGGAGCCCTAAAAACATTAAAATTAATCAATAAAAAAAAAAAATTAAATTTTTTCCTTGGATTCACTTATTTTTCTCTTTAGTGACTTTTTTTATATCAGTTTATTGAAATTTACAATTGTATAAATATATATATCAAGTAAATGTGTTGATATCGATTACAATAGCATGTCAAAACTTGGTCATTTTAAACTTTGAATTTGACTTATTGCCGAAAAAAAAAAAGTTTTTTGTTTCTTAGTTAAATTTTATAATTTTTTTGTCTGTTTAAATGGAAACTCACATTTTGTAGGACAATATGAGAACGTATCCGCCAATTATTTACAACGGAAGATTGTCCCATGCTTGTTTTTGTAAAAAATATAATTTTTTTTTTTAAACTTGATTTTATTTCAGTATTGAAACAGTATAATCATTAGCTCAAGGAGACAAGAAGCATTGTCCTGTAATATATAACATATAATATTACAAAAAAATTTACCATGTCAGTAGGCTCTCATTAATTTATTGAAAACAAAAATTAAAAACTCTTGATTATACAAATATATTTACAAAAGCCAACATTACATTTTTGATATTTGAAATATCTAATGAAATAAGTACTGAATTCGAAAATAATACGATTTAAAAACATTCCTTGTTCCCGTTCCCATTTAACCAAAAGACTAACAATGGCAATTCTCTATTCCGTTCTTATAAAAACCTCTTCCTTTACTGTTATAGCTCTTCAGAAACTTTTATATATCTTTGGAAAGGCTAACAGAAAGTTTAAGATAAAATAGGACTAAAGAGAAATACTAAACGTTATGAACTGTAGAAACTGTTTGCTATGCAAGTTTGTGAAGTTTTTCTATTCCACTATTCGTTCTCAAAATCCTTCTTTGTTCACTTTTTTTTTTTATGAATGTTTATTTGGCTGAGGGAAACCTCGAATGGTGGTAAATCATTACAAAGAAGAAGAAAGACTCAATCAAACTCCAGAATATTTCAATAGTTAAGTTTAATCTCAATAGAAAACTAGAGAAGCAAATCCAAAGTGCGCGTGAACAGGTGCCTCGGGTCAATCTGATGTATCAAATATGTTAATGACGTATAAAGTATATAAATCCCAATAGTTATTAATACAATGGTTCTAATTTCAGTCAAATAATGTACATATATTTCATTAATAAATTCCGGATTATAAATAAAATATAGTTACGTAATAGAGCTTTATTAAAGTTAGCTGCCTTCACCTTGCAAGCAAGACCCAATTTCGCCCTTCAGAACCAATATAGTTCCACCATAAGCCCACAAGGCTAGTGTTTGGATTCTATCAGTCCCACTTGGGAAATAGGCCGGATGCGGCGTGGCTGTAAAAATATACCGGAGACCGAATTCACCCGACTAACTTTTTCAGATAAAAACACGACTCCAGTTTTATAGTCGGTATCCAGATCAAATAACTTTCCAATCATATAAATCATGCCTATCAAGCTTTTCGATATTTCGGTATTTTCTGGTCCATCATAAATTTTCAGAGATAACGTTTCAGGTTTTTCGGATGTGTGTTTTACATCAGGATAGGGTGAAATTGAAAGTTTCTGGCTACGCTCACGTAACATAATTGAAAAATACAAACATACATTCCACAGTTACATTTTGAAATAAGCCTAAATCAAACCTAAAATAACATTATAAGACCTTTATTGAATGGACTACAAAGACAAGAAACGAAAGTAAGGACGAACATGTTACTCCTCCTATATTGGACATAGATACAGCTGAAAGATGTGAATCTTCCGGGTGAGAATCCCTGGTGACATCTATTGTCTCACCGAGCGAACTCAGGAGTGAACACATTGTCGCAGCCTAGTGAAACATAACAAAAAAAAAAAAAAAAAACCTAACATCATTTGATATCATTCCTATATGTTATTTGTTATTATTTTAATAAACTCAAAACTATATTAGTATTTATAATTTATGAATTGGGAGGCGCAGTATCTAGGAGAGTAAGGTAATTTATATTCTGTTAGACCGGGCATAGATACTATCAAATAAAATATAACAATAAATTTAGGTTTAATCAAACTCTATACCATTCATAAAAACACTCCCCTAGGGATCCCAAAATTAAAACTGTCCAAACACTTATCGAAGGTCTAGAATTCAAGAGATCACAGCGGTGCTCTCTCAGCTGTGTCATAGGTGAATTCAATGCAGCTTCCGTTTAAGCTTCAAGCATCATTCCAATCGTACATGATGAGAGGAGAATCTGTCCAAGTACTCATACACACAAAATTAATGATAATAGAAGATAAATCGACTTGCACATACTCACTATACATGATTATATTTACACTTCATACAAAAGACATCATGACAAAATTTATGGATATAACAACAAACTTATACAAAACATGGCGACAATAGATATAACAGGATCAACCTGAGGACGGCTGAAGGGGAGCTGTCTACCTGATCATCTAAGATAAACCTTTGATGCAAGACTGAAAAAGAAGCCGATAAATGCAGAACTCTCACATGCCTGACATGCCAATTATATTCAGTTTTATATCACATCCACTTATTGTCGTGGTTTGAGCCATAGGAGTGGGTAGAAGAAATACATAGGCAAATACCTTAGTATAAAATAAGTAAAAATACCTTAGCTTTCTCATCAAGGGTGTTCAAGTTTTAAACTTGAAAATAAAAAAAATGACAATAATTTAATATCCCAATGAAGGGTCATAAGAAATAAGCCTTGCCATAAATAATATACAAGCGCGGAATAATGTGATGGGCTCTAAAAGTTACCATTTAATGTTGCAGTTAAAAAGTTATAAAACGGTTGATCTTTAAAGTCCCTCATTTCCTCCGTGGTGAAAACTATACAGGTGGAATTTCCCGGCATAAATGTGGAAGGATGCTAATCCTGACGCTAAGTATGACACACTTAAACGACTTTACAACCCGAGCAACCAAGGCTTGTAGGGACAACTTCAGAATAGTCATGAAAATTTAAGAGGAAAAAAAGAGTTGTGTCGTAAAATGTCCAAATAATTTTTTTTTTTTTTTTTGCACCTTTCATGGCATATAACAAAAACTGAAAGTTTTTAATATATTTTTACTCCATTGGACAAGTTTGGAGCAATGATTTCTCGCCAGTGTTTCCCACAAACAAGGAGTTTCTTCGTACTAAATTATCAGGAAAGATTTCTTTATCCCATGGATATACCATAGATTAAACGATGATCTTGCCAATGGTTCTTGAGTCCGTCGTATAAAAAACAAGAGCATTTAAAAAAATATTTTAAAATACTATTGTTCAGGAGATACCAAATTTGCTTGAATATAGATTTGCACTGAATAGAAATTGGTCCTCCATCTTGGTCCAGATAGGTATACCCAACGACTATAACCATGTTTCCCATCAGTAGTGCTATGTATCCTACTAATCAACTTATGTTTTTTTTTTAAACTTAACGCAGTCAGTGAACTCCTAACAGCCGTTGACAAGTAATCTGAGAATCCAACTCTTCTAGGAAATAAACGCAGCTGCGCCGTACGCAATGGATAGCTTTTATATTACCTATCTCTTACTTATAATATTCTGAATAAACACTTTTATCCTATGTTAACATCCAACCTCAAACTATCAAGAAGTTGTCAAGCTTGTCGGTGCTAAACCTAAGATGGGTGGGTCATTTCTTGATGGCACATCACCGATCCGAGACCATGACTTTCACAGACAAAGCCTTACCCCACACCATAGCATCTCTCATTCATTAGGATGTCAATCTTTATTTGAATATTCATTGCTTTTAATGTCACTCATCCGATTAATTCCCTTATTGTCTGGCCCCATGTATCAAACCTTAGGAGTGATCATGTTAATTAATTAATTATTTAAAAAATATTTTAAATATTAAATAGCTTGTCAGGCAAGTAGATACTGACTGGAATTCCTTTAAATTAGTGCTGAACCGGACGCGACACACCAACCGGACATGACAGCAGATGTAATCCCTAGAGATTTAAAGGTATTGTTTTAAAATGTTTTATATGAGATTTCATAATGTTTTTTTAATTCTTCCCTTCCTAGCCGTTATGGCCTCATGGAGTTTTACTTTCCAGGGAAGTAGCGGGGGGGGGGGGAGAGGGGGCGAAATTAATCGCTCAGAATTCCACTGCACCACAGCCAGATTTGTTGATTATCAGTTGCTAGGGTAAATCAATTTCTAGCAGTGTTTCAAGTATTTGGGTTTTGGGATTATTGGATGAAGTTACACCAAGCACATCAGCTATATACTATACTTTTGAAAAACTGAAAGGAGCGACAGCCACTAGTACTTACAAAATCCGTCTTATATGTATAGATATTTCAGCAAAATTATATCCCTCTTAAAGCAGTATTTTTGTATCATCTAATTCTTGAGAACTATTATTTATTTATTTAATCTTCTTTTCATTTACTCCTTATGTGTGAATGGAACCATAAATCCATCCATATTACTTATGCCCTCTTTGAGGCAGATTGTAATACTTTCTCGGTAAAAAGATTTGTATTGTCTACTAGAATAAAACGGTATGTAATAAAACGGTTCAAATAGCGGTTTGTTTCGTTTTCTTTTCAATACTTTTGCTCGTTATTTCACAATGATATATATGGGGATTTCTACCGAATATGTGACTTTACTGATTTTTTCGTAGGTTTTCATTATCTATCCTCACCGTTTAATTTCTAACAACTGTGCCTGTTCTTTGAATTCAATTTAAAATTTATACCGCTAAACTATAAACTATTTTTTAAAACAGGATATATTTTCATAATTAGGACATATAAGATGACACTATTTTCAGTATTCTACCAACTGAAAGGCTTTCTTCTCTGTTCTTTCTAAAAAAAAAAAAAAAATTTAAATTGTTCGAATAATATTCTTAAAAAGAAATATTCAGATCCTCTCGGTTAGTAATTTATAATTTCGAGGGAGATTATAGAGCGGAGAAAACAGCATCCAGTAAGATAAGCGATCATAACATTTAAATACAGAACATTTCATTTTCCCAGAGCCTTAGCAATTCGCCGCTTTAAGTTCCTTCAGCACTTTAATAGACCTGAAGAAAATCTTATATTTGCATAAAAAGAAAAATAAATTAATCAATTTTTTTTTTTTTTTTTTTTTTTTTTTTTTTATAAATATCAAATATTATACATTTGTGTATATTTAAGCTTTTATCAGCTCTACTTATTAATTTAGTTGTTTCTGAAAACATTTCCTTAAATTGGTAATGCCTCACTTCGAGAACTAACTATAGATCATATTTTAATGAGATGCACCTTTACCTTTTTTTTTCGTTTCTTTTTTTTTTTTTATTTATTACAATATACAATATAAAAGAAAATCAATAACGATTGTGATCACAGTAACGAATGCTGTTTAAATCAGATTTAAAACGAATCAGCGGTACAATAATGCCAATCAAACTCCAGGAAATATGTTGAATGTTGCGGGTAGCCATGTTGGGATTACACTGGGCCGAGGCTACAGTAGGTACCATATCCCCACCAGTCAGGTGCGGCTTTACCATAGAGCCTGGCTTAATCCTATCCCAATTGTGCCTCGGGAGAAATTTGTTGTCAGTGTAGCTCCCTTGTTATTGCGGAATAACAACAAATTATTTATAACGATAACAATTTGTTTTATTAGAAAATTTGAATACGTGGCTTTATATGTCTTTCTTCTTTGACCTTAATAGGATCTCGCCACTGCTACTGAGAAACTAATCGCTTATATCAATACAAATAAAAATCGCTCATATTCTATAAGACAAAGCGTTGTAAATTAAAATAAAGATAAGGACGGTTTGAAAATTTAAATGTTCTAGAGAGGAAAAAAAATTCAATTGACTGCGATGACTGGATCTTGTTGAGCCCGAGCCAAAAAAGAGCATATATTATATAAGGTCTTCTACTAACTTCACTGTAAATCCAACGGCCATGAGACGATGATCGTATTTTGGTACAAGTTTAATTTAAAAACTAAATTGAATAATTCATTACAAGATGGAAGTTAGCACAGAAAACCTATATACGTTGGAAAAGGTATAATTTTCAGAATATGCTACATAGCACCCTTATCGGCCCATGTCTTAAACTTTATTATTCTTTAGAGTTGATTTCATAGTTGCCTCCTAAATTATCAAATACACAAAACCCTAAGTAGTAAATGCTGCTCTATTGTTGGCATCGTTCAAATTACAAAACACAGGAACATTTGTAAGACTAGTTAAATCATTAAAAAATAGTTATATCAAAACAATGTCACTTCTACATCAACTAAATCAACTTGACTAAACGACTTTAGCCATACTTCTACATAATAAGAATAACACAACTAGAGTTGGATCTCTATAGGCAAATAATTAGCCATTGAATTACACTCATTGTGTTTGTTAAGAAGATTACAAGTCTGATAAGGTTATAATAATCGCTTGTAACAAATTTAGGGTTATTGGAGCTTCGACAATATAGTGTGGCTGTGAGGAGAGGACATCATAATGAAAAGAGGCATCCAGAATTTCAACTTATTTAAACTCCAACAACTAGCCTCATAATCAGGACCAAGAAATGTAACTGAAGGAAAATAATTCTCGAAGACTAAACAACTACGCTAAATAAATCTATGGATAACTATGGGAAGGAGAGTGACCAAGGATGTCCTTTCGCCATTTAAAAAATTATCAAATCCTGGAATATTTCAAAATATTATCCTCAAGGACGAAAACTATTTTGCCAGGAAGGAGAGAGGCCAAAGATGTAAAAAGTCGTCAGATCCTAGCAGATCTGTAACCACTATCCTTCACTAATATTTAATTCAATTGATTAATTCAACTTACCATTTAACTTAATTGCTAAGTTGAATGATGCTTCTCGTGCTAATATGCAGATAAAAATTAATTTCGTTCCATCCACTATTCCATTTAACTTTATACTTCATGTTCATTTATTAAGACTTAGTGAAACAGAAGTCGTCTCATAAATTACGATCCGAATCATTTCTGAATGTTGTGAAGGTAAAGGAAGAACAGTATGTGGGACTCATATCGATTCCGGGGAATTCCCGAATGTGACTTTAATGATGACAAACAAGGCGAGGGCTCTATGAACCTAATTCGGTTATAATTACTAATCTCTAGGAAACTACATTCCCCCGAATTTAAGGCACTGGCATACCCATTCCCTTTGCTTTCATACATCTGGTTCATCTGAAGTGCTATGTCCCCGGCTCTTGGTCACGTCCGGGTCAGCATTAATCTAAAGGAATGCCAGTCAGGACTTAATAATCGCCTGCCAAATTATAAATAAATTTAGATATGTTAATTATAATGAAAAAATAAACTTAGGGAATTAATTGGATGAGTAACATGAAAAAAAATATAGATTAAAACCAATATATACTCAAATAAAAATTGACATATAAAATTACATTACATCTTTCTTGGTAACAAAACAAACTTAACCTAGACTTATCATGATAAATGAGAGATGCTATGGTGTGGCACGGCGTCGTTAGTGGAAGTAATGGTCTCAGATCGGTGAGGTGTGAGCTCAGAAGGACAAGAGGACTAGACAAGACCGAATTTTAAAGTTCAGCCCTTTATAAAGCATTGTCCCCACCCTTGGTCTAACACAACCACGGCTACTGACTTCTTGGTAGTTTGAGTTTGGAAATTAACTTAGGACATAAATGTTTACCCAGAATATTATAAAGTACGAGATAGGTACAAAATGCTATCCTTGTATAGTACACAGCTGCTCTATATTACCGAGAAGAGTTACAATAAGATTTGCAGATTTTTCTGTCAAGTGCTCTAAAGAATCAGCCTACTGCGTAAATGACAAATATTCTTATTGTTAATGTTAAAAAGTATAAGTTTGATTTATTGATCATTCTCCCATTATACAGGGTGTCCCGAATTTAAATGGCAAAACTTCAGGAACTTGCATGGGACCGAAAAACTAAGACAAAAAGTCATTTAGAGATTTGCTCGTTTTTGCTTAGTTTTAGAGAAAATCGCAAAAAAAAGAAACAAAACAAGTTTTCATTTTTATACTTATTTATTTACATTTATATTTATATTATGCTCTTTTTAATGTAAATATTGCTCAAAATGTTGTCCTCTTGCACCAATGCAAGCATTACATCGAGCACTCACTTGATAAATTGCAGCTAAACATTGTTCTGATGATATTTGGTGCATTGCATCTATGATTCGGTCTCTTAATTGCTCACTTTAGTTGATTGACACCGAATAAACTTTCTGCTTCAAAGTTCCCCATACGAAGAAATCCATGGGTGTCATATCAGCTGATCTAGGTGGCCAAGGTACTACTCCTCCACGTCCAATCCATCGTTGTGGATAATTTATATCCGGGCAAGCTCGAGCAACTCTGCTATAGCTGGACATCCATCGAGTTGGAACCACATTTCAATCCGCTGTAGTAAAGGTATGTTATCTAAATAATTATAAAAGTCATTCTCCAAAAAATGTGTGAATGTGATACCATTCAATCTTTCAGATAAAAAATATGGTCCCACCAGTAATCCGTTCCAAATTCCAAGCCAAACGTTAATAGCAAATTCATGCTAAAACCTATTCTCTCTAATAGCTCTGGGATTTTCAAGAACCCATACATGATAATTTCTTTGATTAACAATTCCTCCTCTTGTAAAGGTAGCTTCATCGGCCCATATAATTTTTAATGGAAATAAATTATCATAGCGAATTTTGTCAAGAAACCAGTTACTAAAATTCAATCTCTTGATATAATCTTGAGGTATTAAATTCTGAACATTTTGAAGATGGTATGGGTAGCGACTATCACCTTTCAAATTTCACCATATTGCTTGCCGCGATATTGCTTATGCAGCAGATGCTCTTCGGATGCTAGTCTCTGGATTGTTATCGAAGTGGCGTTGGACCCAATTTCTTCTCTGATAATCTGCTCTTATTGCTGCCTGGAATTGGTCGCCTTCATTACGTATTAAGAATGACCCAGTCTCGTAGTCTATTAAAAGTTAACGAAAAGACTCGTCGATTAGGCACTCTTCTATTTGGAAATCGGCGTGCATACTCCCGCACCGCTTCTAAAGCATTACCGTTACAGAAACCATACGCAAAAATCATATCAGCGTATTCAACATTAAAATACGTATGCGGCATTGTGGCTGATGCTATCCACACAAAAATATCGAAGTAACTAACTGAAGACTGATTTAGGAATTATAATCCTAGAAGGAAGCCAAAATGTAAACAAATAAAAGAATGTAAAGGATAACATTAAGTGTTTACATATCTCACTGCCTAGCCTGACGAACTTTGAAAGGTGACAGTCGCTACCTGTAACATTTTTGTTTTGTTTCTTTTTTTGCGATTTTCTCTAAAACTAGGCAAAAAAGAGCGAATCTCTAAAGGCCTTTTTGTCATAGTTTTTTGGTCCCCTATAAGTTCCTGAAGTTTTGCGATTTAAATTCGGGACACCCTGTATACGAATTTATGTCCCGAAGGAATTTTGGTTTTTACATAAAATTACTTGTAACCCAACTGTAACACGTAGCAGCAAGGTACTTTCATCTTATACTTAAAGTACTTTTCCCATGGTTTTTGATTTGTTTTCATGGTTGAATTTGAATTCAAAACGTCAAAATCTATTTCCCTCATGTGTTCCATAGCATGAGTTGGTAACGTTAAAGGCGAATAAGTTCTACATTACTGCAATTATTAACTTTCTTTTCTTTTGTAGTACCTCTGGTAAGGTGTAATATATCGAATTTTAGAATTACAACTGAGACTAATTGCTTACAATAAAAACAAAATCTTCTAATGACAAAGCATAACCAGGATTTATTTCACTATATTTGAGGCTGCCAACACTGCAGGAGCTTCCCAGCCAAGTGTAAGTAAGTAACTAAATCCCTTAGTTAGTTTTTTGTCGTGTTTCCCACGTAGTTCAGAGCTCCATTTGTTTTTTTGTTTTTTGTTGTTGTTTTTTAAAATAAATGTTTTTAATTTTTATCAATTTTAAAATTCTAATTCCCTTGCGTCTATTTCCCTCACGCCAAAAGTGAGAGAAATAGATTACAATAGGAAAAACTATAAATAAAATATGATTAAAAAAAAAAAGACCTTTTATATATATTTTCACTAATTATATTAATTTAATATAATATCCATTCGGTTGTAAGTGGACTTTGAGGTCGAGAGACTCTCCTGGGGCACACCCAGCCTCTATAAAGTGGGTACCCGTAATTGCGGAAAAAACTGGATGTTGAGCGAGATTAAGGCCGAATCTCCTCCTTTCACAACCGCTGGTCTAGTAACAGTACAGCCTTATCAAAGTACTGAACCCAAGGCCCTTCATGGATGGGTAGTGGTACAGCTTTCATTTTTTTATTATAATATTCATTATATTAATCTTATGGTCCATTTCATGTTTAAATTATATTATAATGTCTTACCATTTTAAATTATTTCTTTTATTACTTTTCGTTTAAGTTTTATGTTTAAATGTTTATTTAGTATCAGCTAGTATGTCCACTACTAAATTTTAGTAGTTTAACCGACTAGTTGATCTCATAACCATTAGCAATTCTTTTATAAATATTATGTATTATAAATATTTTAGTAATTGAACTTTGAGAGATTTCTATTAAACTCACACCCTCTGGTTCTCTCACTTCCATGATTTATATTATGTTCATGAAAGTGCATATAGACTCCATTCTATGAAGGGATTTTTCGCTAGTACTATTAGTAGGCTATTATAAAGATGTTTATAAAGAAAAGCTTTTTTTCTTACGGAATCAAAATGTCGAAATTCCGATAAAATGGGGAAATGGTCCATACAGTAGAAAGGTATTAAGCTAGAAAGGGGAATGTGCGATTACCATAGTTCGGAAAAAATCAAAAATGTGAATTACAAAGTTTATATTCTTTCTTATAGGGAAAGAGTTCTTAAACTCCAAAACATGTGAAATTCCTCTTTCTAGCCTCCATGAGACCACCTTAAGTGACAATACCACAAATAATAGGTGGCGATAAAATCTTGGTTCATTCAGTTTTTAATGATAATTTGTTCTTGATGACGGTTTTAAAGCTTAAACGTATAATTTCCATTTATATTTTGACATAATAAGTTTTTATTTAAAATTAATTCTGTTTGAGAAAACCTTATTGAAGATAAATAATAAAGTCACTGAATTTGTAATTTTGTATTTCATATTGATAAAGTGAGTTATATGTTGGTGAATTATAATTAATTTACGCAAGAGATTTTACACTAAGCCTTTTTATTTTAGATTAAAAAAAAAATTTTAAAAAAAATTTGAATAAAAAAAAAGAAGATTGTTCCAAATATTGAGGACACACACAATGTTGGCATAATACAAGCTACAAACTGTAATGTAATTATGCTAATACATTAATGTTATCGCTAATATAAATTAACACTTGAATATAATTTGATAATCAATTATGCGGTCGAGAGTACATCAGCCAAGCTGTTTAATTACATAAATCATTGGTGTTGATTCAGCATAGCGGCAATTAGTAGGACGATCGGCAAATACCGCCACATTTAGTCGAATTTCCCGGTAAACAAGTGGAAAACCAATCAGAAGCAGTATTTCAGTTTGACATTCCTGATTGACTCGTTCGGGGCTAATCAATGTTGCACATATTATGCTCACTAGTCACTTTTTTATTTTTTATTTTGGAGGTAACAAAGTAGAGACCAGATTCATAGTCTAATAAATGTGGAAATATCTCATTTATACAGGGTGAGTATCCCTTAGTGTAAAAAAAAAATTGGGTGAAACTAGATCAAAAATGTAGCAAAATACCGCCGACCTCACCTTTCTATTCCAATCCGTTGCAGATATACGATAAATCAAAGACTTTTTTGAGAAAACCACGTTTTTTTCCATAAAAGCTGTAATATCTCCGCTTAGTTTCAAAAATTTTCAAATTGTGACCACATTTGCGGATTTAGCATTACATTTTCTATAATAGCTGAGTACCTGTAACCTTGAATTTTATAAACTTGGTATCTAAAGAACAGTTTGATCTTCACCTTATTTGGGGAAGTCATAATGCCTTATATTACTTCAACGCTCACCGTTTTTCGAAAAAACTATCCACAAAACGTCTTATCTCACACAAAATTGAAAATTTAATAACCTTTCTAATGCCATGTTAAAAGTAATGATTTTGTTTCGATTTCATGGAGAAATTCACTTTAAAACCCAAAAAACATGGTGTTCTCATTTGGCATACAAATCAGTTACTTGTGTAAACAAAAAGTTATTTCCACCTATCCATGTATATCGTTGGTTTATATTTGTATTGCTTTTGAATAATGTGGAGGAGCACCATGGTGTTGGAAAATCATATTTTGTTGAACTTCAGGTTGAATATCGTGATGAAGTTGTGGTAGGATATTAGGTAACAAATCTTAGTAATCTCAGCATTCATTCTGTTGGGAAAACTATGATTTTTCAACACTATTCGACAGAAATAAAAAGGTGAATAAACCAAAGATACCCCACATGGAACGGTAGAAATGCCTTTCTCAGTAAAACCAGACTCATCTACCCATAAATTCACCGCAAAAAGTGGTATTCTTAAATAAAACCTGCATTTAGAAGCTAACGGTAAAATTGAGGTCTATGTTCATTATCATTGAGTTTTAAACCTAACATTGAAAATCTAATAAAATTAATCCTAAAAAATAATAATAATCAATAAATAAATGCAATAACACAAGATCCTCAGAGGAGCCAATGTCGACTCAGACCATTTTCTAAGCATAGCGCACTTGACAGCTAAGATATGCTCAGTCAGGAACTCGAAAGCTGCAGGGAAACCCAGAAGGCACAATCTGGAAAAACTGAAGAATACAGAGACCCAGCGTAACTATGCTGAAGTTCTTGACTCAAAGATACGCCAAGGAAATTATGGTGTTGAGGATATCCAGAAGTGCTGGTCAAGTTGCCATAGGGCAATAATGGAGGCAGCTGAAGAAGTTCTGGGACCACAGGAGAAAGAACCTAGGTCGACCTGGTTTGATGAAGAATGTAGAGCAGCCACAGAAACGAAGAACCTCTCATATGAGGCCATGATTAAAAAAAGCACCAGGAGGTCAGTTGAGGAATATCGACAGAAAAGGAAGGATGAGAAACGGATACACCGCAACAAGAAGCGACAGAGGGAGAGAGAGGAGATGGAGAAGGTTGAGCTGCTGCGCTGTAATCAGGAAAGCAGGAATTTTTTCAGACGGGTCAACAAACAAAGGAAGCCCTTTACAAATGAACTAAAATCATACAGGGATAAAGAGGGTAACTTGATCACCGACAAGGACAAAGTTCTTTCAGAGTGGAGGAACCACTTCCATGATCTTCTCAACAGTGGAGGAATCGAAGAACAAGAACTGGGAATGGAAGACCGAGACGTAGAGGGGGGGAGGAGGAGGAGGAAGACAGGATAAACCAGACTGAAGAAGTGGAACTCGAGCCCCCGGATGAGGATGAGATAGAGGATGCCATCAGCAAGCTCAGAAATAATAAAGCCCCTGGAGCCGATGCACTGCCAGCGGAACTCTTAAAAGGTGGTGGAAGTGAACTCACTAAGGTACTCCAAGACCTTCTCCTTATGATTTGGACGGATGAGGTGATGCCCAGCGACTGGAACAGGTCAATAATATGCCCTATTCACAAAAAGGGCGATAGATATGCATGTGATAACTACCGGGGAATCTCGTTGCTCTCATGTGCATATAAGATATAAGATTTAAACGCCTATTGCCATATGCTGAAAGGGAACTTGGTCCGTACCAATGCGGTTTCAGAAAAGGAAAATCTACATCGGACCAAATCTTCTGTCTGCGGACCATCTTAGAAAAGGGCCGAGAATACAAGATAAAAACGCACCATCTCTTCGTAGACTTCAAAGCGGCGTATGACAGCATACAGCATGAAAAACTGTACAGTGGCCTCAGGGGTCTTAATATACCTGAGAAGCTTATACAGATGATTAAAGTCACTATGAAGGATATGAGGTGTGTAGTTAGGATAAACGGTGAACTGACAGAAGAGTTTCATGCAAGGAAGGGATTACGGCAAGGTGATGCACTGGCCTGTTTATTGTTTAACCTTGCTCTTGAGAAGGCGATAAGAGATGCGGGCTTGCGCCGAGATGAGCGATGGCCAGTAAACTTGGGCTTGAGGTAAATGAGTCCAAAACCAAATACATGGCATCAGAAGAGGTTCCGAGGCCAGGTGAGACAGTGGCAATAGGACAATACAGGTTCGAGAAGGTCTCTGAATTTAAGTACCTGGGTTCAATAGTCACTCAAGACAGCACCCCCGATGTGGAGATTAGGAAAAGGATAGCCGCCGCTAATAGATGCTACTTTGGTCTAGCAAGGCAGTTCAGAGGGAGAATACTCGCAAGAAAGACCAAGCTTTACCTCTATAAAACCTTAGTGCGCCCCGTGCTCCTGTATGGATCGGAATGTTGGACAGCATCAAAGGCAGCCGAAAAAGAACTGATGATCTTTGAAAGAAAAGTTCTCCGACGAATCTTTGGTGGGGTAAAAATCGGAGAGGAATGGAAACGCCGCACAAACCAGGAGTTGTATACGATTTTTGAAGAGGCAGACATCGTTACAACCTACAAGTTAAGGCGCTTAAGGTACGCTGGGCATATTGCCAGAATGGCTGATGGAGATATGCCAAAGGGGTTGCTGACCCAACTGATCCATGGGACAAGGAGAAAAGGAAGACCAAAGCTTAGGTGGTCGGATGGGGTCGCTGCAGATGCCAGAAGCATGTTGGGGGTGCGAAACTGGACGGCGTCAGCGCGGGACCGTGACGATTGGAGGAAGCGGTTGGAGGAGGCCAAGACCTGTCACCGGGTTGTAGAGCCGTTATAAAAAAAAAATAACACAAGATCCTCTGATCTGGTGTCACTTTATTGACAGCTTTTCTTTATTTTCTATTAAAGAATATTTTTTTTCTTTGCTTTTTATTCCAATGAAGAGTTTATTATTTTTAAAATGCACTTTTCCATTAAAGGATAGTCATGATGTTTTATTTACACAAGTAACTAATTTGTATGCCTAATGAGAAAACCATGTTTTTTCGGTTTCAAAAGTGAATTTATTGATGAAATCGAAACAGAATCATTACTTTTAACATGGCATTCGAAAGCTTATTAAATTAAAGCTTAAATAAAGATTTGACGTTTTGTGGATAGTTTTTTTCGAAAAAGACTGAGCGTTGAAGTAATATAAGGCATTATGACTTCTCCTAATAAGGTGAATCAAGCTGTTTTTTAGATACTAAGTTTGTAAAATTCAAGGTTACAGGTACTCAGCTATTATAGAAAATTTAATGCTAAATCCGTAAATTTGGTCAAAATTTGAAAATTTTTGAAACAAAATGGAGATATTACAGCTTTTATGGAAAAAACGTGGTTTTCTCAAAAAAGTCTTTGATTTATCGTATATCTGCAATGGATTGGATTAGGAAAGTGAGGTTTGCGGCATTTTGCTACATTTTTGATCTATTTTTACACTAAGAGATACTCACCCTGTATGTGGATTTACAACAGATAACTAAAATTACATTTTTATTTGGATATTTTTAAATATTTTTTTTTTGCTGGGTGTCTATAGTTTTCTTTTTTGTAACGTTTTTTTCACCCTCAAACATGTAACATTTTGGCAAGCTCCTCCTCTGTTGGTGTTGCTCGGACCGTAAAATGTCACATTTGAAAACTCTATTTTCTCTCAACTTTGTTTATTTTAAATTATCTTTAATTGTTAATTTAATTTGATTATTAAATCGTGTAATTTGTTCCTTTTAATTCTAGAATGTAAATCGATCAAAAGAAGTTAAAAGTTGAGAACGATTTTGAAGTGTTATCGACAGTTGATTTGGATGTGATACAAAGACTTTTGTAAATCCAGCAGACAAAGCTATTCTATATATGTGGCGTAGAATTCTAAAACCAAATATGTCCAATTTTAGATTTTGTATTTATTTATTTGTTTTACTAAACTATCTTCAGGTGAAATGTTTTCTCAAGAAAGTAGTTAAATCACATTGAAAATGACCATACAAAAATAACGTCCCTTCCTAATTCATTCTGACCTTTACCTTTCTTTAATGGTAAAGCTAGTTTAATAGCCAGCTGTGAAATAATTTCAAAAGTAGACAGCTGGTCATTTTCATTATACGCTTAATTTTCGATGAACATATTCACGATCTATTGTTTTTCCCAATCAGAGAGAAATTTGCATTTTAATTATAAATTAATACTGAATATCTGCTTACCTAATCATTTTGATTAATGTTTTAGCTAACTTAGGTTAATTTTTAAAAGAAAGAAACGGGTCCAGGGTAGCTGAAGGGACAAAGCCGTATGTAGCAGTTATTTTTAGGTAAGCACATGGATTGGTGACCATCAATCAGACCACACAATCCAAATACTACGGCTAATAAAGGATGTGAGCGACCCCTGTGCCTGACATAGATTCTGGTTCTCCAGGTAGGGGGGAGGGAGAAAGAGGTTGGACAAAGGAAAAGGAATAAAGAGGGTTGGGAATAGGACTAATAATTCTATCCTATAAAAACCTTCTTATTAGGAAACCTTCAATCAGGTTTGGAACAGGCTGGTTAAGGTGGCCTATGCTCTACAAGGTCTGTAGAGCCAACCGGAAAAAATAAGAAGAAAAATTATTGAGAAACAAACAATTTTATATACAAACATGCATATTCTTGTTGCTTGGTATATAGGCTTTGATTTTCCATGAGTTTTAACTGCGCCTGCCTGTGCCGGGACTGCGGCTCTTGGTAGAAGTGAGAAATAGAAATGTTGCTTGAAGGTAAATCTTCGTTCATTGTCGACCATATATTGCAAACCCATAAAATTAATTTCCAAAAAAAAGAACTGCAGATCTAATGCGTGACGAGAAAAAGCAGTGAAAGATAAAATTTCCCTCCTCCAAACCTTTTAAATTAAATTTGAAAGCGATCAAATTTACACGGTTAGTTTTGAAATGTTCACAATGCTGGATGGTAGAGTTAATAAAAACAATAAAAATAAAACCAACATTTTATCTGGAACAAACGCCATGTATATGTGTTTCATTTGCTGGGCTACCTACCCCAAAGGAGACGAACATTGAAAACCGTCCATCTGATAATGAGCAGTGTCGCCTCTAATCTGAGCAATAATATAAGATAGTATGGGCTGATCTGGATAAGTGCCTGCTGTTGAAATAAAAATATATTAGAAAAAATAAGAATTTTGCTTTAATTCCAAAAAACACATTTACTACGTATCTTCTTCATTAACTCAAACACATCCTAATGTAGCTCGTAACGCAACATTTATGCTAGTAATAAAACCATGCACCAAAAATTTCATTTTGCTACAATAGAAAAAAAAAAAAACTTTTTATAGGTACATTTCCGGACCCATGTTCAACGGAAATTTTTTGTTCAGTGTGTAATTTTCTATAAGATTTTAAGGGTTTGCGAATTTTGTCTACTCTTATTCTATGTTCGAAGCACTGTGGGACATTGCTTTTAATTCGAAAATTATATGGTATTAAATACGCTGTGTTGTAGCATTGATAAACACCATTATGAAAATAGCATTTTCATGTTGATACTGTTATATTTTCAAGTAATATTAAAAAGTAATACAGTGTAATATTTATGTGATGTTTACCTAAATATTTTCTACTTTTGTACTACGCTGGAGTGTTCCAAGTAAAGTGATTTCAAGATTTTCACAAGTTAATCATCCTATCCCAAATTATATATTGAGTAATATCTTAAAGCTTATGGTTCTCAGGTTTAAGGTATTACAGAAACTCGTTATTTCATCACTCGATAATTCGTCTTATTCTGTAATTCGTCAGTTTTTTTTTTTTTTTTAAATTGGCAACTATAAATAACAAAATTAAATACGTATGTAATTAAGTTTTCCCCCTTGCTGCTTATTTAATCTTTAAACCACCTCATTTAGTTTGTCACTAAAAAATACGGCTATATTTAAACATTTTGTAAATCATATCATAGAAAAAAAAAAAAAAACTAGCAGAACAAGCCTGGAGTCGATCCCTCCATTGATTGTAGTAAGAGATGAAAGGAAGTAAGACTGCAGATGAAGAATTCCCGGAATCAGTTAATACTGGAAAGCTAATCCTACAAAACATTTTCATCTGGCTCAGCAACTTTTGCTCCAGGTTATAAAATGGGAATAGATAAGCAACTTGTTAAACATGGATAGTAATTACAATGGAATTATAGAACAAGTGCTGAGTGCTCAAAATGAAGCTAGTGATGAATAAAAATGATGACGATGACGTTTCAAATTCTTGCATTATTCCATGCAAAGAAGTAGATGAAGTGTTAACTAAGTGCATTGAGTGATAAGAACAGAAATGTGAATCAGATATTTCACACCTGATTGGGATGCGGCAAGTGTTTAGCTTTTTTGTCATTGTCACTCAATTCCAATGTGTATAATGTTCATCTGTTCGATTTTACATTCAATAAATTGCAACAAAATTAAAAAAAAATAAGTTTAAAATGGTTTAAATACTTTACAAAATTCTATATTCGTCTATATTTTAAAATGGTTTTATGTTACTTTACAGCAAAATTCTGTAATTCGTCATTTCTCTTATTCCGTCACCCACTCTCTCCCACTCATGACGAATTATCGCGTTTATACTGTATTCTTTTATAGGGCCGTACAATTTGCATTCATTTGTAAGCATATATGTTGACCTCCAAGGTAAACAGTTAGCCAATTTATTAAATAAGAGTACTTCTACTGCTAAGGAATGTATTCATAGGGATAACAAAGGAATTTCTTAATACTATAATCGTCAAGCTTGTAAAATTACCATGTCTTGAAGAGATAAAGCAGCGACACCGTTGCTTGAACATAGGCTAACCTTTATCGTGGCTCTACTATTGCTTTGATAGAGGCAACCCTAAGTTTGAGGTCTTGGACAAACAATAGAGGAAGGTGAGGAACGAGAAACTTGGCCTTTTCATTCAACAATAACAGAAGAGACAGCCCCGTTGTATGTTGACAATGCACGAGTTGAGGCCAGCTCAAGGCTCCACATCTCAAGGATAAACAAAAAACATACATTAAGTTTAGCACCTCCAAATATTTTTATATGTCGCAATAATAATTGGATACCGTCACATTATATGGTGTCTCTGATTAGTTAATCAAAA
The DNA here is from genome assembly GCA_003667255.2 of Euschistus heros. Taxonomy (NCBI): domain Eukaryota; kingdom Metazoa; phylum Arthropoda; class Insecta; order Hemiptera; family Pentatomidae; genus Euschistus; species Euschistus heros. The sequence goes on from RCWM02000020.1 coordinate 1,490,703, forward strand.
AAAGTTATAGCAGTATTGAGACGATGTTTTTTTTAACGATGATTCAGATAGTTGGGGTGTGTAGTCATGAAAAGTCAACTAAAAATATGACTTTATTGTGCCGACGCACAGTGGGCAAAAATCCATTTTTAGGTGGACAAAATTTTTTTTTTTGTGCTGTTCGATGTTTTTGAGGTCATTGAATAAGGGAGAAATCTTTAAAAAAATTCTTACACCCATATTTTTTATTATATCGAACAAACTGATGTTGTTCACCCATATAAATTTGGACATAATGGATAAAAATTGGGAAAACATTTTGTAGATCTATGGAACATTTCAGTAGTAACTTTTTGAATTTATTATTTATATAAAAATAATACATATATTCATAACAAAAATAACACATCGGAAAAACAAAGGCTATATAACAAAAATAATGAAAAAAAAAAAAAAAAAACTAACACCTGAAAGAAAAATGTTATAGTACTGATTGTTGTTTTAATAATAACAAATATATACAATTATATTATGCACTAAAAATGAACTAGCCATCAATCATCGTCCGATTCAATACTGCATTCCGATTCAATACTGAATGGCATCGTTTTCTAATGGCAGTTCTTGAAGCTGATCATATGGTAAACTACTCTTCAATAGGCTAATTACATCCACATCAAACGGTTTGGTTGCTTTTTTACGCAAACGTTTCCAAAAACTGGCGACAAAGGCGTGTCTAATGAAACTAAGAGCATCATGAGAAGATCTTTGTTGATCTCTCTCTAAAACATTTTCATAACATATTAACAACATAACAAACAAACTCTAACTCATACTCCTTCCCTTCAAGCCACGCTAAAAAGTCCCTAAAAAAAGCATCAGCTCTCCGATGACATTTTCCCCGCTTGTCACTGATTTTTTTTTAATAATCGTTTATGGCGTCTTTAATTCTTCTCATGTTTGTAATTTTATCTTTATTGTTATTTCCTAGTTTTAAAATGTAGATTAAGAGATGTTTATTCTTATCTTTTGATCCATCTTTCAACCATTCAGATAAAAATATTTTTCGTGAAATAGTGAGCACGAAACCTGAAGTCCATCTTAGATTAGTAAATATTCCTAAAATCGCAAAAAAAAAAACTATGTGAATATGAAAAATATGCGGTTTGAATGAAATAATGATGAAAGGATTAGCTTGGCACTCCTTGGCCTTCTGCAAGTAATGCTCTATTGAAATATGGAAATGTTCTATCTAATGATATGATTTAATATAGGTAAAACTATATCCACGCAGCAATCCCGAATAGTGAAATATTAATACTTACTTGTCTCTGTGGTATCCATTTCAAATGAAATTTAAATAATCAAGTATAGTTTCTGTTCAAAGAATGGCAAATCAATTACACAAAGCAGCACTGCAATAAACACTGAGAAAAATGTGCTCTTTGGTATAGTGGGATTAATAGTCCCCTCCGGCTCTTGTTGACAATCCAAGAAAGTAAATATTTACATTTTCCCTTCTTCCAACTCATACTAGGCAATTTTAGTAGGCGATTTATAAAATTTTTTTTTATGAATTTTGTCCACCTAAAAGGTTATTTTCGCCCACTGTGCGACCTTTAGGCCTACAGTAAGTAAGCCTTCATAATGGCTAGAACGAAAAAAATAAGATATAACAAAAATGTTTTTAAAAAAGATAAGAAAACAAATACAGAATGAAAATTAAAAACAAGAAACAAAATTGAAGTTGAAAAATAAAATGAATATTTTGTTTTTGTAAAGATAAAAAAAAGAGATCACAACAAAAGATGAGTGGATATAGTTGATGAACAAATACCTAAATAAAGTATAACAATTGAGTAGTACATTGCAATAAAGGAATTATTAAGATGGAGGTGTAAATAATATTACAAATCCAAAAGTACATGATTAAATAAAAGGTAAAAGAAAGAAGGAGTAATGTTATAAGTAGCGAAGACTTGATAACATCCTCATTTTATTTTTTTATTTCAATTTTTTTCTTCTTTTTTTTCCTGACTGCACACTCCAACTGCATCAGCATTACTTCTACCACGTATAATCGATCAAAATCAGCAAATCCCAATGGAAGTCCTTATAATATATAAGAAACAATTTTATTTAAGAAACAAAAATCTCGACATTTTCTTTCCTATACTTGTTCTGATTTGAACTGGCATTTTAATATTAAAAAAGTAACCTTTAATTTTTATCCACTCAGCTGATAAAATGTTTAGCTATTATTTTTTCAGGTTATAAAGGTCCTAAACTTAAAGTCTTTTGATATGGTAAAGAAGAAAAGGACACTGTGATGAAATAATATCCGACTTTAAATTCATTATTATTTTTGTACAGCCTAATAAACAGAATATTACCACATTTATAAGTTAATAAGTTTATTTCTGGCCTAAACATTAGAACTCACTATTTTGTATATGAAATTATCAGTACTTAAGTCAAATACATACATGATTTAAAAGACAAGAAACTGCTCTTCGTATCCGACAAATCCAATATTTACTAGACAAACGTTCAATGTTACCAATAAGCTACTAAAGACTTATTTACATGACGGTATTTAGATTCCATTTAAACATACTAAGATGAGCTTTGAGGCTCCACTAAACCTTCCAATTCTCTCATATCTAATCCTTACAATCCAAAATCCTTCGTAAAATCCTCTATGCTCCTTATTATGTCACAAACAATCTTATCCATGAAGATCTTAATGTTCCATATGATGCTGATTTGGCCCCAACCAGGTATCCTTTCATAGTAAACTGTATACCCACTCGAATCCACTAGTCTCCATTAACTTGCCTCACACTCAATTTCCAAAAATTCTTCGAGGCGTCTGAAAAGAAGATGGCTAAGACACCTTGTAATGGAGAATTATTGAAATGCCACTAGTTACCATTTATTTACATGTTATTGTAATTATTTTCCTCAAAGTTATTTGGGATATACAAAAAAAAGTCGTTTCGTTGCTAACTCATATATCTTCATATATTGTCTTTTGCAAGAACAAGTATATAAAAAAAAAATATATTGACGGGAAACAACACGAAACTCCCATCTCAAAATTTAAATTGGATCCTATGATAAACATATCCAATGTTCCTAATGAAATATTCAACATGAGACATTGTTGTTTCCTTCCACCAAGCTGAGAAGGAATGTCAACAGAAGAGCTGTTTTCGAACTCTATACAAAGAAGAATGGGATTTCGGAAGGCGGTTAAGGAGAGGGAGGTGGGATAATGAAATACAAACAGCAATAACCACACCTCCCCACTTGGCTTCCCCCCCCCCTCTTCCCTTCTCCACCTCTTTCCCTTTCCTTTCGCCAGTATCTTATTGCCTCTTCCGACATTTATCCTCTGTCAACGTTGCCTTTTCCTGTCTCTATCCACATTTTATGTTTGATCTACAAATTGCATATAATTAGATTTATTTAAATGCTCCAATTATCCTCTAAAAATGAAATTTTGTTTCTACAGAAGTTTTAAAATATATATTCAACGACATAGTGAAGAGGTATGAGAAGCAGTGGATAAATAAGTTTTAAGGAGAAGGAATAATAATCTTTAGTCTGGCAACCTTTTCCCCTTAGAACATCAAAACGGTACAGTAAAAAGGAAAACAAAAATTTTTTTTTAATAACAATTTATTGAAATTTACAACTGTACAAAATTTATACATCAACTGTTATCTATTACAATAACGTGACAAAACTTAAAAAGAACTACTATTAGAACTTTAATAAAAATTCTACACTAGAAGGTCTCTGGGCCATCTTCTTTTCAGACGCCTTGGAGGATTATCAGGAATGATTTGGGAAGCAAGTTGAGAAATTAGGGGATTTGAGTGGTCATGGAGCTTACTATGAAAGGATAGATATCTGGCTTGGGCTAAATCAGCAACGTATGGAACATTAAGATCTTTATGGATAAGTTTATTGGTGACAAAGTAAGGAGCATTGAAGTTTTTTCGAAGGATTTTGGATTGTAAGGATGGGAAACGTGATGAATTGGATGGTTTAGTAGAGCCCCAAAGCTAAACTCCGTACGTCCTTATAGGTTTAATCACAGTCAGGTAAATGTCTTTTGTAATTAATTGGGAGCTTTGAACGTTTTTCTAGTAAATGTTGAAGTAGTATGTAACGAAGAGCAGTTTCTTGCCGTTTTACTCTTGTGTGTGGATTCCAAGTAAGACGTTTGTCCAAGTGGAGTCCTAGGTATCGGATCTGTTCAACAGGGATTATTGGAATATCATTAAAGGATACTGTAGGACAGAAAGTCGTAGGTTTACGACGAAGGGTAAAGGTTATTTGGTGAGATTTTTTTGGATTTATTTTGATTCTCCATTCTTGAAGGGTTAGGATACGGGATTGGAGTGTTTGAGAGGCAATAAAGGGATCATTGTTTACTGATAACACACATGTGTCATCAGCGTAAGTGGTGAGGAAAGCTCCAAATAAAAAAATAAATAAAAATTCCTGCATGTGGGAGATTAGTATCCATTGGAACCTTCTTACATTGTTATAGCCATGTATTTTTAAATTAAAAAAAAATTCCAGACAGAGCAGAAAAACTGCTTGTCGTCTCCGACTGCTCCAAATTTACTAGACAAGCGTTCTAAACTCCCCATAAATTAAAAAAATACTTATTTACACGACAGTAATTAGACCCTTTTGGACATACGGGGTTGAGCTTTGTGGTTCCACTAAACCTTCCGATTCTTACAATACAAAATCTTTAATGCTTCTTATTATGTCACACACAAACTTATCCATAAAGATAGTGTTCCATATGTTTTGGCTCAAACCAGATACCTAGTCTTTCATAGTAAATCCCAGACCCACTCGAATTCACTAGTCTCCTAACATGCCTCAAACTCTATTCCCGATAATAGACGTCTGAAAAGAAGATCACCAAGAGCACTTCTAATGTAGAATGTTTATTGAAGTGCTACTACTGAGCACTTCTTTACATGCTATTGTAATAATTTTCCTCAAATTTACTTGTTTTATACACCGTAAAATGGGGTCATGTTAGTACGGTGTGGTGCAATTGGTACACAATTGTTTCTGCGGTGATTTCCTTCTGGCAGGTTGTTGTGTCGACTTTTACCAAATGAGAGCCCACGAAATGACTCATTCATGCGCTCTCATTTGCTAAAAGTCGACCCAACAACCTGCCGGAAGGAAATCCCCACAGAAATAATTGTGTACCAAGTTTACCCCACCGTTCTAATGTGACCCCATTTTACGGTAATGTATAAAGTTGTAAATATTAATAAATAGATTTTTAACAAATATATAGAAAGAAATTCCATCTTATTTGTTTTATTTTATTATTCAATCACCAACTTAATTACAAAATATGTTCCTAATCAGTTGATGTTATCCCAAACAGTGCCCAAAGTTTACACTTTAAAAAGAAATACTCGACCCATAATTGAGGAATTATATTATTTTTTATTTTTTTCTGAAATAAAACATGTAGTTGATAATATGTAAATAAATTATTCATAAAGCTAATAAAGTATCTGTTCCTTAACATTACAGTATTTATATCAAGTTTTATAATATGTTTAAATAAAAAGGAAAAAAAACTGTCGTAGCCATGAGGTGCTTTGATGAACTCAGGTCATGGGCAAGGTAACTGGGTTGGCTTGCAGAACGGAAAGTTGTAAAAACAGAGCGAACATCCAACTCCCCCAACAGCCATGAATTATGAAACTCGATGAAGGAATTGGCATAAATTTCTCCCCTTTTGTGGTTGAACAGGTGAGCTAGGAGGTATTAAATCAGGTGCCTCGCGAACTGGTGGTAGGGTACCACTAGCCCCAAGTTCTAACCGTGTTTTAACTAATATTCATAGACCGACTAGCCTTAACTAGGGTGTTTGATTATCCCATTTCTGCTAGACCGACTAGCCTTAACTAGGGTGTTTGATTATCCCATTTCTGCTAGTTGGCATACTCTATAGTGTTGAAAATAACACAGGGAGAATATTTATATCATTTTTAAGTTATTTACAAAAACATATTGTATTTTTCAGGTGGGAGATAAGGGTAGTGGATCGGGCTAGGAAGGAATGCTGGTATAATGTTGTTCTATAGGTCAGAGGAACGAGATCTTGTTGTGAATCGGGAATAGAAGGAAGACTTAAATTTTTAGCCACTTCAAGTCCAAGTACAGATGTTTCCAAGAACAAATCGAACGAAGCAATTCATAATTCGTTTTAACCTCTCTCGGAGACCCCAGAGAGGCCCCCAAACACCACTACATATAAAATACGAGGAAATGAGTTTTTCTTGGGGGAGGAAATGAAAATTGAATATCAGGGTTCCAATTGAATTTCTGGATATTTGGGCAATTTGAGGCTTCCAGGAAAGGTTTTGGTCGAAGATGATTCCTAAATTTTTTTCGGCAGGAGTCTTAGGAGTCTTAAAATAATAATACTAAATTTTAGTTCAATCTGCATCAGAATAAACAAAATGTACTGTATATAATGAATGATATCATTCAATAATTTCGCAGATAAGACAAAAATTATGAAATATAAAATCATATGTATAAAAATGCTGTTTCTGTGTGCATGTGTCCACAAAATTTTTTAAACCACGGTATATTTCTATATACGAGGGTTTTGATATACATTTTTTTTTTAACGAGCATTCCAAGGAAACGGGAAATCACAAGATTTCGTTTCGAGAGGTTTAAATAACCACAATAATATCTGACATAACTTTCTATATATGCTTTAGCTTGCTTAAACGAGAGAAGTTATAACTTGAAGGTAATTTTGTTTAAGCAAACTAAATTATTTCCTATGCATTTTCCTTAGCAAGGAAAACGTTAAACCCACTTATCTCAAAAACTTATTCAGCACTATTCTGCAATCGAGTTTAAAACGCTAAAAACTATTCAACCCATCTGTATCAAATTTTAACTACATCATCAGAGCTGTAGGAAGTTTTACAACAGAAAAGTTATAAGTTATAAATAACTTAAATATACAGGGATAAGTGGCAGAAACATAATCAATAATGGGCTAAAATAATCAATCGCCAAACCAATTAATCAGTCGATAAAAATTCAATGATTAGAAGGAATAGCTTTGTGTATTATTATAAAAATATTCTTCAATCAGGATAAAACTAAAGTTGATTCTCTTACGGAATATTTTGTAAGCTCTGTCAATGCCTAGGGCCTGAAAGGATTTTTCTTCCATGATTATTCACAAGATTCTATTGGAGCGTGTTCTCCTTACACTTGGAGAAGTTGTAATCCTTCCCAGGCTGATTGTTACCCACTGAATAAGAGCCGTACGAGGTTCCATTCAAATCTCAGAATCAGGTTAATTACACTGTGGGGGGAGGGAGTAGTACCCTAACCCCTTTTGCAGGAGGCTGCATTTCAGGCAACGAGCACCTGACTATTCTCAATCCAAGTAATTCTATATACCCAAGTATATAGGTACTTGTACATTGTACAAGGTATATTGCACCCAAGTATATTTACTTGTAAGTATACAGCTTTTGTTACATCATTCTGTATTTATATCATACTGGTTACTAAACATCATTCAGAGACCTATACCTTTTGACAGCACTTATCGAATCTATGGAATAATATATAATACTAAGAATTTATTAAATAGCATCTCCCGTCACGTCTTTGCCCACCCTCCTTAGTAAAAGAGCTTGGACAATTTTTACTAATACTCAAATTTTATTGTTCATCGATAAAAATCTTGTATTGAAGTATGGAACTAAGCATTATTCCTGTAATAATATTTTCACGCATACCAGTTATTTTTAACCTTGTTATAACTGCACAGATTAGGTGTTTGACGGTTACACATAATCATAAATAGACATCCAATCTTTAATTTTAATATGTGAGTTAGTAATCCAGTAGGACAGAGACTATTAAGAAATTCTTGCGGATAATAATAATAATAATAAAAGTTATTTTTATTTCTTTTAAAGGCATCACTCCTATTAATCTTTAATATTCCTCGGCATGTTTCGGAGTTCACTGCTCCATCTACAGGATATGTCTGTTGAAATGTCAGAATGCATCACAGAATTATTCTTATTCTTATTAGTTGTGTATACCCTCGAATTATGAGGAATGTGTTTTTTTGATGCCATCCACTAATTATCAATCAACTATTTTATTAAAGGGGATTTAATTTTTATTTCTTTTAAAGGCATAACTCCTATTAATCTTTAATTTTCCTTGACATGTTTCGGAGTTCACTGCTCCATCTTCAAGTCCGAAATATGTCGAGGAAAATTAAAGATTAATAGGAGTTATGCCTATAAAGAAATAAAAATTAAATCTCCTTCAATGAAATAGTTGATTGAAAAGTTCTTTATTTATTCTGGGACCTTAAGTCCCTTAAGGATAAAAAAATATGTACAATCAATGGCCCTGGAGCCTTAAAATGAAATAATATTTTTATAAAAAAATAATAGATAATAATACAATAAAAACAGAAAAAAAGTTTTAATATAAAGTAACAGATAATTTTAAATATATATATTTTTTCACAAAAACAATAAGATTTCATGAATATTTTATACAACTAAAAAGTGGCTACTGACAGTTTCGGAGGACAGGATCTGTGTCGATAGAAGGTGTGGAGTTCCAAATAGAAGAGGATCGGATTACGAAAGATCAATGATACTGTTGAGCAATAAGCAGGAGTATGCAAATCCGATTGACGAATAATCTTATCTGATAATGGGATACATTATTAGTGCTTACAACTAAAGGTCCATGAATCGTATTTTTACACACAATAGTAAAAAGTAAAGGACCGACGTTTTAGTTCGGTAATAATTTTTATTTGGCTGATTTAATCTGGTTGAATTTTTATTTCTAACCATAAAATTATATGACAGTGTGACAAACCTTGTTTCTGCCTCTCAAAATTGTACATTTAAATTGTTATAGTAAACTTTATTATTATAAACATTCCGAGAAATAAGTAGGTATAGTAGGTAGAGATAGTTTCAGAAGTTATAACATTGCAAACTTTGTTGTACAATGTCATCAACCACATATAGGTATATTTTTAAACATCACTGGTATCCACATGTCGCACCCTATAATAATAGCTTTTTTAGCAAGAATTAATTTGAAAATAACGAATTTTTTTTATTAATTCCAAGTTCTAAATGACAATATACAATTTTCAAACTTCACTATAACCCACATATTATACTTTAAACAAAAAAAAAATTGAATATGAGTTGATTTTTTACTGCTAAACCTCCCTGGAACTATAAACATGACGTGGTCAAAATATGGTACAGATTGGTATAGTAGTTTTCGCGGTTAGTGATCACAAACGAAAAATGGCTTGTCCTTTTATATAATAGTATAGATATAGATTACTCATATGAATTAGACTGAATTTTCATGATTTAATAGGAAAATCTCTACTAAACTAATATGGATCAAGGTACATGCTGGGATTAATGGGAATAAACAGGCCGACGAGCTAGATAAATCTGCATCGAATGACTCTTCGTGGAGAAACGACACAATTATATACTGAAACACACCCTCGCAACAAACAAATAAAGGACAGTTTACAAATTTGTACCAGAGTTTAATCCAGCAAACTACAATAAACTAACAAATTTCTGACTGAGCATGGCCCTACCAAATACTATTTTAAATGTTTTCACCTTTCAGAAAAGAATGAATGTCACTGCGACGTAAGGGCAAAACAAACATTACCATATTATTGTGGTCAGAGGGAGTAAGTGCTAAGCTAATGCTACACATGTTGCTGATTTAGACCAAACCAGATACCTATCCTTTCATATTAAGCTCCATAACCCCTCCAATCCACTAGTTGCTCAACTTGCTCCCCACTCCTTTCCCGATAATCCTCCGAGGCTTCTGAAAAGAAGTTGGCTCAAATATCTTCTAGTGTAAATTTTTTATTGAAGCGTTACTGACGAGTAGTTCTTTTCAAATTTGACATGCTATTTTAAACGTTATAAACACATTTACTTGATTTATATATTTGTACAGTTGAAAATTTCAATAAATTTTTAATAAAAAAAGAAAATGTTATTTACGAGTATGATTAGTATTACCTTATTACATTGTGTACAGATTTGCGTTATAAGATATAGGTTAGACCTAAGTGATAATTGTTATTGTAAATTTATATTAGATCAAGAATTGAACCGTAACAACATTCAAGATAAATATTTTCTCATGTATAAAACCATACCTAGATTTGTAAATCCTATGAAATTCTAGCATACGTACCGAAATATTATTGTTCCATAGTTCAGATTCAGATATATAATCAAAGTAGTATTAGAGATAAATTAGGTCAAAAACAAAGTCAACATTGTTGAAGAGGATAGCGAATGGTTCGTAATAAGAAGTTGGGCTAGTTGGCCTAATCCGGAGGATGAAATTGGAGAGAGGCCATGACCGGAGATATTGTAATCTCGACTAATTGCAATAAGACCTTCAAGGGCACTTCAGATTTCTTGGCAGTTATATACAACCAGAACGAAGACAGCAAGTCGCAGCATACATTTGATTGGCTCCAGTTATCTGAGAGGTGAGGAATAAAAATATTTAAAGGAAATCTAGTTCTTTTTCCTAAATAAACATACATCAAAATAAAATGAGTTAGAGGTGGTTTTGGATATGATTAGTTCTTACTATTTTCAACAGAAAAGAACCATCTCTTGGTTCAGGTATTTTAATGGAAAAATCGAAGACGGAAAAACTATTTGAAATAGAATACAACTTTTCTATTTCAAGAAAGAGAATCAAACTATTTAAGATTTTCAATGAGGATTGGTACCCTTCTGTTAAATGCAGTCCATAAAAAAAACATATAATTTTATCACTGCTCACAAATATTTGTACACATGTCATTTGTCCACAATTTTAAGTGTTTCGAATATTTCTCCTAGTCAACTAAAAAATCGAATATCATCAAATTGAATGTTTGGAGGCATTTGTAATCAATTAGCTTTATTTTCATCTTGTATATGTATGCATATTTTGCTATAAATACATATTTTGAACAGCAATTGCATATCTATCTGCATATATGGCATAACAGAATTTGACATTTTAGCAGACAAAACAATAGATATGGGAACTCCTGCTATTATTTTTTCCCACCGAATGAATGAATTCCTATATGACCACGCACTAATTATTTCCTTCGCGTTTACTTTCGATCGCATTTGCTTCTTTTGAAATTGTTTGATTGGATTAATTTCTCACTCTGCTTAAATATTTGGATAATTACTTCACTTTACCCATTTCCCATCTTCCTACCATCATTCCCATTATCCAGTGTCACATGACACATCATTCCCTAACTGTACTTAGCAATACTGTTTTGCATACTTTCTCACAAGCACAAAAAGCACTCTTGTAGAGAAGATGGATTGGAAATAATGTACGCGAGTTATAAATTAAGACTTTTAAGGGTAATAGAAACGTTATTTTTCTAGTTATTTTTGTAGATTGTTGCGTATTTTCAGTATTTAATTGCATATTTTACCCAATATATTTGCAATACATGTGCATATTTTTCAGTTTTTATTGCACACAATTCACATCCCTACTAATAAGGCAAGTTTCTATAAGGGATGACTTTTAAATGCTAAGCTTCTTATCATATTATTATGACGAACACAATGGATTAAATACCGTTTTTATATGTACTTCTTAAATTCGAGGACTTCATATTCTGTAAAACAGTAATATAACTTAAATATACTTGATACATCTAAATATAGAGGGACTAGACGGCAAAGCGAGTCTCAGCGCGCTCGATAAAGTCGTGGGTCGAATCCCAGCTGGGCGGGTTAAATTTTTTTTCCCAGAGGACCAATGGAATGAATCTCGACCTTCCCTCCTGGGCTAGAATAGGTTGGTAACCTGTAGAATAACCCCTCTTTCCTGCCTTAGTTTATTAGTTTAGAGTATACAAGGATGTTAAGCCTTCTCCCCAAAAATTGGAAATAATTTGTTAGTACTCATAAAAAATGTATCTGTGTAACTACTCAGATGAATGATATCAATGATATGAATGATTATGAATGATATCAACTGTATACACTGTTAATAGTTTTTTAACGGAAACTTAAGAAAAAATGCACGTTCTCACAAGTCATGTCATTTAATTTCTATGTTTTTAATCTTGTTTGCTTTACAGAGTACTGATAGAGCACTGAAAGTAGTTAAGCTGTATCTCCAGCTAGGGCTTAGCAGTAGCTCTCCGAAGAGGATACCTTATTTTTATTTTACAATTTTTTTTGTATGGGTAACTAAGGAATATTTTCATACGTTAGCAACCAACATTGGAAATGACATATCTATAGAACTTGTGAATAGTCGGTGCATTTTGAGTATTACGTGTTTTCGTGAATATTGGGTTAAGGGTATTACCAGAAGGCTAATTTTTTATCTCTTTATTTTTATCTAATTGTCTTAGGTATGACGATATCATAGGGATGAATACTAATTTGTGAATCATTGTGAAAAAAAAAATGTGTTTTTCCTAATATACGAAATTTGCGCTTAACCCACTATTAACAAGTGCAACAGATGTACGGATAATGCTATTTTATTTCTCATTGATTTTTTTTTTCCATTATTAAAATAATAAAGCGAATGTTTTCTTGTGTATTAACGTGAAATAAAAGAAAGGATCTTGAAGAAAATGTATTCTTATTATCCTGACCAGTAATATTATTTAAACATAATAATAATTTGATTATATTCAGAATAAATATAAATTTCTAAACAACTGATCAAGATAGTTTTTACTAGACCCATCTATAAAGTGTTGTCATAATGAGTGAATTTAAATGCTTGATAAAATAAATCGGACGAATTACAGTCCATGATAGATGTTACATTAATGCATTTACTGCCTACATACAGTAGAAATAATAATACATTATATAATATCATTTACTTTCAATAAATTATATCAACTTCCAAGAATTCCTTAAAACTACAAAGACTTCGTGTCCTCATATTCAGTCAAGTTCCATATTACAGTCAGCTACACATAATGAAATTGTTTTCCTTTGTAGTCGTTCTCCATCCCACGTTTTCTTTCTCTTTGTGAACTCAGCAACTCTACGTTTTGGTTTCCTTCTCTTCTATACTCTCACGTTTTTACTTCACTCTCTAATACTATTTTTTCATATCCTTCTCCCACAAAACGAAATCCTGTTTTATTATTTAGTTGATTATGTTTCGGCCAATGTAAAAGTAACACCATACAATGAGAAACTTGTATTTTCTTGTAATTTTTTTTTTAATTTCCCTATTTCATTGCAACAGTACATCCTTAAAAAAGTACATTTTATATAATGTTACCGTGAAACGAGGATATTTGACCAAAATCACGCTCAACAGGCAGTTTTTTAAAAAAAGTTAATGTTTATTCAAGCTGGGTGTGCCTCAGAGGTCTCCCAACCTCGAAGTAAATCCATGCCGAAATAACAAAATAAAGTTCGATCTATTTGAACCGATTGCATTTAACTAACTCATCTACATGCCACTGCGACTGACAAACACAACAGACTTTTCATCGCATTCTATACAACTGCACTATTTTTGACAAGAGAGTACAGATTATAAAATCCATTATATTAAAAGGAGACGATTGGCCCCTTCCAGAGAAAGATATTTTTAAAAATATCTCAAGGAGATGAAAACGTTTATCACTGAATGTGATTTAGACTAACACTGGACTTATTTAAAACAAAACCTCGGTTCAGTTATTTATTTCAAAGAAGAAACATGACAATGCCCTACAAAATTTTCGTAATTTTAAGACATTACTGCAAAAAAAAATTTAACACCCGCAGCAGCAACTCATGAAATTATTAATTATGAAGGGAAAGGTGTCCTTGAAGAGCGCACTGCGCGGCGTTGGTTTGAAAAATTTAGAAGTGGAGATATGACGTTGGAAAGAAGAAGGGCCCCGGGCGGCGATTAATGGATATTGATGAGGTTCTGAAGGAAGTACTCGCGAACTTTCCAGGGAGTATGGTGTGTCGAAAGATATTGTTAGTCGCCATCTTTTCTCCATAGGGAAGGTGAAAAAGACCTGTAGACTGGTCCCTCACGAACTTACTCCTCAACAATCAGCTAAGAGGCTTGAAATTTGTGAAAATGTATTGGAAAACTCTTCCACCACATAGTCCAGACCTCGCACCTTCGGATTGCTACTTGTTTCTATCCATAGCCTATTTTCTTCAAAAGAAAAAAATTGATAATTTTGCGGAAGTTTTAAATGCTGTTCAAGAGTTCTTTGACAGCCATCCCAAGGAATGGTATCAGAGTGGCATCGAGCAATTGGCTAGCTGATGGGTAATGACGGTAGATAACAATGGACTATACTTTCAGTATTAATTGTATTTTATATCAAAGAAATAATAATACAAATATTTGTTTAAAAAACAGTATTTTTTTTTTTTTTTTTTTTTTATACACCCTATTAATTGCATGGACCATGTACAGATATTTAAATACACGCTGCTCATACAGGGTTGCTGTAAAAGGGAAAACAAGAAAAAACAACCAAAAAGAAAAACATACATTTTATATATATATATATATATATATATATATATATATATATATATATATATATATATATATATATATATGTATGTATGTATTTTTTGTTAATATAAGTTATGATGTTAATATTTCAAATTGTAACTATATAACTGTAAACTAATAATTATACATTTCAGATCAGTTTTATGCCCGTAGATGGAAAAAAATTTCAAAACATTTAACTATATGCTTGTTTACAATATGAGAAATCGCAAAGTGTTTCCTCCGCACTTGACTTGTAGACGGAGTGCCTCCAGCAGACCGAGACCCACCAGAGATGGCAGAGTTTTAAATAAAGTCTTAAAATGCCGAAAGGCAATAAAAGATCCCTTTTCCCCTTATCCTTTCCCTTGCATGAAATAAATAAATAAATAAAGCCGGAGGCTAAAAAAAAAAAAAAAAAAAAAAAAAAAAAAAAAAAAAAAAAAAAAAAAAAATATGAGAAATCGTAAAAATGTTTAACTAATAAGGGCATAAAAGATCATAAAATAATAAGAAGCAGAATTCCAGCTTTGCTATCTATTTTAACGAAAATTGCCAAAAATTCAACAAAGACTCGGGCGTGAATCTGTACATCACGTAGTTTTATTATAAAATTACATATTTAGGATTTATTAGAAATAATAAAATCATTTAAAACCAATCCAGATTTTTGTTTGAGTGACCAGATCATAATCATGAATGTTTAACATTCGCAACTACTATTCATATCTTTTAATTTAATATTATTTTTAATTTTACTAATTATTTACAAGTAAACAAAAATGTTATTTTTGTTTTTCAAATTAAATATATCAGAGAAGGAAATGGAAATATAAGGATCAAAGTGAATAATGTCCATTTACTGGATCAAATAAAGAGAACGTCTTATTCAAAAGCTATACCACATTCAGTATTCAATAAACTCTCCCGAGGACTACCGCTAATTTCTATAAATCGGAAATTGGGAGCATCCTTTCGCGAAATTTCTTCATTCCGGTAAAGGCCTTTAGAATAATCCTATTTTATCACCGTTTGAATTATAAATTCTATACACCTGACTCCTGAGTACCTGGTAGAGCAGTTCTGTTCCTTCCTTTGAAGAAATCCTTTCATTAGTTCCTTTTCAGTGAATCTATATTTTATTACTGGAAGGAGTAATTCGTCTTTTTATTCATAGGAAGGAAATTGACCAGGCGGCGTAGAGGTAAAGTTTTAATGGCATTTTATAAATTAATTATAAGTAAAGTCATCATTAAGTTTTTCCATTAAAACGGTTGAAATTTCAATGTTGGTACAGGCAGAGGGCTAAGCGAGGAAACAAAATGGGCTCTGAGTGAATAGTTGATGCTTTTTGTTAAAACTTCAATCGAAATATATACATTCCTTTAATATTTGATTTAGTGATCCCTCAATGTTTCCAGTGTACTTAAGTTCACATTATTTACTATTTTTATATCACTAGTAGTATATTATATGTTACTACTATTACTTATATATCGTTTATTCGGTATATATATAGTAATATAATTTTGAGTTAGGAGACTTGTTACAGTATGATAAAAAAGAAGAGTACTAATTTCATAAAGGGTACGGGAAAGAATGATTCGAGATACATTGTTCAAAAATCTTACAATTTTTGTGTTACAATTGTGTCATTAATCAGACACTCGTCCTGTCTTTTGCTGATAACCGGTATAACCTTCGTATATACGCGCTTATCTGTCAGATACTCAGCGGAAATTTTTATTTAATTATCATTGATCCTATGCTGTCTTAGGATTTCCTTTCTTTTCTACCCTCTTCTATTGTCCCAACCCTAACATAGTCTTGACAGAGGATTCTTACGGAAGAAACAGTACAGTAAAAAAACGTGTTTTGTATCTCAGGAATACGCGCGCCTATCCAGGTAAATAATATTTTATTTTTAATTATTCATTGTAAAATTTGTAATTTATTGGTAATTTAAAGTAACATACAAATTGAATTTACTCGTGATTCATACAAACACTGAAATTTAACAGTTTTTTAAGTGTCAGATAAACGCGACCTCTGATTGTATAATTTAATCTATTTACATTTTTTATTTCTTATACATTTTTTTTTCTTCGAGTCACTATAGTTTCTTTACAAAAGGAAAAAACGAGAATCACCCGTTTCTACTGTAACATAAGTAGGCAGTTGATTTGTTTGCAGCATTCAAAAAATGTTTGCAATGGTTATATTTTATCTTAAATGTAATTTTACAATTTTAACAGATCTTTTTTTAAGTACAACTTTTTTACGGCTCATCGTTTAATTTATGTATTGTTTTGTGTTTTTTTAGTTCCTTAAAAAACTACGAAAAAACCTATGTATAATGGAGTAAAACATGTTTATTTTTAAATTAAATGTTTATAATAATTTTTTTGTTTTTATTTTTAAAACCATGATCTTTGAGCATCCAGAACTTCAGATCAAGTACAAGGCAAAGCTGGAAAGGGTTCAGAGGCTAATGGCAATCAAAATTGCCAAGGGATTCCGAACACTTTCTGATGAAGCTGCCTTTGTCTTGGCCAAAATGATCCCCATCAGTATATTAGCTAACAGTTATATAGGTAAATTCCATTTGTTATCCATGAACACTGACTACGAAAATTTCAAATCTAACAACTTTGATTCGTCGTAAACCTACGACTTCCTGTCCTGCAGTGTCCTTTGGTGACGTTCCGCTGGTCCCTGTTGAGCGGGTCCGCTTGGGCGGGCGTCTTGCTTGGGGTCCACATGCGGGACTAGGGCGGCGGGGGGCTGCTCGTCGTTGCAGACTGCTTCAACATTTGCTTGGCGGGCGTTTGGGGCTCCCAATTGGTTGCAGGGGACTCATTTGCTTGGCTGTGGTTGGACCTGTGTGGACGTGCGGGGTTGGGCTTTGGGTCTCTGCTGGACCATCCAATTCTTCCCGTATCCAATCCTTACAATCCAAAATCCTTCGAAAAATCCTCAATGCTCCTTACTTTGTCGCCAATAAACTTATCCATAAAGATCTTAATGTTCCATATGTTGCTGATTTAGCCCAAACCAGATACCAATCCTTTCATAGTAAGCTCCATAACCACTCAAATCCCCTAGTTTCTCAACTTGCTTCCCACTCAATTCCCGATAATCCTCCGAGGCGTCTGAAAAGAAGATGGCCCAGAGATCTTCTTGTGTAGATTTGTTTTTTATTTTTTACTGAAGTGCTACTGAGGAGTAGTTCTTCTCAAGTTTAGGCATGTTATTGTAAACCTTTTTTTTAGCACATTTACTTGATGTATTGTTGCAGTTGCAAATTTCAATAAATTGATTTAAAAAAAACAAAAAAACAACTTTGAGCATACTACCGACTACAAGGATTGACGGCTACACCCAGCGAATTTCCTTGTATTGCTGAATTTTTAAAAACAAAATTTTAGAAGGTGTAATAAAGTATAGATTAGACCCAGAATGTAGCAATAATCAAGCAGAACAATACGCCATCCTTAAATCTCTAGAATAATTTCAAAATATGAAGACAAAAGATAAAACTATTACAATACTAACGGACAGTCAATGTACTCTATACATGATAGAAAACTGTCACAATCCCATCATTGAAAAAATAAGATCATTTCTAAGGCATCTACAAACTGACGATAACAATCAAATTTCATTCAAGTGGGTAAAAGGGCATTCCGACATAGCTGAGAACGAATTGACTGACAAGGCTGCAAAAGGGGCTTCAAAGGATACTTCCCTTCCTATATCATATATTATGATATCTAAAGAACACTTAAAACACATGCTAAAAACACAAGCAGTAGACCAGTGGCAGACACTTTGGAACACAACACACAAGGGAAGACATCTACATAACTTCATTCCAGACTTACGGACCTACATTAAATCAAACTCATGGACTAACTTTTACATTACACAAGGAATCACAGGACATGCGGCAGTAAATAGTTATTTCTATCGATTTAAAATAGGAGATTCTTTCCTATGTCCTTGTGATTTTACTCAAGAACAAAATATACACCACCTCATATATGAATGCAGACTAATTACTGACTACAGAACTATACTACAGAAAAAACAGTACAGAAACTAGGACATTGGCCGGTGGATTGTCAATGTTTGATGAACAATTTATTTGAAAATTTGAAACTATTCCTTAAAAATTCAATCATTAAAATAGAGGATATAAATATAAAATATCCTTAAACCAATAAATATTCATAAACTTTTCTCTAAATAACTTTGTTGCTTGATTTTATTGAATTTTGAATTATTTATGTTATACAACTACTTGCTCTTTGTTTTATTTTATTTTTCTTCTTTATTTCTTATATTAACCTTTCAACACATGTAAAATTATAATCAAACCAAAAATAATAATTACATGTACATTGTATACTTTGTACAAGTATGGTGTGTACAGAAAAATTAAATGAAATCCCTTTTAACAGGGTTACTGCTGGAAGAAACACACTAAAACAAAAACCATGAGCTTTACTAAGTAAACTGTATCAATTGATATATCTGTCATTTTAAACATGTATATAATACAGATATGGTGATTAAAAAGGCAGATGCTTATTACATTCAAGTGGTATTTGTGAGATACGCACGCACGTTCTTGTTAGTATAGGTGAAATTAAGTGTGTCATTATTAAAAAACATTATTTCTATATTAGTTCTAGTAAACATTATTATAGTAAAAAAATTATCCTATAAAAGTAGGAAAACGAAAGTCTCTGCTGTTTAGATCATTTTATAAAACCTGTTATTTTGAAATAAAGTTCAAATAGATATTGCTATTTATTAAAGTCAATCAGTATGCTCAACTCTTTCCGATTCACTGATTCCAATTTAAGGAATTTCGATCGTTTCTATGAATAATTCTAATCTATTCTATGCAAATCGATGTTTCTGCTGCTTCGAAATTAAGGCTTAAATTGCATCGCTTGCGTGGGTAGTTCTTGAATTTAATTACAGTAAATAATAAACCGTTTATAGAATCCAGACGTTTTCAGTAGAGAAATATGGAGTTGCTTAATTGAATCCGACCTAGCAATATGGATTCCCCGGGAAATACCAATTTAAAGATGTTTACGTATTCTATCAAGGAGTTGGTGGATTTAATCAACTTGTTAATGAATATGTATAAGCATATATCTCCTAATTCCTATAGATTTCATGAATAATAAAGGTTAAAGAAAAATTCAGATAATTGGCTCAGTGAGATGATAATCGAAAGCAAAATCGATTTATTTAGGAACAATTAAAACACGAAATCGCCGCTCATAGGTTTACACCATAAATGCCGACTCAATATTAATTCATCTATTGAAGTCCGCATCAATCCGTTGCAGATATACGATAAATCAAAGACTTTTTTTTAGGAAACCACGTTTTTTACAATTGAAGCTGTAATATCTCCACTTTGCTTAAACATTTTTCAAATTTCAACATTTTAGGATTTAGCATTAAATTTTCTATAAGATCAGAGTACATCCAAACTTGAATATTACAAACTTGGGACCTAAAGAACAGCTTGATCTTCACCTTATTTAGGGAAGTTACAATGTCTTATAGTACTTCAACGCTCAGTGTTTTTGAAAAAACTATCCACAAAAACTTGCAAATTTAACCAGCTTTCATATAGTATGATCAAATTAATGATTGTATATCGATTTCATGGAGAAATTAACTTTTATAAAAGGAAAAATATACAGGAATTTAAATCATATTTGTTTTAAACATACTAAACTCTTCATTGGAATAAATAACAAAGAAAAAATTTATTGTTAAATAGAAACTAACAAGGGGACGTTTGCAGTTGTAACTCACAGATTTGAATGCCGATTTTTGTGTGGGTAGGAGGGACCTACAATAGTGCAAAACTAGAGTTATAGCCGCCAATGGGCATTAGGAGCCGATAAAAAAACTAAAATATGAAAATCACGTTTAATTTTTTTTCTCAGCTTGACTGAGATGGAAAAATGATTCTTTCACGTTTAATTGCACTTATTTATGCTATTTGGTATAAAAATACTTTCGCCATACTCAAGACACCACCCGGCTTTAGGTTGCTCAAAAAACTCTTAAAAAATGACAAAATAGCCTTCTAAAATCATACAAAATTTTAAACTATTTTTGATTTCGACAAAATTTAGTTTCTACATGTTTTTTGAGATGAGTAATCTAAAAATAATATCAGTTTTGAGTTTAAAAATTTTCATCATCTATATTATATAAATAAGACGTTCTAAAATGACCTATTTCTATTATTTTTTTTAATTTTTAAACAATAAATTTTAAAAAATTTTTTTTTTTTTAAATACAGGCATGGGGAGTTTTTTTTTTTAAACCTGATATTAATTTTAGATTATTCATCAATTTTAGGATTTCAATGCAATTTGAAATAAAAATATACGTGAGGAAAATTTTTAAACTAAATTTTGTCAGAATCAAAAATAGTTTTATTTTACCTTTAAAATTTTGTATGATTTTAGAAGGCAAGATGCTGTCAATTTCTGAAAAAATGTATATAATTCGCGCTATCTCACATTTCGCCACCGATTATCACCAAATTTTAAGGTCATCTATAAGCCGTAAAACTGCATAGTTAAGTCCTAATCCGGAGGTCGCAGTATTTCCCCTTATTGAGATCAAGTTATAGCTGACCTCGGATTTTTTCATTTTCATCAGTTTTTGTCTACTAAAATCTGGAATAATCCCAATGTTATATGCATGGGTAACAAGCGGAATGTATGCTGATTCGAGTGATGCTATTACTATTGTAATCGGTTGAACGCAGCAGTTGTTATGGCCGTTAGAAATTGTTGATGAAATCTCAACTTCAAAATTTTAACCTCCTCGAAAGGGGTAAAAAATCAATATTTTTTTATTTTGATAAAATTTCGCATATAAGGGTTTTATGGTGCGTTAAATCTATATTTAAGGTCAGTTGTTCGTGGAAAAAAAATTCCACTGATTTACTGCGGATTTCCTTGGAATTTTGTCATTTTTAGCCATTTTAAGTTTTTAAGCAACCTAAAGCCGGGTGGTGTCTTGAGTATGGCAAAAGTATTTTTATACCAAATAGCATAAATAAGTGCAATTAAACGTGAAAGAATCATTTCGCCATCTTGACTGAGAGCTGAATAAAAAAATAAAACGTGATTTTCATATTTTATTTTTGTTCTCGGCTCCTAATGCCCATTGGCGGCTATAACTCTAGTTTTGCACTATTGTAGGTCCCTACTACCCACACAAAAATCGGCATTCAAATCTGTGAGTTACAACTGCAAACGTCCCCTTGTAAGGAAAATTGTCAATAAAGCGACACCGGATCAAAGGATTTTATGTTATTGTTACTTAAGATTTCTTTTATTAGATTTTCAATGTAAGGTTTAAAATCCTATTATAATGAACATGGACCTCAATTTTGCCGTCGGCTTCTGAATGCAGAAGGTATTTAAGAATACCACGTTTTTATGTGAATTTCATGGACAGATAAGTCTGTTTTTACAGGGGAAGACATTTCTACCAATCCATGAGGGGTATCGTTGGCTTATTCATATTTGCACTGCTTTTGAATTATGTAGAGGAGCACCATAGTGTTGGAAAATCATATTTTGCCGTACTTCAGGTGAAATATCGTGATGAAGTTGTGGTAGGATATTTTGTAACAAATTCTAGTAATTCTCACCATTCAATCTGTTCGTCAAACTATGATTTTTCAACATTATTTGACAGATCTAGTTTCATCCAATTTTTTTTTACACTATGAGAAAATCACCCTGTGCATATATATACATATATATCATATTAAAAGTTTAGAGATGGAAGATTTTGGTTGTTAATTCTTAAATCATAATTATTAATAGCAATGAATTATACAAAAATTTCGTATGAATAAAAATAGAATAGTGGAGAATAAACTCCACTGATAGATGATAATGACCATTGGCGAAATGTATAAGTAAAATAATATAAAGTTATTTTCCTTTTATTATTTTTCTTTTTATTTTATATAAATATATGAATAAATATTTCATTAATTTATCAAATTTCCACCTATATTGTCAATAATTATAAATTTAGTATTGCAACTCATTCGATATTACCCATGTATATACCCTTTACCATTACTTTGAGGTTTTATTTATATATCTATTTGTTTTTATATTATTTTTCTTTCCTATGCTTCATGATTACACTATGCAATATTTCACTCACTTTTTGTTTTTGTTTGATTTTATTTCATATTGACTCGTTCGTTGAACATTATTTTATGTTGACTGAAACTTAGACACAGAATATACCACTTTTTTTTTCGTACTGAACTCTCAACTGTCTAAAATATAATAAATTTATCACTTTAGTATATGCCTGTATTACATAAAAATAATTAATGAATTCAAACCGTGCTATACTAATAAAATTATTTTATTAATATTTTCATCCTCCTTGGATTTTTTTTTTTTTTTTTTTTTTTTTTTTTTTTTTTACCATTTCCGAATTTATTAAATTCTGTGAAATATAATCCATAATTGAATTTCACTTACTTAAAATTTCAATTTCAATATCTCCGATTCATTTCCCATTCACCTCAAGTATGGATTCAGCTAATGAAAAATAATTACTTCATGACAAAAATTGAACACATGCTGTTAGCACACGTCCATTGAAAGATTATGACTTCGCATATTATACAATAATGACTATACCTAGATAAATTGGAAACAATAAAATTGGTTATTACATGCGTTATATAATATAATATGAATTAATTTGAACTGTCCCATTCATGGTACGACACAAACAAGAATTTATTTCGTGATACTGAATTAAATTAATTCTGGCATTAAGATAAGGATAATTCTAAGAATTAGTTTAGTGCAATAGGAAATGAAACGACTTATATAGGTTGGAACTAACATGAAGTACCCTCTACCCTCCACCCTTTTTGTTATCTTTAATCTTGATAACTATCAAACGTTTATTGCTTCTTTCTCAATTTTCCCTTTTATTTTCTCTGAACCATAGAGTGATGGGCCATTGCAACAATTAACCATTAGCCACAAACAAAAATATTAAATAAAAACAAATTTTTATATAATCGCTATTTAATTTAACCAGAGATTCGATCGGAAGTATTCAATAAGAGATTTTATCCTTTAGATACAAATCTTCCGAAATATTTCTATTTATATAAGAGCTGTTCTTTCTGATATTGTTTCATGTGGCGGCGTCAAAAAAGCAACTACACAGGTGGGTGGTAGTATTGTGAAATATTGATACCGAAAATGAAAAAAAATAAAAAAATAATAATAATGCAGTGTGATCCATATGTTTAGACCTACTTTCTGATAGACCGCCTAATATCTAAATGCTACAACTTGAGATACAAGAGAATCTAACACACACACACGCACACATATATAATATATATATGGGTTTTATTTATACATCTTTTTGTTTTTATATTATTTTTCTTTCCTATATCTTTGATTGTATTTTGCAATACTTCACTAACTTATTTTTGTTTTATTTTATTTCATCTTGACTTGTTCGTTCCTCGAACGAAACGTAGGCACGGAATAAACCATATTTTCTTTTCGTACTGAACCCTCAACAATCCAAAACTATAAATAAAATAAATTTGTCACTTTAGTAAATTGGTAAAAATAAATGCCTGTATAACATCAAATATTATATAAATTCCAACAGTGCTATACTAATAAAATGATAATATTTTATTAAAGTTTTCACGTTGTTTGTATACTATTTTTTTTCCTATTTAATTTTATTTTTATTTTCATAGAAATAGCAATGACTTGTAGGCTATCTATTAAAAAAAACAACAAAAAAGTCCCGAAGGCATAAACTTTTTGAAAATTTGGAGGATTTCCATGAATCGAGAGATTTGGATTGAACATTGAACGTTTGTTTTTTTTCTTTTCAACGAAAATTATAAATAATTTAATAGTTTTATATCTACGACATTAAAAAAAATAAATAAATAAAAACAAACATTAGCTCATAATGTTAAGTGAAATTCACTCTTGATTAGAAGAATCGAAACCATTAAGCATCTAAACTAAAAAAAGTTAATTGAACTACTGACAAAAAAAGAACTAGTTATCTTAATGGCAAGGCTACCATTTGAAGAAATAATAAATGCAAATAAAGCTATTCAGAGCTGAGTGAAAATAAAATTTTCTATTCACTCCTGTTGAACCAATAAAAATGAATATAAGTAAGGGTGGAGAAATAATAGCTATGGGGGAGTAGACCACTCGAAAGGCCGGTGATTTCAGTAAATTAGGTCTATTGGTCTCGGTGAGTAACGGACCTGAGATTGAACTTAACAGGAGAACAAGGGGAAAAAAGTTGAGAAGCAATCAAACTGAACACATCGTTTGAAAGAAGGAACCAACTCCTCCCTGTAGACAATTCCTCCACCAACTAAACTTATTCCAACTTAGCTACTTAGGTCTCCTTTTTCTCAAAGGGCCCAGGTCTTCAGAGAACTTCGGAGCTTCGGCGTTATTTTGAACAAGCCCTGATTTATATTTCAGCCAATATCCCCTTATTTCTTTGCAAAATAATTAAAAACTGGATATACTGCAAAAACTAATAATATTCCTGAATCTTTTTCAGGAAAGACTTTTTTCAGTAAACAACGTTTTTTTCCATAAAAACTGTAATATCTCCATTTTATTTAAATATTTTTCAAATTTTGACCACACTTTCGAATTAAGCATTACATTATGTATAATGGCAGAGTACCTGTAACCTTGAGTTTTACAAACATGGGATCTAAAGAACAGCATGATCTTTACCTCATTTGGGGATGTTACAATGTCTTATATTACTTCAACGCTTACCGTTTTTCAAAAAAACTATCCACAAAACTGCAAATCTTACAAAAGCTTGCGATTTTAATCAGCTTTCGAATGATATGTTAAACGTAATGATTTTGTTTCAATTTCATTCAGAAATTCACTTTTGAAACTGAAAAAAAAAGGAGTTCTCATTTGGCATACGAATCAGTTACTAGTGTAAATAAAACATTATGACAATCCCTTAATGGAAATGTGCATTTAAAACACAATAAACTCTTCATTGGAATAAAAAGCAAAGAAAAAAATTATTGTTTAATAGAAAATAAAGGAAAACTATCAATAAAGCAACACCAGATCAGAGGATCTTATGTTATTACATTTATTTATTTATTTATTATTATTATTATTTAGGATTTATTTTATTATATTTTACGTAATCAGTCAAGCGAAGTCATGATACCTTGAGGAATAGATCCACATCCATATCAAAAGCCACTGAAGGGCCTATGTCACCTGCGTATCCTAATTATTTTAAGAATTGACTGATCATTCTAAAATTCCAACACGTAATTATTTAATACTATCAAAAATAAATCTGCTAGAATTTTTTTCCAATTCATACCATAAATCAAATTTTTCTTATATGACTATACTAGTATCTCCGTCACGCCTTCGCCTGCTCTAATAAAAAAACAACTAATAAATGAAGTTTTATTAATTTATCAATAGAAATCTTATATTGAAGTATGGAATTGAGCATTATTCTTTCAATGATATTTTCACTCATAGCTGTAATTTTTTACCTGGTTAAATTGCAAAGATTAGGTATTTTAAAATAATGTAGAAGAAAGATAGACATCCAATTTCCAATTTTAACGTATGAGTTGGTAATCCAGATAGACAGGGCATTAAGGAAATCTAGTGGATAATGGACTGCATTTTGAATGCTTACAACTAAAGGTCTATGAATCATATTTTTACACAGAATTTCAAAAAGCAATGGATAGTCATTTTGATTTGGTGGTCATTTTTATGCGGCAGAAATAATTTCATCGATTTCAACTGGTTGGAGTTTAGTTTCTAACCATAAACGTATATGACAGTGCGGCATACATCGTTTCTTCCAGTTAACACTGTAAATACAGAAGTATGAAGATCGTGTAGTTAAAATTTGGTATAGATAGGTTCAGTAGTTGTACCATTGTAAACTATACTGGGATCCACATGTCACACCACATTTTTATGTCTTTTTTTAATAATTTAATAGAGTATAGGAATATTTTATATTCAATATCAAACTCTATATAACACCGTACCTTTGTAGCCTCTCATGAAGAATGGCACTCGCCACCTATCGGTTACTTTTCAAACTTCACTGTTATCCACATATTATCGCTTATTCAATGACAATTGAATTGAAAATTTGTATGTTTTATTATTACTAAACCTATCTGGAACTATAAAGACGATGTGGTTAATTTTTTTTTTTTTTTTTTTTTTTTTTTTTTTTTTGAGGTTAGTGATTACAAACGAAAAATGGCTTGTCCATTTACATAATAGTATAGATATATATTTTATTTTAAACGATGTGCAATTTTTGTACTTTATTTCCTTCCATTCTATAAACCTGACACCTCAATTTCCGCCTCAGTCCTATCCTCCATGATAAACACCCTTTAAAAAAGGGCCGTTGATGTTGTCGCTACTGTCTTCATACTTACTGGTTACTTTATCAGCTTGGAAATGGTCTCATAATGCAGTCTCGGGTTAACCAGATCCCTTTGTGCGCGGTGTCTCATAATGTATTCATCCAGAATACAGGGGAGGGCCTATATTTCCAGCTTTATATCATAAAAGAGACCCGCTCCTCCTCTCTTTTTACTTTGAGCAAAGAAGAAGAGTGCAATAACATCAACTTTCATCAGAGACAACTAAAAATTTTAAAAATAGGAAATATAACACGATTCTTCAGAACTGTGAATTATGAAACATTTAATCATAGCGAAAAGACAACTTCAATATTTATACCAGTAGAAGAAGAATGCTTTTATTAAACATAGTATTAATCACTTTTTTTTTTTAATCATTTTTTAACCTCCTATATACTGTTTCTACTGAAAACAAACTTTAAAAAATTATAGTTAAAAAAAACTATAAAACCACGCGTTTATAGCAAACCTAACTAAGAAGCTTATTATTCACAAAAGTATGGTGAACAATTTGCAACAGTCAGAGTTAAAAGAGTTGCAACAGTTAATTTTTAGAGTTCAAAGCTCTGTACTATTCGTGATTTGTTAACAATTTTAACACAGTCCATCCAAAATCAGCCAACAATTTTTTTTTTTTTTTTGTCATATCTCAGAGTATGAATGGGCCAATTTTTACTTTTAAAATCCTATCTTGCACAAAATGTAATAATCACCAAGGTTAGGTGTATAACATTTTTGATTGGATTGGCTATTTCTGTTTTACATAATATAATATTACATGAATATATAGCAATTAATTTAGTTATTATAATAAAAGGCATAACTCCTCATTTGCTTTATTCATTTACTACATGTTTCGGAGCTTGTCATGTTGCTCCATCTTCAGGTTCTTACACTGTGATATTCTCACTGGTCATCCTATCTATGCCTTTTATTATAATAACTAGATATTAATCTCCTTGAATGAAACATACTAGCAATTAATTTATGAAGTATAAAATAAAGTATAAATGCTATTTTTAGTATTTTCTCAATTACTAAAATAAAATCAAAGGAAAGAAATATTTGATTAAGAGTAAATTTTAGCTACCATGTTTCCAAACAAGTCTGAGAACAGTAAAAATTAAACATTCTCGAATAAATTAAAAACTGAACTAATGACGAATCATCAATTAGACAATATATAAATTATAGTTTAAAAAACTAAAAAAACACGATTTATTAGCAAAACGAACTAAACCTATCTTAGACAAAATCTAATGATCAAAAACTATTAGTATATAACATTTTTAGTTTGGATTAGCCATTTTTGTGTTAAGGACTCTTAAACATGACCAAAACTAACTTTTTTAAAACTGCAAAATTCGTCGGTGATAGACAATCGATTGTAGCTAAACGCCTTTCAATCCAAAATCCTTTGAAGCATCCTCAATGATCCTTACTTTGTGACCAATCAACTTATCCATAAAGAACATAATGTCCCTGTTGCTGTCTGCTATAAAGAACAATATGTTGCTGATTTACATTCCTTTCATAATCAGCTCCATAACCACTCCTATCCACTGGTCTCCCAGCTTTCTTCCCGATAATCGTCCGAGGCGTCTGAAAATAAGATGGCCTAGAGACCTTCTAGTTTAAAACTTTTATTAGAATTCTACAAGTGAGTAGTTCTTCACAAGTTATTTACAGGTCATTGTAATTTACTCATTTACTTGATGTACATTATTTTGTTAAGTTGTAAATATCAATAAATGAAAACAAAAATAAGAAATAAAAGAAAAGCTATTTATGATAATAAAGAGTTAAAGTTTTTCATAATTTTTTCAAGTAAATTAATAGTAACTTTTTTTTTTAACTTGACTAGTTCATCTTTTTACAACGTTAATTAATTGATAAAATATATAAATATAATAATATATAATAAAAGTTTTATTCAAATGAAATTTAACAGTTTACAATTGCACATATTAAATATCATTACATGTTTTGGTAATAAAACAATTTACACTACATTGTGAGCTTAGCTATAATGGATATAATTTGGAAATTTAATTTAATTTCAAGCTGAAACAATAACTTTTTGGATGTCTTATTAGCAAAATATTATTCTAGTAGTATGTGGTTGGTACGTTGGTGTATGTATCTTCTGAAGGTTTCCTTGTTATATCTGCCTATTATTTGAATTAATGGATTATCTGAATTGTTTTTTAGAGTTGAAAAAGTATTGGATCCGTGTGTGAATAAATTGTTCGGAAACTTAGTTCGAGTAGCATGTCGGTTATTTTTGTATATCTGGAGTAGTATACATTATAATTTATTCGTAGTGGATTTATGTTGTTTGAAGAAAAAAACCTCTCTAAATTTAAGTACCTGTGGAAGTGAGACCTTCAAAAAATATATCCGTAAAAATGTAATGAAACAATACTTTTATTTAATGGCAACTTTTTGGCGGCCCATTTAGTGCGCCACAGAGGATAAAGAAAAACGATCACTATGGTTTGAAAAAATTTAAAGCTATAACTAGGAAAAAATTTAACAGTCAATATTCTTGCACATAGATGAAAAAACCTTATTAACAATAACGCAAATGGATTTTAACCAGCCCATTAACTCCTTAACTTCAAAATAACCTCGTATATTGGTTTGTTTAGAAGGAGCAATGCTGCCTAAGACTACTTCCAACATGGAGGTCACCTTGCGCCAAAATATACTTGGTGCAAAGTCATTTATAATTCATATCAAAAAGGGGATTCTATTTTACTGTCAAATACCATAACTTTTGCCAAATATTTTGAGCAAAATGAATATCATATATTTAAATTACAATAATCGTAGAATAAAATTAATGCAAAACTTAATCGATTTGAGAAATATTTAGTTGTTGAAAGAACGACTTTATCCCTCTAAGGAATCACTATAATTCCTGTTAAAACACTATAACCAACTAACTGTTATAAAACATGAGATGTAACTAGGATCAGCGTGAAAATTCCTTAGACCCAATCAGTGTTGTTTTAAGTAAGTAAGAAATATCAAATATCCCTCATTTAGAAAACAGGAAAAAACTTATTCCTCAACTGAAACTTTTTAGTTCTTTAGTAGGACGCCGTTTTACTGTAATCTTTTTGTTGTGATTAATTTTACCCTTCACATATTTCTTTTTATTTACTAAGTGAGGCCTGGAAACCGTTCTCCATACATAACCAAGCCCTAAATTAGACCGTACCCTAAAAGAATTGATTAGAATAAAGTAGCGATGTGGGGAGGAGCAATATTTAATTGCTGTCAGGGGCATGGAACCTGCATTGCGATATCCACAACTGAACAGGCGATAAATCACCGAAAAGAGGACGTCGGGAAAAACCGTTTTCCCTCATTTCCACTGAAAATAAATCAAACCTGTAAAATACAAACGTTAATAATATATGAATGGACCCTGCTTTTAGGGCTGGCCATTTGGAAGCATATGCCTTTCCAAAGCACGTGGCTTATTTCACTACAAACATCTCTCGTGGCAGAGCACCAAATTGTGAATTCCTTGTTTTTTAAAACCTTTAAATAAATAATTAAAAACTATTCCATTTTTTTAAAATTATTTTGGAATCATTTACTATTACACTGCATACATTGAATATAGCACAGTCGATAATTTAAAATTTAGGAAAGCTAAGAAAATCTTCAAAGTACAAAGTGATTTAAAACTATTTTAAAATATGTAAAGCATACCAGACTAAAACGACTAAAAACTGCCCGTAGTTTCCGATTTCTGTAGCATTTACTGGACAAAACGCTTTTTTACATTACAGTAATTAGAACCAAATTGAATATACGGGGATGAGCTTTAGGGCTCCACTTATTTCTTCTCAATGACCCTTAATTTGTTACAAACAAACTTATCAACAAAGATCTTAATGTACCATATGCTGCTGATTTTGCCCAAACCAGATACCTATCCTTTCACAGTAAACTTTATAACCATTCAACTTTTTTCCCATTCTATTCCAGATAATCCTCCGAGGCGTCTGAAAAGAACATGGCGGGATCTTCTAATGTAGAACTTTTATTAAAGTATAACCGATGGGTAGTTGCTTTACAAACAATGGGCATTCTATTATGAGCATTATCTTCACATTTACTTGATGTATTTTTATTTTATTTTATGCAGCTGTAAATTTCAATAAATAGTAAAACAATATATCTATAAAATGGTGCACAGTTACTTGAAAGATACTTTACACCTCCCGATTGAAAGAAAACTTAACAAACCTCTTCTGAACTTGAAGTTACACTTTTAAATATGCGTTGGTCTTTGAAGATTTCATTCGCAAAAATTGTACATTTCTTCAACCGATGCTGCGCTAACGCGATTATAATCAGGGAGAGAATAAAAAAGAACAAATACTAATTATGTTCACTTTGAGTGAAATCCGTTCCTCCCTTCACCTTAGGAAATTCACTGAATAATTTTAGATGTTTCAGCCAAAAGAAGATGAGATTTTTTTTTTTTTTTTTTTTTTTTTTTTTTTTATTGAACATTTAAAGTAATTTTTTTAACTTTATACTTTTTCTGTCTAAATTTCTGTGGGTAAGTATTTCGTTGTCTAAATTTCCGCGAGGATCATTTTTATAATATAAGGTTATATTATAAGATTTTGAGGACTCCACAAAAAATAAACTCCATTCAAGAGATATTTTAAATTTATTTCCGGCTTGTTTATTTTTGACATAAACAGATATACTGGATACGATATACATTTTTGTATTAGAAACTTATGAAGAATGTAGCGACCTTCACCGCTGAAGGGACACAAGCTTTATAACTATAATTTGCACATTCATACCTTATTTCAAAACCAAATGAAGGAACAACATATAAATACATATCAATAACCTTGCTCGGATCGAAAATTTGTAGTTTTTCTTATCGTATAATGTCATATAAGGAATTCAGCTATGCCATATTTTTTTAATTTAATAAGGTATTGATATTTACAACTGTATACGTATATAAAATAAGTAAATGTGTTGTTAACTATTTCAATTATTCAGTTTACAAAGACAAAACTTAAAAAGAAATACCCATCAGTAGCACTTCAATAATAATTCTACACTTGAAGGTCTCTCTAGGCCATCTTCTTTTTAGACGCCTCGGAGGATTATCGGGAATGGTGTGGGAAGCAAGTTGAGAAATTAGAGGATTTGAGTGGGTATGGAGTTTGCTATGAAAGGACAAGTATCTATATCGATTGTGGGCCAAATCAGCAAAATGTAGATCGTTATGATCTCTATGGATAAGATTGTTTGTGAATGATAAAGAGCATGGAGGATTTTGGATTGTAAGAATGGATTACGAGAAGAGTTGGAAAATTTGGTGGAGCCCCTATGCTCAACTCTGTATGTCCAAATGAGTCTAATTACTGTCAAGTAAATAAGTCTCGTATGAGGATTCCAAGTAAATTTGTTTTCCAGATGGAGTCTTAGGTAGTGGATCATTTCAACATGAATCAGTGGAATATTATTAAAGGTTACTGCAGAGAAGGAAGTCATAGGTTTGCGGCGAAGGATAAAGGTTATTTAATGAGATTTGTTTGGATTTATTTTTATTCCCCATTCATGAAAGTTTGTGATATGAGATTGGAGTGATTAAGATAATAAGTTTAAATTAATTTAAACATTATAAGCAATGTTACCAATTACTATCAGTAAAATATATTCGTACAGTACTTAGATATCTATTTTGCTCACTATGCCGATCTGGAAGTAAGGAATACCTGAACAAGAAAAAAAAAAATTATAAGTAGAAACAATAGGCAAATGAAAAGTACTTTGAAACAGATTCATTCTTTTCGATTACAATATTTACACCGAGGCTGAGAACCTCTTAGCCCACCCTCTCCACTTGAGGGGGATTAGAGTCTTGCGCTTCTCTCTTATCTGCGTCATTAGTTCGTAAGCCAGTGCCCAATGATCCTCATCAAGAGAATCGTTTCTCCATTATTCTTAGTCAGAAACATATATATATATATATATTTATATATATATATATATATATATATACTAATAATTCTACTACACAACAGTTGTGTACTAGAATTGTTAGTCTATTCATATCCACCAGTAACATTGGCATGATTATGAGAACAATATAGTCTCGAAACGTCGCCAAAATAGTTGATTTTTTATTTTATGACTGAACCTCAAGAACCTTACTAAACATTTAATAGTAACAGTCAAGAAATTATCCATATATATATATATATATATATATATATATATATATCATTAAGAGCAATTTCTCGAAAAGTTCCAATACCTCATGAATTCAGGTATTTAGGGCCAAGGCCGGAATAAGTTGAAATTTTTGATTTTTCTCCAAAGATATATTTTTTTAGTATAGTTTAATTTACAGAAAAATTAAAAAAAAAAAAACTTTTTTTTGTTCAGCCCTAATGACAGCAGATAATGTTGCGGTTATGCACCATTGGCCAGTAAAATATGTTCTTTTTTTCAGAGATAGGTAAGATGATATTTATAAATTCTACAATAATACTGTTTTATGAAAACTTTTATTATTCTTGTTTGAATCATAACATCCTTCAAATAAATAAAATATCACAATTTTAATTTGGGGTATGCTTTAAAGCAATCTGGATAAAATTTAACATTACATCGCTCACACAATTTAATTTAGCTTTATTTGGTTGAAATCAACATTTAAAAATTACAAATGATTAGCGTTGAACAATAACCAATAGTACTGGATTAAAAAAACCCAAAATATATTTTTAAAATATTTTTAATTATTACATCTTATCTTATCTTATCTTAAATGATACGCTGATGGAATAAAATAGAAAAATATTTGAACATATTTTCAATTGAAGGATTTTCAATACCTGCAATTGTGAAAAATTTGTTAAGTTGTGCTTTTTAATATGGTCATATTACGGAGCAAATAGAGTAATAACATAATTTTTAGCGTAATTTCAGGATTTCTGAAAACGGTCAAAATGCCTGAAAATTGCAGTTTTGACTTATCCACTTTTTCATGACAGCCAGAAAAATATCATACATCAGTTATATTATTATTTCTTCTATATTATTTCTCTACTTATATGTTATTCTTAAGGGACTTGGACTTAGTATATTTCGATTATATTTTATGTACATTGTGTTATATACAAATATGTTTGAAAATTACACTTATAACCGAAATAGGGCAGATATTTTTAACTTCTTTTTTCTTTTTTTTAATAATGAAGATGGCCAAAAAGTTTTATCTGTTATCGACAAAAGCCAAAGGGGAGAGTTGGGAAGGAGAATTTGTTCTGGTACATTGCCAGTAAATGGGCCGCAATGAAAACTTCTAGGTTACAGCCAGCCCCACTTGACCCGGTTGGAGCACCTCTTGACAAACCTCTTCGGCCGAACCAATCACAAACAAATATATGTTCATTCCTATAAAATTGCGCCTGCTGTTTCCAGCCGAATTGAAAAAAAAAATAAATAACGGAATACCTCCGAATATGGCAACCCCTATTTCAGACCAGGAAATGAAGTAGCATTCTCTTACGAATTAATATTAATTCAGAGATTTCTCAGATAAATATATTTTCATTTCAATTTTTCCTGAATTGCTACAGTGTATACTGACTCTTATAATTTTTCGATTTATTCTATAAAATTACTAGTTAATAAAAACAGTTTTATATGTTTGTAAGATCTTTCTTATTATCAAGTGATATCTTATTCTCCCTTCCTTTTTTCCATTTATTCTGGAAAAGTTGTTCTAACACAATCGCGAAAGCTTTTGCAGACGATATGGCGGTCACAAGCA
Source organism: Euschistus heros (assembly GCA_003667255.2). Taxonomy (NCBI): domain Eukaryota; kingdom Metazoa; phylum Arthropoda; class Insecta; order Hemiptera; family Pentatomidae; genus Euschistus; species Euschistus heros. The sequence goes on from RCWM02000020.1 coordinate 1,525,739, forward strand.
GCAGCTTAAACAAGGCCTTGAAGCAGCCAGATAAACTATTTCAGAAATGAGCAGAACACAATTAAACAACCCAGTTAAAACAATGGTATTACATTTTCTTTTTTAAAAAGGCATCATTATTTTCAAACAAAAAGAAGTGCAAATAACCAACTGCAATCATTAGAAACTGAAATAATGATAAAAAATCATTAAAGACACTACAATGCAATGAGTCAAAACATCAAAGACATATGAGGGAGTTAAAAGTTAAAAAAAGTTAAGGATTTTTTTTTGACAAAAGCACAGTAAGATTTTATGTTTTGTTTTTGTAATGTTACTTATGTGGATTGAAAATTTATATTCAGATATACAATTCACATTTGAAATTTTGATGAGATTATATCTAATTAACTTATTTCTAATCAACTTATATTTAACGTTGTTTTTTATTGTTGTTTTGTCAGATGTACGTACCTGAGGAAGCAAAAAAAAAAAATAGAAAATAGAGAAGCAGGTTGTTTTGTGACCAATTATTCTTACACTCATTTCAGTGTCAAAATGATAAGACACACTATTGTAAATAAGAATCACTTTATATAATCTCTTTATTTTCTATTGATATTAGTTTTTTAACACAGCTTAAAGTATAAGTTAAGATATTTGAAAAGAAGACAGAATAATCAGACCATGTTGAATATTTAATCAAATATTAGTAAATAGTTTAGTTTTCTGTGCGTAAAAATGATAGACACATTCAGTTTTTGCGATTTTGTCTTCTTGAGGTTGATACTAATATATATCATTTCCACTTTAGAGCTGTGTTGAATTTGTACGAATGTAGGCTCAACTAAGCACGTCAATTATGGGGGAAAATAATTATTTTTAAAAAGAAGAGCGTCGTTTGATTTCTTCACTAAAATGTCCAATTTTACACTTGTTTCTCACATTGTGATTATATTACCATAACAACAAGTTACAGTGACTGCATTTAATTTTTATAATAATTTAATTTAATTTTAATATCTTTATTATCCTATATACATAAAAAAAATTGTTTTGCGACTTAAAAAATTTTAAAAAGGTAATGTTATAAACATGTTTTCTTTCCGAATAGAATGAGATCATCCGCAAAACGTTGTGATATATATTTTCTTTAATTGATTAGGTTTATGTTCGCTTTTAGAACGTTCTAGACCACTGTACATCGCCCTACTCTACAACATCCTTAAGTGTTATTCTAAAAGTTCCATCTAAACAGATTGTCGTTATCAAGAACGGCATCTGGACAAACGCCTCCTCAGTATCCACATTCGAAACCGGAAGTGCTCATCGTTTCCGATTAATTAACGTTTAATAGACAAATGCTCTTTACTTCTAATTAATTTCAGATGACTCACTTACTTTGCTATTAGACCCATTAGGACCAACGACACTGAACTTTAGGGCTCCATTGTACCATCCAATTATCTAAATATATATCTACTTTTGTATTTATGTTTTGTAGTTATTTAATTACATTTATACAATATATATTCGATATTTATTAAGTTGTAATCTCATGAGAATTACGAAGATTTGTTACAGAAATATTTTCCAACAATATGGTGCTCCTCCACATTATTCGAAAGCAATACCAACAATATACACGGATTGGCATATTCCTTCCCCTGTAAAAACAGACTCATCTGCCCATTAAATTCACCTCAAAAAGTAGTATTCTTCAACACAAACTGCATTCAGAAGCCAACGGCAAAAATGAGATCTATGTTCATTGTGTTCAAATAGGTTACATAAAATAGCATAACACGCCACTAACATCCTAGTAGATAGAAAATGGAAATCAATTTAGAAAATAATTGTTACCTAGAATATTATCAATAAGGGATAGGTTTAAGAAAACTCTCATTTGTGAACGGAGCTGCTTCTACTTCCTGGAAGTGTTGCCGATTCCCCGATATCCTATCTAGGGCTGTATATAAATATCCGTATATCTATAACTCTCATACATATGAAACCCTTAAAATGCAAAGACGTAGTAATACGAGAACTTGGCAAAAATTTATTCTAGAAACAAATCTTTTTCTCAAGTGATATTATTTTACCCTCCTGAGGTGTGCATAATGGTATAGGAGGATAAATACGACTAAAAAGAACTATTTCCCACATCTATTGGATTTTTTTTTATTAAAGACTAGCTTCAAATAATAAACAATTCAACAGTTCTACACTCAATTGAAAATAACTATAAATTCAACAAAGACTCGATAGTGAGCTTATACATCATATAAAAAATAGTCTAGAATTAGATTTTTGTTTAAACGAACACATGAATAATTCCAATAGTTCCATTTTATTTCCATTAAAAAACCTGTACCACTTACAATGTACCACAACCCATGAAGGGTCTCGGGTTCAGCACTTAGTGAAGGCTGCACTGTTTCTGAGCCAACGGTTGTGAAAGGTGATTTGGCTAGAATTCACGCTCAACCGCCAGGTTTTCCCCCAATTAAGGGTACCCACTTTTAAGAGGCTGGGTGTGCCCCAGAAGGGTCTCCCGACCTCGAATTCGATCCACGGCTGATATAACATAAAATAAATTGTATGTCTTCAGTCGGACTCGAACTACTTTATTAGTTCGAGCATGGTTTACCGGGAGCATGGTAGTCAAGCACCTTACCCACTGAGCTACCGCGCCTCCTTTTATTTCCATTAGGAACAAAAAACTATTAATTTTAGGAAAAGAAAAAACCCTGAAGAGAAAAATATATTTTATATGTTGATTTGGAATATATGCCTACGTTAAGTATAAAATTTTGAATTGTATTCATAAAAAGTATATTAGATTTTTTCAACATCGAATATCATGGTGTAAAAAACTTCTCATTTCAAAAGTTATAGAAGTTTTACCAAAAAAAAATAATAAAAAAAAAAAAAAAAAAAAAAAAAAAAAAAAAAGAGTTTTTAATGAAGTATAGAAAACTTAGTTTCAATGAATATCAATAAAAAACAAAAGGGCTTGGATGGGCTTAGCGTTAAGTTTGAAACTGCGTTGATTTTTTTTTTTTTTTTTAATTCATTTGTTTTTTTTAAATAGATACAAACCTCAAAAATTACTAATTCAGGGTCAGTAGGGTGACCAACAGAATAGATCTAATTCATATTTAACGTCAACAGTTACAAAATGGTTGGTTTGACAAGAAAAAAAAAAAGTGTTGAAGGAATTTTATTATGATATGGTTATGACTTTTGGCTGGGAATATATACTTTGTTGGTGATTTTTTTCACATCCGTTTTGACACGCTCTTTTGGTGCTGCTCGAATCACAAAATTAGACAACAGTCAGAAATTTAATGGAGAATATTTTTTGATATACAATTTTTTGTTAACAAAAATGAAATTTTTTTCATTTATTTTTATTTATTTATTTTATTTTAAGGTGGCGTGTACTGCGTCATGGTCAGAGGAACCAGAGCCAAATTCTAGATTCTAGATTAACTTTTTTTTTTTTTCTTTTTTTTTTTTTTTTTTTTTTTAATGACGCTCTACTTTTTCGAGGAGGCGGAGTAATATTGTTTGCACCCCAAGAAAAAGAAACATCAATTAAGGATAGTATATATGATTTTTATTTTTTTCAGAATCGCTCCTTTTTCTTTCCAGCGATTCGAATATTGAACTATTTTGCCTTGACTGAAGTCAATATTATCAAAATGAAAAAAGCTTTAGCATTCTATACTTTATTAAAGGGCACCGTATTTCTACTTTATCATCCTACGCAGGAGAATCAACATTGAGTGCAGGAACGGTCCTAATTATTAAAAAAAAAAAGAGTAGAAAATTTGTGGACTTGGAAAATAAACGCTGTTGAGGATCAGCGTGGTTCATAATTAGCGGTAGGTGCTGATTACACGATCTCTTCCTACCTCACCATTCATCGCTCTCCCGGTGAGCATCCACCTGATATTAGCGGTTCGTACTCATTACAGCGAATCTTTGACGCGGCTAATTGAAAAGGATAATTAGGTTAATGAAAACTGAATCATGCTAAGAGGTACGGAAACTAAATCCTGTGGCTGGTATCTTTTGCAAGTTTGAGCAAACACCTTTCTAATTGTTTGTCATGTTCTACAAATGGCTCAGTTGGCAATATTCTACAATGGGTTGAACCCTACGACCATTTTTACGTACGATGGAGTTCTATAATATTGTGGGATTAGTCAATATGGATATATCAAACCCGAGATGGATGGAAAGTGTGAAAGCTGAATAGAGGTCTCTTCTCAATAGACCAAACTGGAAGAAAGTAGAAGTAGAGCCGGATGGCAGAAGCTCCTATAGGAGGTGATTAAAAATAGAAAAAAAAAAATTCATGTTGCAAAAAATAATTTTCAGAAAAAAAAAACAAATCAACCTTCGTATATAAACTTGAACTAAAAAGTAAAAAATAATATTTTAATTGCTTCGAAACAAATAGAATCAAATGACAATCAACGAAAGTATCTATACTTCATATACCTATTCACTATTTATGATCAGTTATTTTGTGAGTTGATGCCAGACAAAAAGGGCAGGCACATCGAGAGTTGACTGTAAATGTAAATTATTTTTGTTAATAATTTAGATTTAGTTACCATGGAGAAATGTGTTTATAGTGGAAGGTTAAATAACAGTGATTTTTTAACTTTTTTTTTTATTCTTCTAGTGTGCTGCGTTAAAGTGCTAAGTTAATTTAAAAATTATGGAACCACCTCTAAAGTATGTCCTACCGATCTAAAAAAGAATCATCAAGATCGATTCAGAATTGACGGAGTAATCGCGTAACAAACATACAAAATAAAAATAAAAATACAGACGAGTTTTGAACCTGCTCTTTTTTTGAAGTTGGTTGAAAAATAAATAAATAAAATTGTATTTTACTAATTTTAAGTAATCAGTTCCAAATTTATTTTATGAAATCGTACGGGGTACCCCATCTGTTAGGAGGGAAGATGAATCTCCAAGTCACCTTGCAGAACGTCCTTTTGTTTATTATAGTTCCAAACTTGTGGTCGAATGCATCCGATTTGGTCGAACATAGAACATAACTGGTCCTCAAGTTGTCGAAGTCCAAGTTTTCTTTTTTTTTTTTTTTTGTTTTTTTTTTTATTGTTATTATACGGGATGTTTCACAAAATGTGACTCCTTGCAGAGAGACGTCAAAGCGAAAATGGGAGAGTAAGTTGTAAATTTATTGTTGCATTATTAATGTATTGTTTATTCATATCATTTTTCGATATGTTTTTCTTGATTTCACTATTTATTGTAGCAATATAGGGGTATTATTAGAGTCCACTGTTTCATTCCAAATCAGAGAAATCGTTAGGATTCCATTTTAGTTTGGAATCGTTGTTCCAGCCATTTTGATTTTTAACAACCTATTAATTCGCGTAAACAGGAGACTAAGAGGGGTCAATCCATTTCAAATCACCCAATATTATTATAATTTGTTGCTCAATATTTTTTATTTTCCTGATTCTTTTATCATGGATTCCCTATGGGTAGACATTAACAAAACTCCAATTGAAAAAAATTTACAAGCCATATTTTTTATTTGACAGCCATTTTAAAATTATGATTTAGTTAATTTTATGAATAAACGGGGTGGGCGGAAAATTTAATGCGAAGTCATTTTTAAAGATATCCGAAAAATTTAAAAACTAGTGTGTTCAGTATGAAATGACCTTCAAAATGACATTATTTTAATTTACCTACGATGCAAGAAAATTATCCAAACTCCTTCTCAAAAACAAGGGAAAAAAATTTAAAATCGTTAATTTTTAAGGCCGTAAATTTTTAGGAGAAGAGACTCACAAATAATATTTTATTTCTGTGTTGAGTACTCGTAGTACTAACAGCAGCATAAGTTTCAGTGTTGAGAATGTACTCCTTTTTTCTCTACAGCTTTTCAAAAATGGCTGAAAGTAGGTTTTTGCCAATTTTCATAGGTCAATTTCTGAAAAGGAGCTGAATGAAAACAAGTGAAAATTTTCTTTATACCAAGAAGAATACACCACAAAAAAATTATGACTAAGACTCAACTATTTTTTTAGTTATAGAGCTGTGAATTTCAATAAAAACGCTACCTTTTTAATGCACTCGTGCAATGCTAAATTAGCAACTATAGATTTAAAATTATCTTAATTGACAAGTTTAAATAATGGTTAATGTATAAATTATTATTTAGAGTTTTAAAATAATGAACTTTTATATTTTATTTGTATTTAAATGAAATACTTGACTTAAAATGTCCATTAATTAAAAAAATATGTAAGTATATGATACAAGTATGTTTGTAAGTTAAAACCCATTGTAAATTGTCTACTGACACATCAGTTCTCATGAAGCAACAAGTTAATGTTGGTTTTACATGTTTAGATTTGAACTCTTCCATGTGCAACTGCTTGCACAGCCTACATCTTTCCTGAAGCTACATGCCTCTGCAAGTGGTGACATGAACACATCCTCCCCTTAAATCTTCATTGCTATCTTCGAGAGTAAAAATATTAATATTAAACTAATTCGTGGACAGGCTCTAAGTCCAGCCTGTGCATAGGCTGTGCAAGCTGTTGCACCTGGAACTAAGAGTCCAGGTCCCTGAATTAGCGAAAGTAAGGCGACCTTGAATCTATAAACATAGTGAGCGCCTTAATTCAATTTGACATACATTACCAATGTTTTTCTCACATTGAATTCACCACTTCCAATCTAAGTCTTTACTGTTCCTAATTCCCAACATTACGAATGTTTCAATCCCATTATATTTTTCAAAAAAATTGTAGTTAAATAATCTTTTTCTAATTACAATTCTTAAAATGTGTAATATATGTATATACAGTAGCAACGATAGCTAGAAATTAAAATTAGGTCCTAGCATTTTGTACTGATGCTGATGTCGCTCAGACTAAAAGCCATTTCCATTTTGAATCATTAATTAATTTGACTGTTGCAGGGGCTCACACCTACAAAACATTATAATAAAAAAATTTAATAATGCTTTTTTTAAAGACTTTTCCTTAAATTCATTTTTTCTACGTGTTTCTCTTAGAGTGTGAAAATTTTTTTGACATACGTTATCGGCAATTAAAAATGAATTAATTAATTGATAATAATTTTTTGGTAATGAAGAATTATTGAATGGGTCGAGACATTCCTATCAGATGTTAATAACTTTTGGTGGGGAGGGCAATAATAAAAACCAAGTAAATTTTAATAAAGTGAAAAAAAAAATTGGTAACGTACGTTAAATTTTTTGGAAAAAAAAAACACTTAAATTTCTCATATAAAATTTATTTATATAGCTCTTCTAGGAAAATCACTTCAAATCAGCAGCCTGAAGAATCCTTTACCAAAACCTGAATAAAATCATGATTCTAGCAAGGTATAAACCCGGCAACGTACGTCAAATCATTAAAGATTTTTTTTTCCCTTTAAGTTCATTTAAAATCAAGGAAGCGGAAATTTGAAGAACCAACTCAGGTATATATTCTCAAGTAGTGCGTCACAGAACATAAATAAGTAACTTCTTTTTTTTAAGGATGTTTGGTTTTTCTGGAAAGCTAAATTGCTTTTTTATTTGAAAATGACCCATATATTGTCATCTGAATACCAAAATAGATAATATAAATCTGACGGATCAAGATCCGGATTTGAACTATATTTAAGTTTTTCAATACGTTCGAAAATATTTTCAAAGGATATGAAAGAAAACATTCTCATTTTTTGATAGATCACAAACTGCTAACACTATTTTATTTCTGTATTAATTTACAAATTGAAAATTCCAAACTTCAACTAAATAATTACTTTAACCTTGGTAATTAATTATCGTACAAAGCCAATACAAACAATTTTTTCGAAAACTAAAAATCTGGCAGAGACAATACAAGAACCAGGCTTTCCTGAAAAATGAATAATCTTATTACTCAAGGTTCACTAAACTACTTCATTATGAATCGTTCAAGAAAAAAATTTCCTAAAATCAGGCTTAACGATTCGGAAAAATACAAATTCGAGGACGACTCATTTGCAATTTTTAAGCCTAATCAAGAAATATAAAAAAACGTAAATTTTCTTTTATATACATAAAATGGGGTGTATAAAACAAAATAAATGACCGTTTCTTAAACAAATATTTGTATTATTATTTCTTCGATATAAAATACAAGTAATACTCAAAGTATAGTCCATTGTTATCTACCGTCATTACTCATCTGATAGCCAATTGCTCGATAAGACGGTGATACCATTCCTCAGGATAGCTGTCAAAGAACTCTTGGACAGCATTTTCAACTTCCGCAAAATTAACAAATTTTTCCCTTTTTCGCGAGTACTTGTGGACGGATTTGACTCAGCAGCTTCCTTCAGAACCTCATCAATATCCATTAATGGCCGCCCGGAGCCCTTCTTCCTTCGTCGTATCTCCACTTCTAAATTTTTCAAACCAACGCCGCGCAGTGCGCTCTTCAAGGAAACCTTCCCCTTCATATTTAATAATTTCACGAGTTGCTTCAGCGGCTGTGAAATTTTTTTTTTCCAGTAATGTCTTAAAATTACGAGAATTTCGTAGGACGCTGTCTTGTTTCTTCTTTGAAATAAATAACTGAACTGAGGCTTTTTTTGAAGAAGTCCAGTATTAGTAAACAAGCTTAGAGAATGCTTTAAAGGGATTATTAAGTATTGGTAAATAATAAATAAAATTAAGATATATAAAGACTTTTGAACTTGAAAACGGTCATTTTTTTTTTTTTTTTTTATAAGCCCTATTATATATCTCTAAAAACACTTCCATTTCAAACGGTTTCCTATACCCATGAAAATAAAATACAATGGCCACATACCTTCCAGTCGTTAAATTTCGTTAGATCTGGTAGATTCTGAAACTACTATCCTCCAGTGTCCAGTGATATTGAACGGAAAGAGAGAGTAAAAAAAAATAGCTGAGCTTCATCTAACACCTATATTGGAGAACTCTCCTATTTTAAACATACGTGTAAAATGTATTTCATAACTGTAAAACTTATAAAGTATATTGAATTTCAATAATATATTATACTATAATTTTAGCCTGAAGATGGGGTAATACCGAAACTTGCAGCATCGGCTGATGTTAAGACAAAAATAAATTATTTAAATGGAAAAGAGTCTAATCTGACTAATTATTAAGTTTTACCTGGTATTACCTAAACATTTTTTTTTTTTTTTTTTACGTTTTTGACATAAGATTCAATTTAAATCATTCAAGCTTATCATAACGCCTGCCAAGCGATATACATAAAAAAATTAAAACAGAAAAGAGAAAACATTTATCTTCAAAGTTTTGGGTGATGGTTATATTTCAAAATAAATCCCTCCAATATTATTCATGTCACGGTGCAAAGGCAAGCGACTGTCGAATTTTATGAGATAAAGAAGTCATGTATATCAATGTTTTACATTACAGAAAGCCATAACCAACAGAAATATATACACCCATGATTGACGTTTCCAATTTCCTGGTTTTTTTTTGTTCTCTTTCTTTTTTCAGTCCATCTAACTTATATCGAAGCGAGAATATATTGAAATATATTTCTATTCAAATATACTTAAGAAAATCTTTTTCAATATACCAAACTTTTTTAATGTGGATTTAATAGGTTTCATGATCTGAGATTCTCTGAAAAGTTTAAAAGTCTTTTTTTTTATAATAATTGAAGGGGTTATTTATTATAAAAAGCAGACCCTCTAGATTTTACCTTAAACTGACCTTAATTTTATATATAAAATTTCAAGCTGTGATTATTTACAAAGAGAGAGAGATGATAGATCTTTAGAATATGAAGTCTCATAAAGTTTATTTAATTTCCTTTTTTACAGTCTGAATAACGTAGAGTCAATAATCATAAATTCGATTACTTTTTTTCAATTCATAAATGAGGCGTTTAGTATCAAAACCAGCTCAATCCTTTTTTATGAATTTTACAGGAGATTAAAAAAAATTACACGCTCTTCCCATATATTTTTTTTCGAAAAATTTTATATTTTTTTTTTTTGTCAAACTTTGGTGTATGTTTGCAAATCGTTATTCTAATTTAAATTTAGTACTGTCGTTTTGGAAATTTTTTTTGTCATACTTTTTTCCAGATTTCCATTAAATTCAGGTTTTTTTCTCAATTTTCTGCTGTAAAATCGAATCGATTTATCGTACTAATGTTGATAATTTTTTATTCATCTGAATGTCCAAATGAATTGAAAATACTTAATAAATTGACAAAAATTACAGGAAAAATCTCTCTCAAAAAAAAAAAAAAAAAAAAAAAATATATATATATATATATTAGTGTAGTAGTGTGTATATGTTGTAAGTAATGAAAATAATTAAACATTAAACTTATTCTCAACAGATTAAAATGAGACTGTTATAAACCTGAAAGAAAAAGATGGGAGATAGTAAAATAATTCGTTTGGATATCAAATACTCAAAAAATTGTTTTTCAAAATTCATGGATTGAACCAGTTTTGATACTAAACGCCTCCAATATTGTAACGAAATTAGTGAGAACAGCTGTTTCTAGGCGACCTAGACTCGCCTAGATCTGTTAGTTTCGCCTTGCTAGGCCACATGTAATTAATCAAAGCAGAACAGTGTGAATCCTCATGGAAGTCTAGTTTGTTATGAAATATTTCTCCTAGTCTAATCTAATGTTGTTTAATATTGTTCTGTGTAGTTTTTCGTTAAAAAATCTTTGGTCAAAACCCATGCTGTTATAATATTTACAAATTTTTTCCCCAAATAAAAAAATTATTTTCCGATAAAATAACCAAGCTGTTATTAATTTTCCAATAATATAAATCTAGTGAAGAAGGTATGTTTCATATTTCAAATTTAAAATAAATAAAAATTACTGTCAGCTGAGAAATAGGTATAGCATTAGGGTAATATTACCCTTATGTGTAATATTACCAAAAATCTTTGTTCGTTAATGTTACAAGAATAGAGTTCCAGTACTATGGAGAGGCCCTCCCAGTGAGGGGCGAGACCAAAACACTAACCGGCCACAACAACAATGCCCAACCGGCGACTTGCATTACATATGGGCTAGGGCAATTGAAAGGGTTCGTAATAAATAAAATAAGTAAATCACTAAAGAAAATAAATCACTAAAATAAAATAACAGCAGTATAAAGCCTAGGAAACCAAAATTTGAACTGATGAGGGGCTAATATAGTAATAATACGGTGCACTCCAAAATGGCTGCCTGCCCTGGCTATTGAGAGGTAAGCCCCCTCCACTTGTCTATAACTCAATGGTTACAATATATAAAATACCCTTCATGTCATGTAAAAATATCATAACATGGTAAAATCGTGATGAAATACAATTAAATATTTTTTAAGAACTTAAAAAATAAGACCTAATAAACTTAAAAAATAAAATAAATATACCATCATTAATTCTATCATATCTTTAGCGGATATAATCGAAAAATCGAAAAAAAATTTCCGAACTTGCCCTACTGTGCAATTTTGGCAGAAATAGTTAAACATGTGTACAAATTTAGGTTTTTAGTTTTACTTTTAGTTGTTAGGTTAGGCCGACTTATGATTCTGAAGTGGCATCTACACTCTTATACCTGCAATACACCTCATCACCCTTTCATTGAACCCCAATTCCTAATGCTATGAGCATTTCCCCTACAAAAGGGAATTAGGGCCCCTCGAGAGTGACGTGCTTCCTCTCCCCCCCAAGTTATTTAACTTTCCACTCCGGCTCAGCCATCTCTCCCCCTCCGCCCCTTAATCGGCTATCCTCGACCAATTAGGGAGCAAATCGTTTTATTCGTTTTATGTCTCCCCTGCTGCTAAAGTCTATAGGGAAAGATCTACCAGGTATGCAAGTTTAAAATGTCGTTTTAATTCCAATAGAATGCGCTCTTAGCCTATTGAAGGATTTGCTTATCTCTAAACGCTATTTTGTTTGTTAGTCATTTGTTTACAAAAGTCAGTTGTTTTTAAGTCGTTTACGTGGACGTATCATACCTTTCTTTGGTGTTAAAAATGTCTAATTTTAAGCCAAATAAAGAGCATTTGCGGCATGTCATGATTTTCTTATTTAATCAAAAGAAAAAGGCATCTGAATGTCATCGAATTCTTGTTGAGACTTATGGCGATGTTGCTCCAACCGTCAGGACATGTGAACGTTGGTTTCAAAGTTTCAAACGTGGTGATTTTGATGTTACTGATCAAAAACGAGAAAATCGACCAAAAAAGTTTGAGGACTTCGAATTGCAATCTTTATTAGACGAAGACAATACCCAAACCCAACAAATGATGGCAGAACAGTTGAATGTCACTAGGCAAGCCATTTCCGATCGCCTGAGAGCTATAGAAAAGATTCAAAAGGTTGGAAAATGGGTTCCACATGAATTGGACGAACGACAGATGGAAAAAAAAAAAACGAAAAACTGTGTGCGAAATGCTGCTTTTACGCCACGAAAGAAAGGGTTTTTGCATCGAGTTGTAACTGGCGATGAAAAATGGATTTATTTTCAGAATCCCAAACGAAAAAAATCATGGGTAACGCCAGGACAACCATCCACATCGAGTGCAAGACCGGATCGTTTTGGGAAGAAGACAATGCTGTGTGTGTGGTGGGATCAGAAGGGAGTAGTCTACTACGAGCTTCTCAAACCCGGCGAAACAGTCAATACCGAGCGCTACCGACAACAAATGATCAATTTGAGTCACGCATTGATCGAAAAACGCCCAGAATGGGCTCACAGGCACGCCAAAGTCATTCTTCAGCATGATAACGCTCCTGCACATTCAGCCAGATTGACTAAGGAAACGATTTCTTCGCTTGGTTGGGAACTCCTACCCCACCCGCCGTATTCACCTGACCTGGCGCCTTCTGATTATCACCTCTTCTCATCGATGGGACACTCATTGGCGGAGCAACACTTCAACAATTTCGAAAACGTACGAAAATGGCTCGATGAATGGATTTCAAATAAAGATGAAGCATTCTTTTGGAATGGTATCCATATATTGCCCGAGAGATGGACAAAATGTGTAGAAAGCGAGGGTCAGTACTTTGAATAAAATATATTATACTTTTTTTTAAATTACTGTGTATATATTTTAAGAAATAAACGACATTTTAAACTTGCATACCTGGTAAAGCCAATCCTTTATAGCTTTGGTGTGTTTTCGATGGGTTAAAGCTTTAAAAGATTGAAAAAGTTACATTTATTTATTTATTGTTATGTTATATTTAATTTATTTTTTTCCTTGTATTGTAACTCAGTTTCATTATTTGAGCACTTTATTAGTAAAATATTTAGATTTGAAACAATTTCGAATTCATTCATTTATTATTAGATTGGCATTCCCTGCTGCGGCTTTGCCCTCTTATAAATAAAGAACTTGGATAATTTTTATTAATAATTCTGTACCATTTGTGAAAAAAATATATGAGTTCATTTTGTCCTAAATAAGATAAATACTTTGGGCAACCCATATTGATGTCCTACACATTTCGTAAAAGTAGGCAAGTTGTAATGTCAATGGCATAAAAGGTTACCGTTGCCATTTCAACTTGCCAACTTACTCATGATGAGTAGGACTCCGATATTAGTCCAGTCAATAGACACATTGAGAGTGCATGGAATATGCGATAATTTTTGGCTTCACAGCTTTGTTAGGAGTGGTTAGAAGGTAAAAATATTAAAAGTCCACGCCCCTGGGGGGTGAGCTAAGGGTGGGGGAGGGGAGAACTTCCCAATTTTGTTTTTCGATAATATCTCGAAAACGGTGGGCTCTAGAAAATATGCTATAAATCAAAATTAATTATATACATATTCGTCGAAATTCCAACAGTTTTCAAGATATACGGTATTAAAAATCAATAATTTTAGAAATAAACAAAATGTTTACCTCACTTTTTATTAAACACTTGCTTTAAATACCAGAAATGTATATATGAAATTAAAGTAAATTTAATACTCTACAATTTTGATTCTGAGTTTTGTACTCTACACCCCTCATTTCAGCACTTACTGTCTGGACTATATGGGCTGTTCATAATATTTAGCTTATTATGAACAAAAATCAACTTACCTAGTTTTTCCCAAATGGTACATAATTGAAGTTTTATTTTCTTTATCGATAAAAATCTTAAATTGTTCAAGGACTTTTAATATTTTTACCTTCTAACCACTCCTAACAAAGCTGTGAAGCCAAAAATTATCGCATATTCCATGCACTCTCAATGTGTCTATTGACTGGACTAATATCGGAGTCCTACTCATCATGAGTAAGTTGGCAAGTTGAAATGGCAACGGTAACCTTTTATGCCATTGACATTACAACTTGCCTACTTTTACGAAAAGTGTAGGACATCAATATGGGTTGCCCAAAGTATTTATCTTATTTAGGACAAAATGAACTCATATATTTTTTTCACAAATGGTACAGAATTATTAATAAAAATTATCCAAGTTCTTTATTTATAAGAGGGCAAAGCCGCAGCAGGGAATGCCAATCTAATAATAAATGAATGAATTCGAAATTGTTACAAATCTAAATATTTTACTAATAAAGTGCTTAAATAATGAAACTGAGTTACAATACAAGGAAAAAAAAATAAATTAAATATAACATAACAATAAATAAATAAATGTAACTTTTTCAATCTTTTAAAGCTTTAACCCATCGAAAACACACCAAAGCTATAAAGGATTGGCTTTAGATCTTTCCCTATAGACTTTAGCAGCAGGGGAGACATAAAACGAATAAAACGATTTGCTCCCTAATTGGTCGAGGATAGCCGATTAAGGGGCGGAGGGGGAGAGATGGCTGAGCCGGAGTGGAAAGTTAAATAACTTGGGGGGGAGAGGAAGCACGTCACTCTCGAGGGGCCCTAATTCCCTTTTGTAGGGGAAATGCTCATAGCATTAGGAATTGGGGTTCAATGAAAGGGTGATGAGGTGTATTGCAGGTATAAGAGTGTAGATGCCACTTCAGAATCGTAAAGACAGAAAAACTATTTCAATAGGTTTTCTGCCTTTATAATTCTAAAATTTCTGTACTTCAGTACAGAGGGAGTATATTAATTAATAATAACGACGATTAAAAAAAAATAAAAAAATATTTTACCGGTCAGTTGGACCGCCACACAGTGGGACGAAACCGGTTATTCTTTGGACATGGCATTATAATAAAGTTTTATTTTTCAAAAAAATAGAGTATTCATCATATTTTTTGTACTTTGGTGTGTAGAATCTAATGATGAAGTACTCGTATTTTTCTTGATATCAAAGGTGGTAATAAAGCAATAACAATATAAAATACCTTTTATTAAGAAATTACAACTGAACACTTTTTTTTTCTTTTCCCTTCTTCTATTTTAAATTTTATTATGTATTATTACAAAAATAATTTATTTTTTATTTATTTATTGGTTGGCTCTACAGCCCTAGATGGGCCTTGGCCTCACGCAGAAGAGATGACCATTGGAGTTTATCCATAGCTTTTCTTCGCCATCCTCTCACTCCCAGATTTTTCAGGTCCGCCTCCACATTATCCTGCCACCTTATTCTAGGCCTTCCTCTCAATCTGCTACCATCCGGTCTGTCACTCATCATCCTCTTCGGCAGCCTCTCGTCCGGCATCCGTTGGACATGTCCCAGCCACCGCAACCTTCCTTCCTCCTTGATGACCGCCACTATATTCGGTTCCCCGAATAGCTCCTCCAATTCCTTTTTTTTCTGTTTTTTAAAATGTTTCTGAGTACTTTCCTTTCCCACACTTTAAGTATTGTTTCGTTCCCTTTTGTTAATGTCCAGCACTCACTTCCATACATTACCACAGGCCTTATGACTGTTTTATACAGGATTACTTTTGCAGCTCGTGATAATGCTCGGAACTTCAATATTTTATTAAGAGCGTACAGGCATCTGCTACCTGCTGTAATTCAGGTTACAGCAATTACAAAAATAATATGCATAAATATTTATTTAAATATGCGTTATGTCGAAAAGTATATGCATGAGACCGCGTAGAAATATATGCACCCATTGCAGGGTACGTATTACCATTACTGCAATTTGGAAAAACTGAAAGAAAAATAAATAAATAAGACGAAATATTTTGAAATTAACAAAATACAATTCTAAACTAAAATTTTCAAATATTGTTTTGTTTTTCATGACTGTAAAGGTACAAATAATCGAGGTATATTAACAATGCCTTAAAACAGGCAAATTCGGCCGTATTCGGATAATAATGGAACGTATTTCTCTCATTAAATACCTGAGGTAAAAATCTATGAAATCCATTTTTTGGAAGCATTTGGACGTTTTCTTCAACACGCAATAATGTACTCGAAACACCCTAAGAGTTACTTCAAATATAATTTTTTTATAAGATCCTTACTTTTTCTAATGATAGAACCACCACTACTAAGTTTTTCTTAGTTTGAATAGACTGAACTAAAATGTAATTTTTTATTTGAGATTATGAGATATAATTATCAGTAAAATAAAAAAAGTCACAGAAACAATCATAATCTCTAGATACGATTTCGTCCATTTTTTATGTAAACCTACATAAACTTTTTATCTCAAACACATCATTTTCGCTACATATTTCTGTAACCTTCCCACATTTTCTTATTCCTAAGAGGTTAGAAGATCGTGTAAGATGGCCGGGGATTGAAATAAAATAATTTTAATTGTCGTACAGTCGGGGAAATCGGGCCATTCGAAACCGGTGATTATTTTTACGTGGCATAATAATAAAATAAATATTTTTTTCTTCAAAAAATTGAAATATCGATCATATTACTTGTATTTTCATGTGTAGAATTTAATGTTGAAGTATTTTTCTTCAAAACCCTAATTTTACTGGACTATAATAGGATTGAGATGTTCATATGGGATGGGTGTCGATTCTTTGACTTTGATTCATTCTAATGGGTGTGAGTTGATTCTTAATAATTATATAAAAATTTATATTTAAATATCAGTAAGTTCATATATTTTGAAGAGTACATTTTAGCTGAGAATGGTTTCTTATCCTTTAACTTTTACAAGGTAACTTTTTTTTTTTTCCCTTGGCAAGAGTATGGGGAAACTAGAAATTCATTGCTTAGAATTAATTCCACCCTACACCAATGGGATTTGAAGTCGTGTTCTTAGATTTCTAAAGGAATATATATTATACGAAAACCGGAAAAACATTAACCAATCTAACTGATGTCCCTTTTCATCTGTCATTTACTAGGTCCTGATATTTTTCAGAGAACCTTTTTATTGTGCCTTCTTAGGTGAGTACCAACATAGTAACAACAATAAGTCAAGAAATAGGAAAAAAACAAAGAAAATCTAAATCATAAGTAATTTCAAACCTCTATAATATCATTATTATACCTTGTTGTTCAAAATTAATAGATAAGGACATTTTTATGATCGATCAGTAAACTGTGTATTTTAGAAATCTGTGGTATTTTTTGAGCTTCACAGAATAAATAAACTTTTTCTCTTCAGGAATTTATTGGAAACGGGAGTTGGAAACTGCTGAAACTGATGGCAAGGGAGGGGGGAAGAGGGCTTACTGTACAAATACTGACCGTTGCTTGTGGTTTATAAAATAACTAAATGAAGGAAAAGTCTTCTCTAGTATTTTTAAAATATGGTTGCTGTAAACGGAGCGCCTAAAAGGCTGATTGTAAATAAAACAAAGTATTGTCATGCGATCAGGAAATGATATAATAAATACTGCTTATAAAGGTTCGTGTACATTAAACCTTTGATACAAATTAGGATGGATTTCATGCTTTATTTAAATGAATAAAAAACAGGACATGATTTATTTATTATATTTCTAAAAAGAATTTCGATAATAAATTATTGTTTAGAATATTTGGACTAAAAGTTAATGAGCCCACAAGAGAATTAAGAAGTTTACACAATAGTGAATTGCAGGACAATGGTGTCTGCATGAAACCTTCGGATTAGTTAAGCCATTTATTTATTCTTTATTTTATCTTATTATGAAATGATACGTCGACTTTTAAAAGTTCAAATCGTAAAAAATTGTATGAGAAACAAAAATAGCATAACTAGGGTGCTTTCATTAGTTAAAAAATACTTTCAAATAATTTCCTTGTCATTCATGAGTTTCCTTGAATTTCAAAAAAGCAATTTTTACGGTGTGGAAACCTTGAAACTAAATTGATTTATCCGCTTTGGAAGCGATCAGGCAAATAAAAATAGTATGAACATCTTTAAACACCAAGTTTCTAAAATACAAAAATTGAAAATAAGAATTTTTACATAATATAACAACTATTTAATAGTTTCATATGTTTACCAGTAAAGTGATCACATTTTATTAAACGACACATCACGATAATAAGGAAACCTACATTCTCACCTTACATTATAATGGCATCCAGTACGTTTTGAACGGATACAATTTTAATAAACAAGAGAGGAGAAAAAACTTAAAAAATTAAGAGAAACAATTGTTTTTTTGTTTTGATTTCAAATAGTGACTTTATTCCATTTTGGAAATCGAAACCTTAAATTATTGATACATTTCAGCCTCGTTTATATTAGATAGTCAAAATTAGACAAAGCAAATATCATCTCGATGTCTCCGATTCGTTAAGCTCACTGAAATCATTGGAAAACAGTAACTCAAAAGACGTCTACGTTCAGGTAAAATGATAAGATTTCTTTGGGTTTCTTCTCATCTGGTCTTCGGAAGAAACGAGGAACCTGACCAAGCTGCAAATGCTACAAGATTGAAACCTATTTCAGACGTCATATACATCAACAAAACAACTGCATTGGATCGGCGTGTTCATGTAAAAAAAAATAGATTATATGAATCATGGACTACAGACTACAAATGGACTACTAAAATTAAAACAGGTAGTTAAATTTTTAGAAAGAGGTGGTTCATTATTTAACTAATAGATTTTTCAGATGGTTCGAAAGTAGAACCTTAATGTTTCCCTTAGTTGGTGTACATATGGATTCCGTTAGCGCTGAAGAAGGTAAGTCAGCGATTTTTGACGCTACCTGAATAAATTCTTTCCCAGTCATTCTCTCTTTCTCTTGCGCTTTATAAAATGTATATATACATATATTTATCAAACATTCTGTTTTTCTTTTTTTATTGAAAAGTAATATTATCGTACTGTAATAATTGTAATATACTAAAACATGAAACTTAATGTGCTCCCTTTAATTTGATGTCTTTTAACTAATTTCGGTTATTCCTGTGTTGAATATTTTAACAAGGGTTTTGACAAGTATATTTAAAATTAGAAAAGTGTGCTGCTTTAATTTTTTTTTTTTTTTTTTTTTTTTTTTTTTTTTTTTTTTTTTTTTTTTTTTTTTTTTTTTTTTTTTTTTTTTTTTTAGACGTATCTTAATTATATCTTCTAAATGGAAAATGGAAATAATAATCAAGAATAGAAAATAAACATTGTATGTTTTTTTGTTTTTTTTTCAATATGAAAGTTCTATCTAAATTTCTTGTCAAAATAATGACGGCATTATTAAATGTTTTAAATGCGAAAAAAAAAATGTATTCATCAACGATATCTTTGACGTACAAAGGATGCCTTGAAGTCTTCGTTATCCTGATGTAAGGAGATCGTTAGACCTTCTTTTGGGTTTAATGAAAATATATTTTTGGTATTCATACAAAACTTTAAATATTTTCAAGCTTTAAACTATTTGTTGTTGTTTTGTTTTGTTTTTTGTCTGTGTGCCACATGAAAATCTAACTAATATGAGTTGAAATATGCCATAAATAATCTTATAAAATAAATAATTTTTATTCATTACCAATGTAAGTACAGCATTATTGATTAATCAGATATTTTTAAAATTTTATTATTTCAAATACTTACAATTTATTCATTATTAAATTTAATCAACGTATTTTAAGAACTTTGTAATTTGATTACAATATTATTAATACGCTATTATTAACTTGAAAATTTACACAAGTTTCAAGGACGAATGACAATACAATAATTGAACAACTTTGTTTTAATATTTTTATATATTTCAGTCGAAACTCCCCCAAAGTGGGGGTCTGCCTTGCAAAAGGTTGAGTAGTAGGTTTTAAGATTCAGTACGGTCCAGATGGGCCCTGAGAATAAAATATCAAAAATGTGACTACATTTGATAAGAGGAAAATTTTTGGGGGCAAAAAACTCAACATTTTTGCACTTTTTTCAGATTTTTGCAAAAAAAAAAAAAATATATAGAAAAATGCTTTTAATCGAAAAATGTGGTATTTAAAATATTAAAGTTTATTAAATTTTCCTTGTAATGACATCTCTTAAGCTGAATTTGATTTAGGCGTTTAGCCACAATCGATTGTCAAAAATTTACGAATTTCACCAACTTTCTCAAATAGTTAGTTTTGGTCATGTTTAAGAGTCTATAACACAAAAATGGCTAATCCAATCAAAAATTGTTATATACTAATAGTTTTAGATCATTAAATTTTGTGTAGATTTATAGATAAGTTTAGTTCGTTTTGATATTAAAGCGTGATTTTTAAGTTTTTTAAACTATAATTTATATGTTGTCTAATTGATGATTCGTCATTAGTTCAGTTGTTAATTTATTCGAGAATGTTTAATTTTCCTGGTCTCAGACTTGTTTGGTAACATGGTAGCTAATCTAAAAATTTACTCTTAATTAAATATTTCTTTCCTTTGATTTTATTCTAGTAATTCAGAAAATATTAAAAATGAAGTCTATAAATTAACTGCTAAATATTCATGTAATATTATTTATCATTTTTTTTTTTTTAATTTATGATAAAAAGGAAAAAATATTAATCGTATATTTCTTTTTCGAATGAAGCATCATTTAAATACATTGTTATTACTAGAATAAATAAGTATTACTTCATGTTTATTTTTTATTCATGAATAGAAAATAAAATAAAACCATCTAATTCAGAAAGCATTTGTTAGTTCGAAAGAGCTGTTTTATCCGACTGAGAGCTATGGGAAAAGATTCAAAATATAACATGAATATATCGAGTTGTAACTGGCGATGAAAAATGGATTTATTTTATATATAGACAACCATCCCATCGAGTGCAAGACCGGATTCCTTTTTCTTAATCAAATTTAGAGATTTGTTTATGAATAAACATTTTTTTCTTCTTTGTAGGAAGTTGCAAAAAAAAAAAAAAGGAGAGTCTAGATATCCCTAAAAATATAGATTTATTAATTAATGTCTTAAGCAACTTTAGAGATAAGCGTAAATATTAATTAATAATAGGTAAAGAGGTGTAATATGTATTGATTATGTTTAAAAATTAGTTGAGATAAATAACTGGCTATAGTTGACATTAAATATTGCTACGTTAACATCCATGTAAAGACTATTAACACTTTGGGATAGCCACTAAAGGTTACTGGTTTTAGATCTGCCAGGATCTGAGGATGTTTGAGGGAAAGTACAATATATGATTTACATGTAAAGTTATTATTATAAAATGATCCGGGACGCAGTCGATTGGGAAGAGAAATAAAAAACACACCATTAAAATATTTTATAGAGTGCCAACGTTTCGACCTGTCTTCCAAATCTTCTTCGGGGCTAAAATAACCAAAAGAACTAGATGTGATCAAAATATAACTGCAAGATAAACTAAATGAAACATTTATATGTAATTAATTTTATAAATTCCGTTTCTCCATGACCAAGAGTAATTTAAAATTCTTGTAAATGAGTTCATTTTGTTTCGTTTTCATTGTTGTTAATATTTATAAATATTTTCAATAAAGATTCTTAAAATAAATTAATAAATATTTTAGAAACTTTTCTATTGAGAAATAGGAGAAGGAATTAATATTCAAATGAACTAAAATTAATTAAAGCATCTCAAGTTCTAAGGAACCTTCTGGGATGGCACGAACAAACACAAGCAAACACTTTGAGTATTCGAACTGTAAGGCTAGAAGACCAAGTCCCCGTCTCGCCCACTACACGGACATCAAACCTCCTTCGAGTAAACAGGCCCTGAAATAATCAAATTAATATGCAGAGATCTTAAATGAATAATTTTGTTTATCTCTTTACATTATACACTTATTAATCAAATCCTTATGTGTATAGTTAGTTTTTTTGTTTGTTTTTTAAATCTATTAGTATTTCAAGAATGGTGTCGAAATTGGAGAATTAAAACAAATCTCATCAAATAACTTTTACCCTTCGTAATAAACCTACGACTTCCTGCCCTACATTATCCTTTAACAACATTCCACTGATCCCTGTTGAACAGATCCGCTATCTAGAACTTCAACTGGGCAAACGTTTAACTTGGAATCCACGTACAAGACTAAAACGACAGGAAACTGCTCGTCGTTTTCGACGTCTTTTACATTTACTAGACAAACGTTCAAACCTTCCGATTTACTACAAAAGACTAATTTACATGACAGTTATCAGACAATTTATGAAAGTTATCCATAAAGAAATGTCCCATATGTTGCTGATTTAGTCCAAACCAGATACCTATCCTTCCATAGTAAACTCCATAACCACACAAATCCACTAGCCTCAACTTGTTTCTCATTCTAAAAGAAGATGGCCTAGAGACCTTCTAGTGTAGAATTTTTATTGAAGGGCTACTGATGAATAGTTCTTTTCAGGTATTGACATATTATTGTAATCATTATATCAACAAATTTGCTGGATGTATATATTTTGTACAGTTCTAAATTTCAATGAATGGATAAGAAAAAAAAAAAAGAAAAAGTTTTTACCAGTTATCCGATAATCACATGAACGACTTGTTATATCATAACTTTACATTTTCTGGTTCTTTACTGTGTGGTACAGTTTTCTTAAATTCTGAATTCGGTAGTATTTTCTTTCCTGTTTCTTGAAGTTTGTCGTCTTAGGAGTTTATTTTTTTACCATATCTACTATACCATATATAATAATATTTTCATTGACGAATACTGAGATGTAACGAAGATAAAATAAATTTGTGGTTGTTACTTTTTATACTTTTGTAATTGTTGTGTGTTGTATGGCAGCACACTAACCTCAGTATTATGATTTAATATGTTATTTGACACTTATACTCAGTTATACCACCGTGGTCTTTACAATCACGAGATAACCTTTGGAAACAACAGTTTTGATCCATAAGTACTGTAATAGTTCAATGTAAGGTCAGGAAAGGGGGGACAAAATATAATTAAACTAACTAGCTTGATTATTAATAACTCGATGGACCATATGAATACAATCAAGAAAATGAAATAAAAATCGATATAAAATATTGAACATGTTCTTTTTCAACAAAACTTGCCAATTTAGAACGACGGCATGAGCAAGCTGACGCCATTCAACACTAGTCCGATCCTCATTAGGGTTCCAGTCATTAGCTATATCGAGAACCCCCACAAATGTTATTCTCAGGGGTGGGGTGGCACTATTGAATAAGCTAAATATTATTTAATTATTATTTAAATATATTTATTAGTTTAAATGATAAACGGATCTGTTTATAAAGTAATATCTAAATAATCAATACAATCGTATTGAGTATGGAAAGCAGTGATATGTCGTTAGAAACATCTTTCGGTACCTATTTATACTATCAAAAAATCGATTCTCTATTCTCGTAACCGATAGCTAGCTTTAAATATAAATTATGTTACAAAAAATAAACCGTATGGGAGATAAAATAAACTAACCACATTTAGTAAAATAAATAAATTAGTAAACTGTAAATAGCATATATTATCTAAGACATAAATTAAAAAAATATACATCAATTTTAGAATTTCTTTATCAATAAGATAAATATTTAAAAGGTTCTGAAATTTTTTTGTTTTATTTATTGGTATTGGATAGTTCCATAATTCCAACGCTGTTTATTAAGTCTAAAATTAACTTATCCATAAAGATCTTAATGTTCCGTATTTTTCTCATTGGGCCCAAACCAGATACCTAAACTCTTATACTAAGCTCCATACACACTCGAATTCACTAGTTTCCCAACTTGCTTCACACACAATTCCCAATAGTCCTTAGAGGCCTCAAAAAAAAAGATGGCCTAGAGACCTTCTAATGTAGTATTATTCTACATGATTGGTTACTAACTACGGGGTTGTACAGTGCTTGAAATTGATAATAAAATTTATTTATATTCAATTGAATCATTAAAAATGATCTATGTATGTGTCGCGACATTTGGATCAAATTAATGTTTGAAAATCTCAGGCTAATGAGTTCACTTTTATTTATTGTATTTATGGATGAAATCCATACAATTTGTAAAAGGCGAACGGCTAGAGCAGTTACTGGTAAATGGAATATGAGAACAATAATCAGCCAGTCTCTCTCATGCTGGACAAGCAGATTAGCAGAATAAGTGGAGCCGAAATGATATACCTATGTAGAGTCGTAGGAAAAACAAGAAGAAACCGCATAAGAAAAGAGAGTATTAGAGAAGAATTAAAAATCCCCGAACTAAAAACCACCCTAAGGAAACAACTGCTCGGGTGGTTCGGATGAATGAGGATCGAGACCCTAGAAAAGTGATGGAAGCTCGACCCACTGGCAAGAGACCACGCGGAAGGCCATGGATTTTTTATGAGGAGTATATCCAGAGCATAGGAAAGGAAGAACCCTCCATCAACTGAAGTAGCTCTGCAAGGACCGTTAGGCCTGGCAGCGTTGGATTAAGGCACCTCCATGCTAGTTAGGGCACAAGGAGTAAAATAAAGAAGAAGAAGGAGCAGAAGAAAAAGAAAAACGTGTGGCAAAGTTTCCATACCTATATCATGTAGGAACCAGATAAATAAATTATATTGAAATACTTTGTGGACGTAGACTTCAATTTTTTCATTAAAAGTAAAACAACATGCAATCATTTTGATAATTTAATTTATTTTTATTTTTAAATTCGTATTTATTATATCAAAATATGGTATTTTTATTATATGTTTTTAAAATCTTCAAGTCTAATAAATTTAATTATCAATCTCTACCCTAAAGGGAAATATCCATCATCTTGTTTTCAATGGACGTTTAATTTCAGGCTCTTGCTCTTCCCTAAGCTCTTCACAAAATAAGCTTTTTGAAAACATTGATTAAAAGGTTTCGGATAGGGATATCGCCATGTTTTCCTTAGAAAATTCTTAATAATTTCATCCTAAAGAAAATTAATGGCTATCTCAAAAGGGATGGATACTTCAAGGAAAGACTAATTAATCGCTAATCTAAGTATGAAATGGAAAATAATGTTATAAAATTAATTTATATTATAAATAAATATTGAATTCATAATTAATAAATTTTATTTTAAAGGTGTTTTGTACTTTATTTTTTATAAAAGCAGGGAAACTATTTTTCTCGTGACCAAGAATTTTTGTCTCTCATTTAAACCACAAATAAAAACTCAATTTCTCCCTGACTGGGAAAAACAATATATCATGGATATGTCTATTTATAATCAACTGCTGTTCCCGATTCACATTTTAGAACTAATAGATAGGATCAAATAACTTAAATTAATAATTAAATTAAATTAAAAATTAATCATTAGTCGAAATAAACTAACACACTCAGTCTCTCACGGATCTTGTTGGCAATTTTTTTTTTGTTGAGATTTCTGGACACAGACACACTTATTCGTATTTTGCCGTTCAGACCAATGGGCCTAGAAGCCCTAGAAGCCGAGAAAAAAAAATAAAATAGCATTAAATTAATTTATTTTATATCTCGAGTTTAAAAAATGATATCGACATGATTCTTGCACCAAGATTTTTATTTTTGATTGCGGATTTGAGCAAAAATACAGGCGCTCCATAGATTTCGGGTTAGTTTAATTAAATTCTAAAAAAATGATTAGATTTTCAAGCAAACTACCTCTATAGATTTTTTTTAACACAAAAATTGACGTCAGATTCTAATTCAGCACCCTCAAAAACATTGAAAAACGTTTATGCAATAAAAAAAATAATATCATTTTTCACTCTCTTCGAGGGGCAGAAATTTTTAAAACAATTATTGGTTTTAAAAAATTAGCTTTCCTTAAAATAGCTAATACATTGTCACGCAATTCATGCATTGGTATCGTTGGAAAGAGGAGAGCCTCAGCTTTCTTTTAATGTATAAATCCGAAAAACATGAAATGAAAATCAAACCAAAAACATTTCAAGAGTATTACCACCCTATATTTTGCATAAAAAAAATGAAGTTGATTCGTTAAACCGTCTAAGCGTAATTCATGTTATTGTCAATTTAAACAAAAGTTGCCTTCCATTTGGTCAGGCAAATTTTGAAGCTTACGATTTTTTTTTTTTTTTTTTTGGATGAAATTTTGTATTTAAGGGTTCTTTTTAATGCTGAATTCGAATCCGATGTCGGTTCTTGTGAAAAAAAATATATTTAATGTAGTTCAATAAAAAAATTATATTTTTTTTGTTTTTATTGAATAAACGTTTTTCAATGTTTTTGAGGGTGCTGAATTAGCATCTGACGTCAATTTTTGTGTTAAAAAATCTAAAGAGGTAGTTTGCTTGAAAATCTAATCATTTTTTTAGAATTTAATTAGCCTAACCCAAAATCTATGGAGCGCCTGTATTTTTTCTTAAATCCGCAATCAAGAATCATGTCGATATCATTTATAAATGATGCATTGGTTAAAAATGCACTGATTTGGTGTTTGAAGATTACGTAAAAGCATATTTGGATATCCAATCTTTAATTTTCATGTATGAGTTGGTTATTCAAATGGACAGAGACTAATAAGAAACTTGCAGATAATGGACTGCTTTATCAGTGCTCGCAACTAAAGGCACATATATCATATATTTACGCACAATATCAAAAAGCAAAGGATCGACTTTTAATTAGGTAATAATTTTTATTTGGCCGAAATAATTTTAATGATTTCATTTGGTAGGATTTATTTTCTAAACATTAAAGTATATGAAAGTGTGGCAAACCTCGATCTTGTCATTCGAAATTGTACAATTAAATTTTTATTATTGTAAATTTTAATATTGTTAAATTTTCCAAGAACTATGAACAGATAGTTAAATTTTGGTACATTGCGGATTTGTCGATTTCCATATTTCGCTGGTATCCACCCGTTGCACCACATATTCGAATTGTTATTGTCAATTTAAACAAAAGTTGCCTTCCATTTGGTCAGGCAAATTTTGAAGCTTACGATTTTTTTTTTTTTTTTTTGGATGAAATTTTGTATTTAAGGGTTCTTTTTAATGCTGAATTCGAATCCGATGTCGGTTCTTGTGAAAAAAAATATATTTAATGTAGTTCAATAAAAAAAATGATATTTTTTGTTTGTTTTTATTGAATAAACGTTTTTCAATGTTTTTGAGGGTGCTGAATTAGCATCTGACGTCAATTTTTTTGTTTAAAAAATCTAAAGAGGTAGTTTGCTTAAAAAATCTAATCATTTTTTTTAGAATTTAATTAGCCTAACCCAAAATCTATGGAGCGCCTGTATTTTTTCTTAAATCCGCAATCAAAAATAAAAATCTTGGTGCAAGAATCATGTCGATATTTTTATAAATGATGCATTGGTTAAAAATGCACTGATTTGGTGTTTCAAGATTACGTAAAAGCATATTTGGATATCCAATCTTTAATTTTCATGTATGAGTTGGTTTCAAATGGACAGAGACTAATAAGAAACTTGCAGATAATGGACTGCTTTATCAGTGCTCGCAACTAAAGGCACATATATCATATATTTACGCACAATATCAAAAAGCAATGGATCGTATTTTGATTTGGTAATAATATTTATTCGGCCGAAATAATTTTAATGATTTCATTTGGTAGGATTTATTTTCTAAACATTAAAGTATATGAAAGTGTGGCAAACCTCGATCTTGTCATTCGAAATTGTACAATTAAATTTTTATTATTGTAAATTTTAATATTGTTAAATTTTCCAAGAACTATGAACAGATAGTTAAATTTTGGTACATTTCGGAATCGTCGATTTCCATATTTCGCTGGTATCCACCCGTTGCACCACATATTCGAATTGTTATTGTCAATTTAAACAAAAGTTGCCTTCCATTTGGTCAGGCAAATTTTGAAGCTTACGAATTTTTATTTTTATTTTTCGATGAAATTTTGTATTTAAGGGTTCTTTTTAATGCTGAATTCGAATCCGATGTCGGTTTTTGTGAAAAAATTATAATTAACGTAGTTCAATTGAAAAAATTATATTTTTTTTGTTTTTATTGAATAAACGTTTTTCAATGTTTTTGAGGTGCTGAATTAGCATCTGACGTCAATTTTTTTTGTTAAAAAATCTAAAGAGGTAGTTTGCTTGAAAATCTAATCATTTTTTTAGAATTTAATTAGCCTAACCCAAAATCTATGGAGCGCCTGTATTTTTTCTTAAATCCGCAATCAAGAATCATGTCGATATCATTTATAAATGATGCATTGGTTAAAAATGCACTGATTTGGTGTTTGAAGATTACGTAAAAGCATATTTGGATATCCAATCTTTAATTTTCATGTATGAGTTGGTTATTCAAATGGACAGAGACTAATAAGAAACTTGCTTGTTATAAATAATTTGTATGAAATAATTAATTTTTATCAATATCAAACTTTTTATATCACAGTACCTTTCTAGCATCTCATGTAGAACGGCACTCACCACCCGGCATTTAATTTTTAAACTTCGCTGTTAACCACATATTACCTCTTTTTTAACAACAAATTAATTTAAAATCAATCAATTTCATTATTGCTAAACCTTTTCAGAACTATAAAGATAATGTGGTTAAAATTTGGTACAAATCGGTTTAGAAGTTTTCTCGTTTAGTGGTCACAAACGAAAATAATATAAATGTAGATTATCATTTATAGAGAACAGGAAATGAATATACGAAATAATTGTTCATAAAGGAAGAAGTCACCCTGAAGAGGTAAACCGCACCAGACCAACCTCAATAATTCATGCCTCATGGAAGCAAGTAAAATTCTTCTTCGAATTTCTGAAGCAGCTTTATACATGGTTGCAATCATTTCTATAGCAGCCTAAGGGTGTGAGTTAGTGAAGCGAAAATATGTGAAGATTCTCACACATGTGTAAGGTTTTCAGGTTCCATACAGTTTTCAAGGCTTAGGACTGAAACTCCAGTTGCGAGATACTAAAAAACATTACCTAAATTCACCGAATTTCACTTACACACTATTCAAAGGTGCCACTAAATTGATCAATTTAATATCCAAAAATTAATCATTATATTTGTTGACATTGTATATCGTCATCAAGTTATATTTTTATAAATTCTTTAAAAGAAAAACAATAAAAAAAAAATCAATTTCATTAAAATTTCCCTCCCAAATGTATGCATGGCATTTTATGTATGCAACTGGCGTCGTACCTTTTTACTGGGTGGGTGGTTTTCAATTTATAGCAGGGAATATTGGCCTCGCTCTCTTTATGCCTGCACATATATCATATTTTATACATGCACACTTGTATATATATAAATTTCGCATATATTGTTCGATTTTGGAACTCTATTTCGATTTACTTTTCAAAAGGACAATATAAAAAAAAATAAATAAAAAATTATAGACTAATTCTAAGCAGGTCGGCTTACAACATCAATGGAAAATTAAATTTCAGATGAAAATTACTTTCTTTTTAGAACGTGACTATTAACGCTATAATTTCACTTTATAAATCAATTACCAGCTCGTTAAATTTAAAACAGAATCTCTTTGTAGTTGACTCAGGCATCAACGAGGTGTATTAACGTATAATTTGCCGCTTTACTTTGTTAATTTTAAACAATATGTGTACAAAAGAGTGTCAAAAAACTGTAACTGCCGATTTTTTTTTTTTTTTTTGTTTACTTTTTGTATTAGTTTTTAGGTTGCTCTTATTTAAAGAAAATATGGGTCAATAATTTTATAAATTGTTAATTAAATCAGAAATTTATCAAATGTAAATAATTGCAGATGAATTCCTTAAAATGTAACTGACAAGTGGAGGACATACTCAGTCTCTCACGGATCTTGTTGGCAATTTTTTTGGAGGTTCCTGGTCAAAAAATATTAGACACGTATTTTGCCGTTCCGACCAATAGGCCGTAAAAGCCAAGAAAAAAAATAAAATAGCATTAAATTAACATAGCAAACTACCTCTATAGATTTTTTCACTCAAAATTGACGTCAGATTCTAATTCAGCACCCTAAAAAACATTTAAAAACTCTGGTGATAACATCGATAAAAATCTAAAATAATTTTGCTCTTAATTAAATACTGTTTTCTTACGAAAAATAGCTAATTTTAGAGCAAATTTGTTTATCTGAAAACCTAATAAAGCGAAGGAAAGTTTTAGAGGAAGTGCGTGCGCGTTCATCGCGAAGACCATGGTTGACCAACCTTCCACTTCAAAGGCCAGTAATATGGAAGGCATTCAAGAGAATGAAAGTGCTCAAGGCGGAGAATGGCAACAGGTAATAAATCGAAAAAAAGAAATCAAGAATATGACCGAGATCCTAGAAAAAATAAAAAGACTTCCCCAGTAACAACAACTAAAAACAAATTTGAAATACTGACTACCCAATCTGAAGCTGAACCACAGTCAACAATACAGAAGACTCCGACAGCAAGACCACCACCTATATTTGTGAATGGAATTGAAAACGTACCAGCTTTGGTAGGTTTTCTTGAAAAGATTTCTGGACCTGCTTCATTCAACCTGAAAACAAATTTAAAAAATATTTCTATATACCCAAACACACCCAATGGCTATAGAACTATAATCAGTGCCCTGCGGAAGGAAAGTGCCGACTTCCACACTTTCCAGTTACCTGAGGATAGATGCCCACGGGTGGTTATCAAAGGTTTACACAACTCAATCCCACATAATTTTATAATAGAAGAATTAAAAAACAAAGGCTATGACGTAGTCAATGTTACAAATGTTCTGTCTCGATTTAAAACGCCATTGCCTATGTTTTTTGTAGATGTTACAAAGCAATCATTTAACGAACATATCTTTGATATAAAACGAATTTATTACACAGCGGTTACTATTGAAGAACCGCGTAAAAAAATAACAATACCACAATGTATCCGATGCCAACAGTATGGTCACACAAAGACCTACTGTAACCATCCACCAAAATGTGTCCGTTGTGGACAAAATCACGAGAGTGGCAGTTGCCAAAAAACACGGGAAACGCCTGCAAACTGTGCAAACTGTGAAGGAGCGCACCCTGCCAACTACAGGGGTTGTCAAACTCTCATAGATTTAAGAAATCTAAAAAATCCTAAAATCTTCAGGCCTGTGTCAGTTCAGCAACCAGACCCACCTTCATTACAAGAGTACCCACCTCTACCGCAGTATTCTGAACCAGCTCAACGAGGACAAGTTAAGTTACCAAAGTTGCATGAACCCTCAAGCTATCCACAATCATCAGCTACGGGACATCAGCAATGTACGGATCATTCAGATATGAAGCGAAATGGTATCTTTACTATGTGGGTTACATGACCTCATTCAACCTCTTTTAAGCCTTCTGCAACAGATTTCTGATGTAAAACAAGCCTTATTTCCATCATATGCACCCTAATTCTTTAACTGTGGGTTCCTTGTCCATTCTTCTATGGAACACTAACGGACTTCCTCAACATAAAAATGAACTTGACATATACCTACATGAGAGAAACGAACGGACGTTGCCCTGATAACCGAAACACAACTTACTTCCCGACATAAAATTCACATTCCTGGCTACACTATTTACCGAACAGACCATCCAGATAACACTGCTCACGGAGGCACAGCCATCGTCATCAAATCTTCGCTTCGACACAATTCAATACATACACCACATACACCCCACACACAGGCCACTGCAATCACACTTTACACAAAACATAACACTATAACACTGGCAGCTGTGTATTGTCCCCCCCAGGTTTGCCATTTCATCACACATGTTCAATAGTTTCTTCGAGAAACTGGGGCGAAAGGTATGGCAAACAGACAGACTTCCTTGAGACAGACGAACATTCAATAAATTGAATAACGAACTGAAAAGACAAATTATGAAAATCAAAACAGACCAAATACGATTACTACTTATCCAATATCACGACAGACGACGGAAGCTTATGGAGGCTCACTAAAAAACTTTTAAAGCATCACGAGGTGATAGCGCCTCTCAGAACAGAAGATGGGTCCTGGGTGGTATCGGACAAAGAAAAGTCTGAACTCTTTGCTGAACATTTGTCGACTGTTTTTACACCACATACAGACTACCAAGACAATGAACATGAACATGTACCTACAAGAAACTCTAGAAGCTCCCCTTCAATTGACATTACCACCACTGTCTTTCACTCCTTCTGATGTATTGCAAGTAATCAGAAAGCTATCACCAAAAAAAGCTCCAGGATTTGACTTAACCACCGCTGACCTTCTCCAGAAAATGCCCAAAAAAGCTATAGTCTTTCTAACTACACTTTACAACGCAATTCTCAGGACTACAAAATTCCCAGCTCAATGGAAATATTCTTATATTACCATGATACATAAACCAAACAAAAACACCGATTCACCTTCTTCCTACCGACCAATTAGCCTACTTCCTTTGTGTTCTAAAGTTTTTGAAAAATTATTTTACCGACGAATACTAGACATACTGACAGATAAACAAGTACTGCTAACACATCAATTTGGATTCCGTTCATTTCACTCAACAGTTCACTCTACACCGTGTAACGGATTTTATATCAATCTCACTCGAGAAAAGACTATATGCTACTGGGGCATTTCTAGATGTAGCTCAAGCATTTGACAGAGTTTGGCATGACGGACTTCTTTTTAAATTGAAAAATCTTCTTCCTTTTACCTATTATCTGATCCTTCAATCTTTTCTCTCTGATAGATTTTTTTCTGTCCGACAAGGTTCAGAAATCTCCTCTATGTATGCAGTAAAAGCCGGAGTACCACAGGGGTCAATACTAGCTCCACTGTTATATATTCTTTACACTCACGATATGCCACTTAGCCCTCAAACATTGACAGCAACATACGCTGATGACACAGCAATATTAACTAGACATGAAGACCCCACAATTGCATCATTAACTCTTCAACACCACTTAACAATACTACAAGACTGGTTCAAACAATGGAAAATAAAACTAAACTACACCAAATCACAGCACATAACCTTTACACTCAGACAAGACTCTTGTCCACCTGTCTTCATCGACAATCAACCCATACCACAAACAAACGAAATTCATTATTTAGGACTTACATTTGATAGAAGAATGACCTGGGGCCCACACGTAAAACAAAAAAAAACGTCTCAGTCTAACCAAGAGATTAAAACTTCTGTATCCAATGCTTCATAAACGGTCGACATTAAAACTCCGACAACGACTGAATACATACACTTACTTACTTAAACCCATATGGACATACGCCACACAAATATACGGGACTGCAAAAAAAATACACACCTTTAAAAAAATACAAATATTCCAATCAAAATTACTCAGACTAATGACGAAATCACCTTGGTACGTTTCAAACCACACACTTCACACTGATTTAGAAATACCCACAGTAAAGGAACATATACATGACCTTTATAGACGGTTTCATGACAGACCCATGGACATAACGACATACTCATTAATGACATAGCCACGACTGACATACCTGGAAATACTCTCAGAAGGCTTAAAAGAAGCTGGATGAGAGATTTGCTCAAATAAATCTCTTTAACCCATGCCAGGAGGAGGTACTATTGAGTGCTAGTCTCCCACACGCATACAAGGCCTGTAGTATTCAATTTCACATCACATTCACTGATTGTTACCCTAATAACAGGTGTGAATTAAAATCTAAAAGAGGAAAAAAAAAAAAAAAAAAAAAAAAAAAAAAAAAAAAAAAAAAAAAAAAAAAAAAAAAAAAAAAAAAAAAAAAAAAACGCTTATTCAACAAAATCAGAAAATATCATTTTTTTTTCACGCTTTTCGAGGAATATGAAAATTTTAAACTGATTATTGGTTACATACCTTTAAATCGCCATTACTTTGTCACACAATTTACTGATTGGCATCGCTGGAAAGAGGAAAACCTCAGCTTTCTTTTGATGTATATAAATGTAAAATTCGATGAACATAATCTATTAAAAAAATTGGAAAATTCAAAAAACATTTTGATTTTTAGCTTGAGTTTGAAACCAGATAGGATGATGAAACCACCCTATATTTCTTGTAAAAAAATAAAGTTGATACGTTTAACCGTCTAAACGTAATTCATGTTTTTGTCAATTTAAACAAAAGTTGCCTACCACTTGGGAAGGCAAATTTTGAAGCTTACGAATTTTTATTTTTTTATTTGGATGAAATTTCGTATTGAAGGGTTCTTTGGAATGCTGAATTCCAATCCGATTTCGGTTCTCTGGAAAAAAATATATTGAATGCACTTCCCTTGAATCATTTTAACTTTTACACTGTAAAATGTGCTAGAAAATGTTTTTAGCACTAGCATTCCATTTCAGCACCCTCAAAACTTAGGAAACGTATGTAAATATAGATATCAATAAAGTAAAATATATATATATATATATATATATATATATATATATATATATATATATATATATATATATATATATATATATTTTTAGGAGAAATAATTTATAACTTTAATAATAAATATTAAAGTAATTATAATTATTTATTATTTATTGTAATAATAATTTATTACGAATTAATATTTACAGTAACGGAAGTGAGGCAGTTATTGCTATAATGTTTTTATGTCAAATACCACAATCATATTTTAACATGTTCAACTGCAAAATTAAACAAAAATTGTAAATAACTAACCATCAAATCTAATTTATGGTTCTGTCTGTCATGTAAATATAAATTTGTAATAAATTATTATTACAATAAATAATAAATAATTATAATTAATTTAAAATTTATTATTAAAGTTATAAATTATTATATTTCTCCTAAATAGTATATACATATATATCTAAGGAGTGGCTGTATTTTTCCAATCAAAACTAAACATCTTGGTGCAAGAATTATGTCTATATCATTTTTTAAACTCGAGATGTAAAATAAATTAGTTTAATGCTATTTTAGGGCCCATTAGTCGAAACGGCAAAATACGTGTCCAATATTTTTTGACCAGGAACCTCCAAAAAAATTGCCAACAAGATCCGTAAGAGACTAAGTGTGTCCTCCCCTTGTGAGTAAAATCACAAGAAGACAAAAGTAAAACATAGTAAATCAAACAAAACAAACAAAAAAAAAGGGTTGGTTAAAAAAAAAAAAAAATGGATTTGAAAAACAAAAAAAATCAATTAGATTGATTTATCTTAGTATTTATTTTAAGAAAAATAAAAATTTTTGTCCCAATTTAAATATTAAAGAACTATCCAATAGCTTGAGTCTCAACCTAATAATATCTAAAATTGTATTTGTTTTTTTAAGTACATTGTTTGATTTATCATTAAAATATAATTTATTTAAATATAGTTTCGCAAAGTATCATCCTTTTGAATGTTTTAATGTGAATAAGGGTTAAACACTAAAGAGCGACAATCAGTGGCGATAATCTAAAATTGTCTTCAAACTGGCATTACTTACAGAAGCTGCAATGTTCGTGTACCTAACACAGTCCACAAATAATTAGAAAAATTATAATAATAGTGAGTAATTAGAAAAATAGTGAAGGGAACACTACATGAGAAGAAAAATACAAACGTTATATATAAAGAGCTCTTATTGAAAAAAAACAACATATAATTTAAATATGTAATCTTTCATTTCAAATTACCGATATCTGGGAATAACCTCTTTAATAAAATTATTTAAGTTCAGTACCAATAAAATACAATATATCTAGAACAATGTTGGCAAAAATAATACGAAATTATGCGAATATATTAGTTATATTTCTGGTGTTTTCTTCTTATGTTAAACTTAGTAAAATAGAAGATAAACCTCATTATTAATTTAATTTTCACTAGCTAAAGTCCTTATAATCTAATTAACTTATAGCAAAAGGACAAAAAAGTAAATATTAAATTAGGGGGGAAAAAAGAGTTTCGTCTATACAAAGTTTTTTTAGAAAAGTAAAACAAGTTTGCAGGACTAATTTAAGGACAAAAAGAAAAAATAACAATAGAAATTTCACAGTCATGACGGACCTATTTATACAAAATTAATTGGTAACTGACGCATTAGTTAGGACTAACATGGGGGCTTAAAATTTTAAATATGGTAGCTGATGAATTTCCCAAGATCTGTTACAGCAGGCTTATCGAATTGCTTGATAATCCTTCCGTGTCCTTTAATTGGGCAGAACAACTAATGATACAAATGGGAAGAATCGGCGCAATGGATATATGGAATAAGCACGATGCAAATGTTGTTAAAGCAAATATCACAAGCCTAAAAATTGCATTTGAAAATCTTTATTTGTCTATGGACATTGAACATACAGTCAACTCCCACTACAACACTCCTCATTACTGGTACCTTAGCTCTCTTGAAAGTGGTGAAAAGTATTTGGTCGTGAATTCAAACATCCAGCAACTATGAATGATCGCATAAATCCGTTTATCTAGATCCAAGATCTCCAGAATATATTTTAATAGAAGAAGCTACAACTTTAATACAGAAAATTCCTGCCCGATGTGTAACTCGCGACCAGATTCTCTTCACCATTCAATAATGTACAGTTCCGTTTTTTGAGTTTATACAGAAAAAGGTTTCTTAGAAGAAATCATTCCACAGAAAATGATGAATTTCAGTTATGTTCATGGTTGATAATAGATAATGAAAAGCATTTAAATAATTTATTTTTTTATATGAAATATTGCCTGAAATAAAGAAATATTTTAATTTAACTTATAAGTAGTTTGCCATTTATTTTTTTGTTTTTGTATTAATTTATCATGTATATAGTTAGATCAAATTTTACTTAAATATATCTCGTTTAGTTTGTAAATAATTTTCTTTTTTTATTTTATTTCTGTTTAAATAATTTTAATTGTATAACAGCTCACAACTCTTTGCTCTAAAATTGTATTTATAAAGAAATTAAATATACATTCAACTGGCGGTACAGGAAAACACATTTAGGTATTCTAAAATCATTATGATTTAATAAACAAAAATTAAAAAGGCACCTTCCGCAAATATCACCCTTATAGAATAAAAAACACATACGTGCTGAAATATATAGTAGTTTTATTAATAGAACACCTAATTGGTCATACAGCATCGACGAAATATAGTATCACCTTTTTTTTATCTATTGAAAAACATATTTACCGTAAACGGACAAGAACATGAGTTACATAATTTATAACTGCACTTGGTGTGATAGAACAAAACGCTAATTAAGAATGATAATTCCGACTAATTTTACAAACATTGGAAATAATAAAATCGTTCAATACCAATCTTGATTTTTGTTTAAATGACCAGATGAATATTTCTAATAGTTCCATATTGAATTTGTATCCGGTAAGAAACGAAAAAAACCAACCAATCATAGGAAATACCAAAAAGCTTTAAACGATCTACCTGCCTGACCCTTTTGCCACTTGACATTCAGTGTCTCTCCTCTAGGTTCTGATATTTTCCCTCCTTATGTAAGAACTAGCTTATTTGATTTCTCGTCTTGTATTTTTAAAAGTTTTAACAAATATAATTTATGTAACAAAGTGCTGATGTTTTGAAATGTTTGTATGTTTTTAGAACCGAATATCAATGTCTAACATTCGAAACTAGATTCCAAATAAAAATAATTCGAATAGAAGTAGCATATAGTTCATCAAACCTAATCGGATTGACCCTTTTATAGTGGCGTACGCACCTCAAATTATTATAACGATAATAAAATCGAACGGAAATACATAGCCATTGAACGAGTGTGGTTTTTCAATACAGGCACAAATTCGTCAAATTAATAAACAAAAATACTTTATCAAATTTCTACGTAATATACTTATTCATGGGATAATTAATTCATCGACGGTCCTACTATAGAATCATATTTCATGGTAGAAAAAAAACAACATATCTTAAAGGATTATAAAAATAAGTGTATCTTATTTTATTTTGGTTTTGTTGAACCTTTTTTGCAATTACAACTTATGATGGATGAAACTTTATAAAACATCAACAGATAATATTAAAACATGATCAGATGAGAACCTACTCAAAATTACCCTGCTTTTAAGAAGCTGAATATTTATCTTTTAATTAAATGATTTGAGTTCCAATTCATGTTTTTATGCCTATATTTAATATATTTCAATTTTTCTTCTTAATATATATGCTGAAAGGAGTAGTGATGTCTTTTTTTTTTTTTTCAGAATGATCAATAGAAAATAAAAAAAAATAGATAAGCCATTGTCATCATATTTCCCTTTACCATATGACAAAAAAGCTTTGTATATGAACTAAAATGTAATGACTGTGATGCTACTAAATACACGGGAAAATCTGGACGACCTGTAAACTAAAGACTCAAAGAACATAAAAAAGAATACAATAATAAGATCCAGGATTCCAACTGAATGAAAATAACCGTATACTCAACAGACTCGGGAGTAAAACTAATACAACTAATAGAAAATAGTCTAGCATTCCTTCCTGCAGGTCTCCCACAAGGTTCCTGCCTATCTCCAACTCTGTTCAACCTGTTCCTATCAGACTTTCCGAAACATCCTAACGTAACAATATCCCTGTACGCAGATGCCACTGCACTATACACAGCTTCTTACCGCATCGGCACTATTGTAAATCGGTTGCAACAAAGTTACAAAAAAATCAATAAATATTGCCGGAGATGGAAACTGAAAGTAAATACAAGCAAATCGGAGGCAATCATCTTCACAAAACGTAGACCTATCACAGACCAGCATATCAATTTAAACACAGAAGACATATCTTGGTCTAAATCAGTAAAATACTTTGGTTTAAAACTGGGCAAATCATGAACATACACCAAACATATAAACAATAAAACTGATAAAGCTAAAAAACTTTTATATAAAATGTTCCCCTACTACAATAAAAAATCGAAATTACGTCCTAAAAATAAACTTATACTGTATAAAACAGTTATCCGTGCACAAATCACATATGCTTCACCGGTTTGGAGCTCAACTTGCTCCACTAACTATAATAAATTAGAAAGGGTTCAAAAAAAACCAAAGCATACTTTGAAAAAAAAAAAACAGAAAATCCCCAATTAAAAGAAATTGGTTACTATGAAAAATTCCCTCAAAAGATACACGCACAAAAGAACCATGTTTGTACTCCTAACATAAACCTCCCTTTAATTACTCAACTGCAATGTATACATATAGTCATTCATTTATGTATGCTGGTTATTATATATAGATTATTTATATTTATTATTATTGTTGTGTATTTAATTCTTATGCTATATTTTATTTTATACTATGTAATTATTTTTCTTTCTTTACATTTTTTTTTTTTCTTTTTTTATGTGGGTTTTTTCCTTATTTTTCCCACTGTTCACAGATAATCTTTAAAGTGTAAAACTATTAACTAAACTATAAAACTATGTTAATCCTGTAGAGGACTTAAGACCGGCACATGTATACTAAATGATTTTTAATTATAAATATGTCAATAAAGCATCATTATTATTATTAGTCTAGAATTAAATAATTATGAATCATTAAAAATAATATAATCGTTCTGAACCAACCAAGATTTTTGTTTAAACTACCAGGCAAATGTTTGCCTGGTAGTTTAAATTCGTTAAATTAAATAAATAGTCCCATTTAAATTCGTTTCCTATAGGAACGGAAAAAAATCCAACCATCAAAAAGGAAAACCGGAAAAATTTAACCTATCAA
This sequence comes from Euschistus heros, assembly GCA_003667255.2. Taxonomy (NCBI): domain Eukaryota; kingdom Metazoa; phylum Arthropoda; class Insecta; order Hemiptera; family Pentatomidae; genus Euschistus; species Euschistus heros. Next base: position 1,565,704 of record RCWM02000020.1, read on the forward strand.
CTTTCTGTCCCTTTTGACCTGTTCTAATTCAGTCTAGTTTAGATGAGTACTAGCATATTTGATTTCTAGTCTTAAATAAAAAAAAAAAAAATTAATATACATAATTTGTGTAGCTAAGTGATTATGTTTTAAGATTTGCGTATTAGAAGTGATACTTAGAAGTGATAAATTAGTTTTCAAATAAAAAGAATTACAATAGAAGTGGCGATTAATTTATCAATCCTAATTGGATATAAGTTTGCTTAGAAGGATTCTTTCAATAAAACTACCATTGCCCAAAATAGTTATAATTTTCTAATTTCTTATATCATTCATAATAAAATCCTTAATTGTTGACCATCCTTATTAATAATTGTAGATTAATTTCAAAATAATAATGAATATCAAAATAGTATCATATTAACTAGTTCTTAAAAACAAAAAAAAATGAATTAGTTTCTATTATTTATTATTTTATTACATAAGTATGTCATTTTAATTGCAAATAGATGTGTTCTGTTATTCATCCCGAAGCCGGTTATGGAGGAGCGAGAGAATGAATTTCACAAAATATGGTACAATCCATATCTGGTTAAATTTTAGCGCTGTCTGCCCTTCGTAGTTGTCATGTATCTTTGTTCAAAATGACAGATGCTGGTCGATATTGTTAGTCGTGACATTTGTCGAGCACCTCTAAGGTAAGTGCACAGCCTGTTTTCTATTCAATTTTCAAAGAGATCAGTCTCTAACCCATTCAGGGCCATAGTTGGAATTAGTTGAAAGTTTTGACTTTTCTACAAAGAAATATTATATGCTAGTTTAATTTATAGAAGCATCTAACTTTGTTTTTTGTTCAGCCATAATAATATATGTTTAATAAGGTTCTTGACGTTCATTCAATAAATAAAAACAACTATTATAGCAACGTTTCGATACCAACTAGATTGGCGAGTAGTAGATACCAATAGCATATCCACCAGTAACATTGTAAGTAGTTTCCTACTCCTCCATATTTTGTAATTATATCTACTTAATTATTCTAATGTAACTTGTATAATTTTATTCCAACCTGTCAGTTATATAATTCAATATTAGAATTACAGTCTAATATTGTTTATGAAATACCGTGTGAAGATAGTTGTGGCAAGTCTTATTTTGGTACATCGGAACAAGTTTATCAACATAAATACAGTTGCACGTCAATAAATAAAAACCCCAACAAACCTGACCAATCAGCTCTCACCATACATTAAAGGCAAACAAAACATTCTTTTAAATTTGATTCCCCCAAAATTATTCACCATTTTCAAAATAAGTTTTAAAGAAATGATAACCATAGAAAAATATAAAATCGCGCGATAAACAAAAAATCAGACATTTAAATCTTAACGCCTGTTATTCCAATTTAATACATTCAGACCAAAAATATACATTTACATTAATATACATCATATAAATCATTCATCCATTTATTAGTATATTTCACTGAAATATTTTTGTACCTGCATCTTGGGAATACCATCCAGTCCTTTTAACTTAATTTTTCCTTGGGAATTCCCCATAAACCTTTGTAACTGTTTTACAAAATTTCCCCAGGTCAGTTGTGTACTAGAATTGTTAGAATTTAGTTAGTCGATACAATATCCAGCAGTAACATTGTAAGTAGTTTCATTCTCCTCTATTTTCTGTAATTATATATATTTTTATTATTTTAACACATGTTGTTATATACTTGTATTGTAGCTAACTTTATGTTTTGAAATAACTTGTATAGCTTATATAATTTTATTGTAATCTGTTTTTTTTCACTGTAGGGCATGATTATGAGAACAATACAGGGTGAGTATCTCTTAGTGTAAAAAAAAAAAAATTGGGTTAAACTAGATCAAAAATGTAGCTAAATGCCGCAAATCTCACCTTTCTATTCCAATCCGTTGCAGATATACGATAAATCAAAGACTTTTTTGAGGAAATTTTCCCATATAAACTGTAATATCTCCATTTTGTCTAAATATTTTTCAAATTTTGGCCACATTTTCAGATTTAGCATTAAATTTCCTATAAGAACAGAGTACACGTAACCTTGAATTTTACAAACTTGGTATCTAAAGAACAGCTTGATCTTCACCTTATTTGGGGAAGTCACAATGTCTTATTTACTTCAACGCTCACCGTTTTTCGTAAAAAACTATCCACAAAACGTCAAATCTCACAAAAACTTGAAAATTTAATTAGCTTTCGAATGATATGTTAAACGTAATGATTTTGTTTCAATTTCAAGGAGATATTTACTTTTGAAACCGAAAAAACATGGTGTTCTCATTTTGTATACAAATCAGTTACTTGGGTAGATAAAACGTTATGACAATCCCTTAATGGAAATGTGCATTTTAAACATAATAAACTGTTCATTGGAATAAAAAGCAAAGAAAAAAATTAATGCTTAATAGAAAATAAAGGAAAACTGTCAATAAAACGACACCAGATCAAAGGATCTTATGTTATTACATTTATTTATTTATTATGTGATTTATGGCTAGATGAGTCTCATTTCGACCATTCATAATAACGATATACATGGATTGGTAGAAATGCCATCCCCTGTAAAAACAGACTCATCTGCCCATAAAATTCACTTCCAAAAGTAGTATTCTTAGACACATTCTGCATTCAGAAGCTAACGGCAAAATTAAGGTCTATGTTCATTATCACTGGATTTTAAACATTACATTGAAAATCTAATAAAATAAATCCTAAATAATAATAATAAATAAATGTAATAATGTATCCTCTGATGTAGTGTCGCTTTATTGACAGTTTTCCTTTATTTTCTATTAAACAATCATTTTTTCCTTTGCTTTTATTCCAATGAACAGCTTATTATGTTTAAAATGCACATTTCCATTAAGGGATTGTCATAATGTTTTATTTACCCAAGTAACTGATTTGTATACAAAATGAGAACACCATGTTTTTTCGGTTTCAAAAGTAAATATCTCCATGAAATTGAAACAAAATCATTACGTTTAACATATAATTCGAAAGCTGATTAAATTTTCAAGTTTTTGTGAGATTTGACGTTGTGTGGATAGTTTTTACGAAAAACGGTGAGCGTTGAAGGAAATAAGACATTGTGACTTCCCCAAATAAGGTGAAGATCAAGCTGTTCTTTAGATGCCAAGTTTGTAAAATTCAAGGTTACGTGCACTCTGTTCTTATAGGAAATTTAATGATAAATCTGAAAATGTGGCCAAAATTTGAAAAATATTTAGACAAAATGGAGATATTACAGTTTTTATGGGAAAAAAACGTGATTTCCTCAAAAAAGTCTTTGATATATCGTATATCTGCAACGGATTGGAATAGAAAGGTGAGATTTGCGGCATTTAGCTACATTTTTGATCTAGTTTAACCCAATTTTTTTTTTTACACTAAGAGATACTCACCCTGTATAGTCTCGAAACGTCGCCAAAATAGCTGGTTTTATTTATTGACTGAGCCTCAAGAACCTTACAAAACATATATAAACATATATTTATGTATATATATATATATATATATATATATATATATATATATATATATATATATTATTGACGATTATTCCCTTTTTAAGGGAGCTAATGAACTTGAATACGTTCATGAGTTCTTAGTCCTTTCGTTGTTCCTTCGCTCCTCCCAAACTCTATGTGTTCGCTATGTTCTCTCTTCCGTTCTTAAGTCCGCTTAATTCCCCTTCTTTTCACTGTTAGTTCTTTTTCAAACGTTTTTTTTCTGATAGTGTTTCTAAATTTTTGTAGATCATTTTCTGTGAGGTACAGCTGTACCATATAAGGTCTTCTGCTTTGGTAATCCATTTGGACTTATTTTTTCTGGTATTTGCAATGTCGAAAATTCTTCTTGTGATTCCGTTCTGGTCCATTCTACATATATTTCCATAAAATTTTGCTCTCCTTTTTGTGAAAACGGTTGTTACTGTTTCATTGAGCTAATATAATTCTGATGAGATTCGCTTAATCCATGTTCCATTTCTTTTTACTGGCCCGAATATTTTTCTGAGGATCTTTTAGGACGCGTGACATTTTCCCGTAACCAATTTCAATGGAGAGGTTGTGTGATGGCGACCGTATAATGAATATTATATATTTCAGAGAAAGGTAAGGTAATCTTTATAATTGCTACAATAATACTGTTTCATTAAAATTTTTATTGCAATAGTTTGAATCATAAAATTCTTCAAAGAAATGAAATATTACAATTTTCAGACAAAAATAACAATTTTAATTTTTTATTCGTAGTATGTTTTAAAGCAATCTGGGAGTAATATAATATTACATCCCTCAAACTTTCAGTGTAGTAGCCTTTATTTGCCTGAAATCAACATTTAAATCTTACTAATCATTACAAATCGCGTGAAACTAGATCAAAAATGAAGAAAAATGCCGCAGACCTTACCTTTCTATTCCAATCAGTTGCAGATATACGATAATTCAAAGACTTTTTTGTGGAAACCACGTTTTTTTTACCATAAAAGCTGTAATATCTCCATTTTGTTTAAATCTTTTTCAAATTTCGACAATTTTTTTTTTCTTTTCTAGGGAAGAGTTTATCATGTTTGAAAGACATATTTCCATTGAGCGATTTTCATAATATCTTATTTACACAGGTAACTTGTATGCTAAATGAACACACTATGGTTTTCCGGTTTTAAAAGTAAGTTTCTCTAGAGGTATCATTAATTTGATGATATCATATTAAAGCTAGTTACATTTTTAAGCTTTTGTTAGATTTACAGCATTGTGGATAGTTTTTTTTCGAAAAACAGTGAGCGTTGAAGTATTATAAGACATTGTAACTTCCCTAAATAAGTTGAAGATCAAGCTGTTCTTTAGTTCCAAGTTTGTAAAATTCAAGGTTACATGTACTCTTTTCTTATAGGAAATTTAATTCTAAATCCGAAAATGCTTTTATAGTAAAAAACGTGGTTTCCTCAAAAATGTTTTTGAACTATCGTATATCTGCAACGAATTGGAATAGAATGGTAAGGTTTGCGGCATTTTTCATCATGTTTGATCTAGTTTACCCATTTTTTTTTTTTTTTTTTTTTTTTTTTTTTTTTTTTTTTTTTTACAGTAAGAGGTGCTCACCCTTTACAAATATTTCTCTTCACATTAAAAAAATTTTAACACTACTCTCCTCCGTTTTTATTGAATTCTAATGAATATCAAAGTTCTTTAAAGACCTAGATAGGATGTTTTGTTAGTCAATGACTGAGTTTTTATAAAGATTCGTAGATACGATGAGTTCATTGATTTTGGGGGATCAGTTTGTAGAAAACATTGTTCATTTAAAAAATCAGCTAAGCAGGTAGGAGAGAGGTAAGAACCATGTGGAGTCTATGTTGTCACAGAATAACAGTGTGTAAAATAGTCTGCATCAAAAGAGTCTTGCTTTTAAATAAATAAAACATCTTTTGATTTGTAAGGATCTTTGGCCTGCAGACATCTTTGAACGCACTACAAACGTCAAATCTTCGCATCCAAACGTTAGATTTCGAGCTCAAAGTAGATTAATACTAGTTTAATATTGATATTTTTTTAAAATAAATCCATATTGAATCTGACGTAAGGTTACCTTTGAGACATTCTCTAGTCCTAACGCTTGTCTAAAATTGTAAAAAGAAATGCAATAAATCCGTATTTATGAGTGAGGTGTGATTTTATATTTCAGGCAATTGAAAACAGAAAATATAATTATGTTCTTAATAATCATAAAAAATTTCAAAACATAATAGATTTTGATACATATTTAATATATTGTATATCAATAAACAAAAAAAAATAAATATCTAAATATAAATATAATATAATAGCTAATTGCTATATAAAATTTTTGAATGCTTATGTAAGTTGTAGGTAGACTCTTAAAAAGAAAATTCTGCGTTTCCAACTGTCTGTGTTTCATTTTTCCTTCAATTTATAAAATTAACTGTTATAAAATACTCATAACAAATAAATATTATATATAATATTATTATCATAAATATTATGTTATTATAAATACATATATGTATATTTAATAAAGGATATTGATACATTATCAGGAAAATGTTTCATATCTAATGTCATGTTTTGAAGTCACGATAAAACTACAACGCTGAATTGTAACGGCAAAAAAATTTCTAACGTGAAAACATATAAAATATAGATTACGGTCTGCAGTTCCTTTACCATAATAAAGACAACCTGAACCTAATTTTATATATATACTTAATTATTAAAGAATTTCATTGTTATTTAAGGTAATTATTAGCTTAAAGCAAAGTAATTAGTATACTAACTGAACATTAAAGTAACTATCAAAGTTAACATATAAATTTAAATGAATAATTATTTTTATTAATGATAAAAATATATTTAATCTGAATCAGAAATAATGGAAAACATAAAATTGCAGAATGTTTATCACATATAATTATTGTATAACATATAAAAGAAACCATAATTATTCATTATAATTTTAAAAATTGAGAATAATATTAATAAAAAATGAAAATAAAATTGTATACTGCCAGTATAATATTTACTGTATCAGTACCACATGCATAAATACCATAATTATTAATTATAAATACCTATAATAGATTATTACTAATTAGTAATATAGGAGATGGTAAATTAACATGCAAATTAGTTATGCAAATATCAGTAATTGACTAAATCCATCAAGTTATAACTTAGCACTGGATAGGGAACGAAGTGTATGTAAAAGCTTCTTCATTTTATGATACTTAAATAAGTTAATACTTAGGTAGGAGATACGAATTTAATAATAAAATTTGTTAATCAAGATCTCATTATCTCAGATAATCTTTTTTTTTTTTTTTTGAGAATTTTAATTTTTTAATATATATATATATAAAATTGATAGTTAACTTTATTAACTGTAAAAAAAATTAAAGATTTTTTTTTAAATTAATTTGTATAATAGTTATCTCATATTAAATAACGTTTGTCGATCCTACCTTATATTCTCGGAGAAGAGGAGAGAACGGTCCAGGCGAGGTGGTGAGAGATGCTCGGCGGAGGACTGAGTGGGCAAGGGAGTGTCTGGGCCCGGGGCAGCATCCGCCGCGCATGCGCACTACCTATATCACGCATTTCCTATTCACTCGATTAATCCTTCCGCGACCCTCCGCCTCTTCGCCGTGCGATTGATGGCCAAGGAGCGCAAATCGCTGAGTAGATGGATCGAGCACCCACTTGTTTCCGAACCCTTCAGGAGCAGCTTAGCATCGGTTAAAAGTATAATCCAGTTCTAATGTGGAATAGAATTGAATAAAAAGAAAACTTTGTTCTGAGAAAATGTCCCTTAAGAATAATATTACATAACAAAAACAAAAATTATATCTGGCCTAGAGAATTTAAAAATGAAACAAGATGAATAAAATTGAATACAGACAAAGAGTAATTGGTGCAGATATAATAATGTTCATTCATACTATGTATACAAATACACACAACACACAATTAATAATAGTAACAAATAAAAATAAAACAGCGCTGCACTCTCAACTGCATCAATATTAGTATCCAGTGGGAGCTGACAGGGGGCGCTATAGCCACAGATGAGGACTTGAGTATAAACGCTGGTCATTACCAGGACTCTCACATAACTTTATAATACAAAAAGTCTCGGGTTCATTGCCTTTTCAACCTTCTGGGAGGGTTTAGGGATGGTTAAGACTGGATAGGGATTGGACTAGAGGATTGGGATGATTGGATAGATTTTGATGAAATTGATGAAAAAATCAAGGACAAAAGGTAGGTAGGGTTTTATTAATAGCATAATAAGGTACATTGACAATGGATGACTTTGGATTGGAAAGATTGAACGCGTTTGATATTGGATTGTCTTGCTGTCCTCCACAGTTCAAGTCCGTAGGTCCAAATATGTTTTAAGATTGTTATGAGGAGTTCGTCATCAACTATGAGATGAGAATTCCTGCCTAGTAGTCTGTAAAGTTGGCTGAATCTCCTATTTAGTTCTTGTCTTTTTAGTCTAATGTGAGAGTTCCAAGTCAGTCTATTGTCAAGATGAAAGCCAATGTAACGTACAATAAACGAATATTTAAAAAATCAAGAAGAAAAAAATAAATAAACTAGAAACAAGTATAAAGAAAAAGAAAAACAGGCTAACTAGAATAATACAAATTATGAGACATTCATGTGGTTAAAAAGCTTCAGTTTGTAGAGAAGGAAAGTGATGGAAAAAGAGTTTTTTGAATGGAAAAGCATTGCGAATACTGTGGGGGGGGGAGAGAGAATTTCATAAAATAGAGGATCAGACAAGAAAAGAGAGTTGGAATGTAGTGGTTCTGTTGTTTGGAGTATAGAGATCGGAAATATGAGATCTTGTAACCATTGAATTGCGGATTTGAATTGCAAGATACCGTAAATAAAGGTAGCTTGATGGGTGTTGTTAGCTTGGAAAAGGTATGTGCCAAGGAGAGCACTCTGCGGAATAAAGGATGAGAAACACGGTATAAAGATGAGATTCCGAAGATAAACCTTAAAAAACAAATCATAATCCCTTTCAACTTGTCCTCTAGAACCATCGAGAGCCCACTGATATCACACAACAGTAATCAAATTGGGGGAAGATAAGGGTGGAATAGTTTTAGGATACCTATCGGCTTTCGGGAGATTGTGCAATATTGGATTTCAAAGAAAGGGTTCGATGAATGGTTATGCCTAAATTTTTAACAGAGAAGTGGAAAGCTATTGGATGACCATTGAGGAATGTACTTAAGCATCCAGTAAAAAAAATATATATATTACACTCAATTGTACCTTCATTCTTATTCCTATATTATTATTGCTATAAAGATATCAATTCAGTAAATATAAGTAAAAATAAATTCAATAACATTGTAGCATTTCAATAAAATTTTATTTTAGAAGGTTCCAAGAACATCTTTTCAGACACCTTTAAGGGTTATCGGTAAACTGAGTTGAAAGCAAATTGGAAGACTAGTGGATTCGAGTGGGTATGGAACTTATCATGGAAGTATATATATCCGATTAGGTCCAATCAGCAAAAGATCGGACATTAACATTATTACGGACGAGTTTGCTTGTGATATAACAAGGAAAAATCGGATGATTTAGTAGAGTGACAATGCTCAACTCCGTGTGCTCAAAGGATCTAATTACTGCGAAATAAATTAGTCTCCTGTAATTAACTAAAAGCTTTGATCATTTTTCGATGTTGAAGCAGTAAAAAACAACGTGCAGTCTTTTGTCGGTTTGGTCATGTATGTGGATTCCAATTATGACGTTTAACCTGGTGTAGTCCCAGCGGTTCTGTTTAGAAGGATCAGTGAAACGTTGATTTAATTTCATTATCTTGTCAAAAATTTTAAAACATTTTCAAATTTTAAATGTCATTTGTTAAGAAGTGGCTTTTTTTAATTTTTTTAACTCTGTGTTAATAAGTTTTCGATTTTTCTTTCCGTAAATATCAAATCTACAGTTGACTCACATTCCAAATTTCTCATTTTTTTTTTTTTTTTTTTTTTTTTTTTAATTTAGACGCTTGTCCTGACAGAGTCCAAGGGAGCAGCTCTGTTTAACAGAGACGTATGTATTTTATCAAAGAGTATTAATAGGAAGTCTTCATGGATAAGGGTAAAAATCACTTGATGAGATTTTGTTTTCATTTATTTTTATTCTACAATTTTATCACCATTCTTGAATGTTCGTGATGTGATATTGCTTTTGAATGGATGATATGAAAGAATCGTAACTGATAATACACATGTGTCAGCGTTCGTGGTGAGTACGAATGCTGCTTAGAAACACCGGCAGGCTGAGTAAATCATGAAATTTAAACAATCGCACAATTTTCAAATCCATTAAATGTTTTCGAAGAGGATCCAGTGTCGAAAGTTGTACTCCCTACTAATGAATTGACTTCTCTGCACAAATTCGTTGTCCCCTTCAACATCTAGGGTTATTTTCGCCTTTTGCGAGAGTAAAAAATTAAATATCCGATACAAATATATAATTTAGATAGAATAAGATATAGAAAGGCAACAAACAATCGAAAACAAAAATAGTGTTATGATCAATATGGTTAGATATTGGCACAGTATTTATTTAGTTTTTTTACAATACTGGATCCGAGCTAAAAAGCAATGTCATAGTGGAACGTATCCCAAAAGATAACTCCAATCACCATCCATACACCAACGATAAGGATTAGCAAAAGCTTAAAAAGAAATTCTAAAAGACAAAGAGAATAAAATTCAAACCTTCATCAAGTTCGTACAGGAAGTTAGACTTTCTAACGAAATGTAAAACGTTTCCAGATGTCAGTTGGGATACCAGGAAAAAAAATTTTTTTTTTGCTTCCTCCACCAAGAAATTAAATACACTTTTATTTGCAACTATTTAATAATAAGAACATTATTCAACCAAAATCAGCTGTTTAATGTTGTGCTTTATCCGCTAGTGGGTGAAAGCGAGCTTAAAGAAGTCGTGAGCTCGTACAATAGGAACTGAATCAAATAAAGCTTTTCGAAGAATTTATTTCAATAAATATTAGCAGCACAGACTAGTCTACAACGTACTTTTGTAATTTCCAATGAAGTAAACAACTATAATTTTTAACAAATCTTTCAACAATATATTTATCTTAGACCCAAGCACACATCCTCGGCTATGAAATGAAAAAATAAACATTATTCTGGGACTTACTGTCCCCTAAGAATAAAAATTATGCACAGTCAAAAGTACGATTGTCTGGCCTATTATTTACAAATTCGTTAGATACAGAAATGGGAAATGCTATATACATCCAGTAGGTATTAACACCATTAAAAAAATACCATCAATAATTTAAATATTAAAAAAAAAAAAAAAAAACACAGCAATCATAGAAACACTGGCCATGCTTTTCCGGCGAACTTGAGTGTCATTTATTGTTAGCGAACGAACAAGTTGGCATATTGCAAGTGAAGAAACATGGAGGCTAGAAAAGTTCCATCATAGCAGAAGGTTGCATAGAAGGATTCTATTCATCTGATTCTACATGAACAAAATCAAAACCACATCTCGACTATTCACTCCCCAGTACTTCCACCAATTCTAATTCAAATCTAACTTTAAACACACCCTTAAACCATTTTTTTAATAACTAATACCAATAATTGTAACATAAAAATAAATATCTATAATAAATAAATATTTACAGAACTGTTGCATAAAGTTTTTATTATTCAAGTTTTTAAAAAATGGTTTTCTTAATCCTGTTGGTCAAAGGAAGAATAACATGGAACATACTTTAGGATTGCCTCCTTGACCGTCAATGCTCATATTTTTTCTATTTTTTTTTTTCACTTAACTGTAATTCAGTTTTCTGTAGGAGATAATTTTTTTAACTGAATGGCTTAATCCCTCTGACCATATATACCCTTATGTTCTGTATATTTTTCCGCTTACCTCTATGATTGTATTGTTTATTTCCAAAAGAGAGTAATTTTGTAAACACAAAAAGCGATAAAATGAAATAAAATTCTGTTATTGTATTATATTAGACGACTAATCCGATTCTTTATTTTCTTTCAGTTAAATGATAGTAATTTTATTTAAGATTTTTCCCTTTTTGTTTTATTGTATATTCTGCCATTTTATACTAGTTTATAATAATTATTAAAAATAAAAACAATTAGTTTCTAGTATTTACAAATACAAATATGGTAGGTTTTACGTGAGTATTTAAAATCAAATTTTAATTACAATATCGAATTATTTGAGACATTTATAGATCACCTTATTTAGAAAACGTTTTTCTATGTAACTATTTTTCTGATAAACCAACACTGGAAATAAAATTCCTACGCTTAAAGGTCTCAAACCTAACTGTTTATTCATTCAGAACCAAAATTTTGAACAGCTGAGAGGAATCGAGCAAAGTCGGTCAAATCCAGGTTAATTTTTTTAATTTTGTATTAGGAGAACCAAAGTCAAAAAGAGCTGACTTATTAGAACCTGCCTCTGAGTCAAGATAGTGTTTATAGTAATTAATTAGCAGTGTAAAGATAGCTCCAAACTGCTTCTACTCTCCTAATAACTATCTAACTATCAAACTCCATGCAACGCCCTCGCGTTCCCCCAAAACTTTTTGACCAACAAAAAAAAATAGCTTAGTTAATAATGTTAAATCAATAACGGTTGCAGGAAAAAAATTAATATTAAACTCGAGTGTAAAGTATTTTACTCACAATCTACTAGTACAAGCCTTTTTTCGAGGGAGTAAATGTAGAACTTTACACACCAGTCAAATAAATAACTATTATATTAATAATAACTAGTTCATTCATTTTAATTAATTATTATTAAAAACATAATTACAATTAATTATTATATTAATATAGAAATTAAAATAGTTTTTTCTTCCGTTAGACTAAACCTATTCGGTTAAAGCTTATTACAAGTTGGTCTTTTTTTTTTTCTTTACCGTTGAGATGATGTCTTTTATTTAAATCGTTGGATGATTTTAATCAAATGAAAAAAAAGCACAGAGATGAAAACTGATACAGTTACTTTGGCTAGTTTCCGCGTTTCAATTAAAGACTGTTAAGCTTTTTCTAGGTATTTCCATGTTTCTCTCCAATATACACTTTCCTTTTAAAATTTATTTTCTCATGAAACTATTATCTTAATTAAGTTTGTATTTGTTTGAGACATTTATAGATAATAAAATTAATTTTATTATTATCGAATTTACTTCTCATTACCGTCGATTCCCAAATATTTAGCTTAATAAGTATTCATCTATTTGGATTTTAACTATCAGTTAAAACATTCATCTTGATTAAATGTACTTATCAACAGTTACAATGTACCCTTCGCCTTCTTTCTGTTGTGGATTTTGTTTTCTCTCCCCTTTGTTTTTTCCTGAAAAACATTTCTGGATTAGAAGGGCCAACTTATATTAGAGCGTCTGCATTTTATTCTTCCAGATAGCATTTCCTTTCAAACAAGAGATTTTTCTGAAGATTGAACAGAAAATGTGTGCTTAAATAGGACAATTTACAGGGAATGTTTTTTTACTTTGCTTCACTCCTCTGAAAAATTCTAATCGTCTGTTAACAAAATTTGTTTAGTTAATACCTACATAACATAATTTGTTTCAACAAAGTTATTATCTGTTTTTTTTTAATTCATAAAATTTGAATTTAAAAAAATTCAATATTGGCTCAATACGCCTCTCAATTGTAAAAATAAATTTATTTATTCATTTGGACTAACTTATCTTTAATAAGCGGTTCCCGGTGTACTCTGAAACGGACAAATCTTCGGGCCTTAATTAATGCCCGTTGTAAAGAGCTTCACTATATACCAAAAGTGAAATTTATTATCAGTTTTTAATATGTTTGACATACTGAGTGAAAAAAATGATATATAGTTAAAGAAGAAAAAGAGAAAAAATAAAATAAAATAAAAGTATAATAAAAAAAAAACTCACTTGAAGTACGCATGATGGTATAGAAGGATTAATGAAAGTAAAATTGATAAATGATTTGCCACTACTATTAGATTATTTATTTTGAAAACTAGTTTCGAATGTTAGGCATTCATCATCAGTTCTAAAAACATATAAAACATTAGTGCTTTGTGGCATAGTTTATATACATAATAAATTTTTGAAGATGGAAGACAATAAATCAAAAATTTTGATACTCAGTTAAGGATGAATAATGAAAACGGCTTTTGAAAGATATCATGAACTAGAGCAGACTGAGTGAAGACACGAAATTGTAAAGAGAGTAGAAATGGGTTGTCCTTCAGATTTTCACTATAACTAGTCATAATAACATGTCAATTCAAGTTGAGACACGAAAGGATTCGAATGGTTTTGGAGTTTACTATGAAAGGATAGGTATCTGGTTTGGGCCAAATTAGCAACATGTGGATCTTTATGGGTAGGTTTGTTTGTGACATAATAAAGAGCATTGAGGATTTTACGAAGGATTGTGGATTTTGAGGATAGGATACGAGATGAATTAGGATCAGAGAGGTAAAGATTCTTAACAAAGTATTTGTTAGCAAAATATGTCTGGATGCATTTTTTTTTCTATTTATTGAAATTTACAACTGTATACAAATAAATAAAAATACACTTAGTAAATGAGCTTAGTAAATGCTCATAATAACATGTAAGTAAGCAACAACCCATTGACAGCGCTTCAATAAGTTCTATAATAGATCCCGAGGCCATCTTCTTTTCAGACACGGAAGGTTATGTGGAATAGAGTTGAAAGCGAGTTGAGATTCTAGAGGAATTGAATGGTTATGGAGTTTACTATAAAAGGATAGATATACGGTTTGAGCTAAGTCAGAAACATAAGGAACATTAAGATCTTTGTGGAAACGTTTGTTAATGATAAAGAAAGGAGTAGTGAGGATTTTTGTAGGTCAACTCCATACATCAAAGTAGGTCTAATCACTATTATGTAAATTAGCCTTTTGTAAATAAGCGAAAGAGATAAACGTTTGTCAAGTATATGTTGAAGGAGTCGACGGGCAGTTTCTTGTCATTTTAGTCTTGTAATATTACATATATTACATTAAATCGAACAAAACAAGAAAATAAGAGATTTTTGAAAAAAAAAAAAAAAAAATGAACTTTTTTCTGAATCTAAAACTTATACTTTAAGTTCTTATCCTTTTATCTAAAACTTATACTTTATTTAAAAAAATTTAAATCACCTTTACTAAAAATATATATTTTTTTTAATCGGTCTTTACTAGTATACTTCTTATCTATCGGTCTCAGCTAATTAGAGAGGTAACGGTCCAAGTTGCATCTGAGATTCCCCGAACTGGGAAGTAGATGGTGGATTATGATCCGGTGATCTTCACGTTACTAATCCTGTATTCCATCCACTCGGCTAGATTCGCCCTCCTCCCCCTCCCCATATCTTCCTATAATGTAATCTCATTTAATTCAATAACTTAATTGAACCCTCTAATCATTTAATTAAATCAACCGTTTATGTATTGTTGTGAAATTATCTCCGTTATAGATAATGCTATAATTTTCAGAGAGTTGTCCGTGTCGAGTAAATGACACGTCACCCGATTAGATATTTATTTATACTTTTAATATTTATTAAATTGTAAATTGGTAACAGATAACATTTATTGAACATCCATTCTATTTTTTTCCTATACATTTTATCCCATATACATGATTTTACAGTCTATATTTCGTATTTGATAGATAGATAGATATAGATATTTATGTTATTTTATTTATAATAAATTATAATATATTAAATGTTATAAACTATATTCTATACTACACCATACTTTTAAAAAAATGTAAACCAATTTCTTTCCATTACATTCCATGTAATACAATGTATTGTTTTTTTCAATTCAGCGTAACAACTAAAACCGATTATTTTATCAACATTGGTCAGCATTCACAACTTATATTTTTATTGCCTTTAAATACATGTTTCGGTAAATTTTCCCCATCTTCAGGTAAACCTAAAATAGTAATAATGCATATAACACATCTCTTCACACAATATAACACAACTTTTTATACTAAACAAATCAAATTAATAATTAAATTATTACTTTTTTTTTACTGCAATAAATAAAATTTAAAATGCTACTAGAACTTATATGCTATTAGAACTATCCATTATCAACAACAGGGTCTAAATTTTTTTATCATGTTTGCCACACAAACTATTTATTTAAACGTATTTATTTTGAGTAATTTTACTTCTTTTTTTTTCTTATTTTTAATTTATTTATCATATTTGCATAATTTTCTTCATATTTATGTTATTACAATCATATCTGTGTATGATGATAGTTTATTCTTTTATATAAATTTTGTCTAGTTTCTCCAATATAATGTTTATTACAATCCTTGCAATTTATTATATAAATGGTAGACCTTGTACCATAATGTAGAGTAAGTTGTAGTGGCATTAAAAAAAAAAATGATCATTTAATTCTTAATTTGATTTGTTTTGTATAAAGAGTGAAGTGAGTTTTATTTTATATTGTGTGAAGAGATGTATTATATAATACTGGACTATGTTAGGATTACCTGAAGATGGTAAAAATTTCCCGAGATGTGTAGTTAAAGGCAATACAAATAAAAGAAGTAAATGCTTATCAATGCTGATAATATCAAACTCCCTTAGACATAATTGAAATAAATGATTTCTATTATTTTTTTTTTTATCTTTGTCTTTTTATTTGTACCTGTATACATAAAACTACAACCAGTGAATGAGCTGTACAACGAAGAGCATGAGCAAGGATGAAGAAACGGTGCCAAGCATTAATGCATCTTCTTTATCTTCAATCCATTGATATTACACAAGTGGGAAAATGTCCCAACAACTCACTCCTGACCCTCGTCACCACAGGGTCAAGAATGAATTGATAAGGCTCCTTTTTCACCGTGTAATTTCGAGGTACTATGTAGATAATAACCATATTTCTTTTAAGTTTGTTCATGTGTCCATGTAATATGTGATTAAAATGTTTTAAAGTTATTGCGGATGTAATATATTGCTGTTAAAATATTTAAGTTAGTGTGTAAGTTTTGATTAAAAACGTGAAGAGGGGAGTTGGTTATCAGTTTTAATGGTTTTGATTGAAATATTTTTAAATGCTGGATATTTATTTTATGAAGCTAGCCCATTTAATTCGGCATGCCTTATTATAGATGTGTAGAAGAATGTTTATAATAAACAACAAAAAAGAGTAAACGATACGTTTCTGTTTTAATAGTAATTTATGTTTTCGTTAATAGATTTTTTTTTTTTGGGTGCATATAACGTATAAACACATTGAACTATTCTAGAGAACTTGAGTTCTATAGTAAAATACATTTTTCAGATTTAATTCTTGCTTATTTTTTCCGGCGCGCGAACTATCAGCCAGGTTCAGTCCGCAAGACTCAACTGCAATGCTGGTTTGATGAAGCTCAAGGATCATTCACGGCGGATCATCTATAATTTTTAACATTTACTGTTAACTTAGCTACTGTAAAAAAAATTATTGATATCAATGTCATTCGTACAGTATTGTATAAATAAATAGAATAATATTTGAAGACACAATGAGAGGAAAGCTGGCGATATGATAAAACTAAATCCTAGTAGCCATTTTTTGAATTAGGAAGTGGTTGATTGTGGTGACACAAAATACTTTTTTTTGTTTATATTTCAAAACTGTGATTAACACATTTTATTTGTGAAATAGTTATGGAAGCGTAGATTAGTTTACTTAATAAAAAAAAAACTAAAATTCTCCCGGACTGGGGGAAACAATAGATCATGGATATGTTTACTATAATATACTGCTTTTAACATACTGTTAGTGATGAGGAAACAGAGCTAGAGCGTGTCAAAATGTTAAAGAAACGTTACAGCAAAAAATTATAGACCCCCAGAAAAAAAGAGTAAAAATACTTATTATCAATGATTTCCCATACAAATTTACGGGCTTAATTCAATAGAATTTTTATTGTATTTCATAAGAATAATGATTGATTTAATTTATATTTACATTATTCTACTGCATGTTTACTAATAATAAATGCTAGGTTGTCAGAATATGGCGTTTTGACGATCACTATCCTTTTTCTCTAATTGTTCATGAACATTAAGAGGCCTAATACCATTTAGAAAAACTTTAAACGAAATCAGAAAATGGTTCAATAAAAAAAACTTAAAATATATGGAAAAGGGTTAAATATAAATTGAATAGTTAAAAATAAAATGGAAAAAGGACAAACATAATTGGAAAATGTTTAAATTAGACACATTAATTTAATTTTCTTACATATTTTCTTCCAGCAATAACCCTGTTGGAAGGGATTTTATTTATTTCAATGTATACAATTTACATGTAACTTTTAAATTATGATTTATGATATTCCACTAATCACTGTTGAACAGATCCACTACCTAGGACTCCACTTGGACAAACGTCTTACTTGGAATCCACATAAAAGACTAAAACGACAAGAAACGGCTCGTCGTTACAGATTACTTCAAGAGTTACTAGACAAACGATCAAAGGTCCCAATTAATCACAAAAGACTCATTTACATGACTGTGATTAGACCTATTTGGACGTACGGAGTTGAGCTTTGGGGGTCCACTAAGCCATCCAATTCATCTCGTACCCAATCCTTGCAATCCAAAATCCTTCGAAAAATCCTCAATGCTCCTTACTTTGTCACCAATAAACTTATCGATAAAGATCTTAAAATACCTTACGTTTCTGATTTAGCTCAAACCAGATATCTATCCCTTCATAGTAAACTCCATAACCATACAAATCCATTAGTATCACAACTTGCTTCTCATTCCATTCCAGATAACCCTCCGAGGCGTCTGAAAAGATGATGGCCTGAAGACCTTTTAGTGTAGATTTTTATTGAAGTGCTACTATTGAGTAGTTCTTCAAAAGTTATTTACATGCCATTGTATTCACTATCAACACATGTACTTGATATATATGTTTTTGTACTGTTGTAAATATCAATAAATAAATTTTTAGAAAAAAAAAATGTTTTAATTGTTATTTGATATACACAAAAACATAGTACATATGTTCAATTAGACACATCTTATTACTTTTCTTTTTTTGTACAAATTATTAGAATGATTTGCATTCCGTTTTAATTTTATTTCATAGGAATAATGAATGATATATTTTACATTTACATTATTGTACTGTATGTTATCTAATAATAAGTGCTGGATTGTCATTTTTTTGTTTTGTTTTCTTTTTATCCGATTACCCATAATAATTTAGGGGTCTAATTCCATTTAGAAAAAGTTTAAATAATATTGGAAAATGGTTCAAAATAAATGGAAAAAGACTTAAAATATATGGAAAAGTGTAGAACATAAAAAGATTAGTTTAAAATAAAATGGAAAAAGATTGAACATAATTGGAAAATGCTTAAATGTGAAGTTGAAATATAAATTAAAAATCTAAATATAACTGGAATAAGATTAAACATAATGGGAAACGATTAAATAAATGTGAAAATGGATTAAATATAACTAGAAAATTATCAAACCATTCTGAAAATGGTTTAAGTAAGCTTGGAAAAGATAAATGAGGATTAAGTTGTTTGGAAGAGAAAAAGAGAGAATTAGATTTTTTTCAAGGTGAGCATGTTGCCCCTCTGAACCTAGATTTATTATATCATAAACTTTTTAATAAGAAGAAAATGATCATGGATGCAGTCAGGAATAAAAAAAAAAAAACACGTCCTAGTAACAAACTTTTATGAAGTACCAGCGTTTCGAAACGCCTTATAGGTTTAATAAGGCGTTTTGCTCGGACGTGTATTTTTTCTCCTGACTGCATTCCTTATCATCTTATAGTTATTAAAACAGTCAACTATAAATTTCTTATCATAAAATTTCAACTACAACATCTTTCCAACTAATGACATCATTGAAAAAATCCTAACATTCTATATTTTGTATATAAAGTATATTTTTCTACAGTTGATGGTTACCCAAATATTTGAAAACCCAAATAAGGAGAAATATAAATTGCTCCTAACCCATCCCTCATCCCCTGTAGTAGTTATTTTTAGTATTATAAATTAATTCTACAGATCACTCTAGTAAATAACTTTACCGTAATCCAGAACTGTTTGATTTTTTTTTTTTTTTTTTTTTTTTTCTAATCGGCTATATACAAAAGTACGCCTATATAACATAGAATAGTAGACAATGTATTATAGTAATAGCCACAGAAAAATGTATAAAAAGTATCATTTAATAATTGAAAAATAAATAAACGAAATAAAAGTCAAATCCTGGCAAAATTAAAATTATAAGGTTATTTAAGGAAACTTCCAATGAGAATACTAAAGTTAAAGTTCATGAAAAATTAGTAAAGTTCCGCCCGCTTCAACCGTCTCGATGGTTAAAAGTTATTGACTCAGGGCTTATGTACCAAGAAATTCACCTTCCAGTTATTGGAATCACTTAATGTCTTCAAAATGAAATGTAACAAGAAAATTGATAGAGAACTGAACTTAGGAATAATTAAGTAGATTTTTTTTTCGTTGAGCGAATTACACAGATCTCATTTACTAGTTTCACAATAACAAACAATATGTGCTAGGAATGTATTTGAAAAACATGTTGATATGGACGTAACAAAGACAAAAACGCCTGCAGCTGAAACGTAAGTTTGCTTGGCAAACAAACAAATAGTTTCAGCCACATTTCATATTCTGACTCATACTTTTCATTATGATTTGATTGTCATATGGTGTGGTGGAAAACCGAAATGTTTTAGGAATATATAATGAAAATATATAACCGCAATTAAAAACGGCATATTAGACAAGAAACTTACAATACCTTGTTAGTATGAAAATAGCAGTCAAAATATTTGCTCATTAAATCATTAACCCCTTTCTTGTCAAGGGAAACTACAGTTCCCCTCAATTTCGGTCAAAATATATGAAGTTACCAGCAGGACGGAAACTCAAACCTGCAAGGTGCGAGAAACACGATGAGCTCAAGTGGAGACGAGTATCCTTCGGAACCTCCTCCTGAAATTATTTTAGGTTGTTCATACTTAAGGAGATCCCTCATCCAGCTTCTTTTTAGCCTTCGGTCCGAATTTTCAGGAATATCTATTAGGATTGATGAATTAATTGACACTTCTATTGGGATTATTTTATTAGAATACTTGTTACGAATGCTAAACATTCTATTAACAAAACAAAATTATAACAAATAAAACCAAACACAGTAAAATCACGATCGAAAATATTTAAAACAAACTATGAATAATATATACATAACACCCTCACAATATAAAGCTACACCGAAGAAATATATTTTGATACCATATTACGGCCCAATACTCACCAAAGTCGGAAAGAAATTTTAAAAAATAGGTTTAAACTCTGCATTTAAAATAGATAAACCATTGTCATCAACTTCCCTTCACTTAAAGACATAATAGACCCTTTCCAAAGAAGCGGTGTATACGAACTAAAATATAATCACTCTGAAGCAAAATATACGGGAAAAACTGGACGATTGGTAAATCAAAGAGTAAAAGAATATATATGAGCATACAATAATAAGACAGAGACATAATAATAATACACCAAGTGTATGTACTTAATGACTGTCTTAGTTTCAGGGAGGAATGTGAAAATATAATTAGCAAATAAAAACAAATTAAATAACGGTATGGACTATAGAACTTTCTCTTGATAACAAACAACACTAAATTGCTTAATTAATGCCACTCTTAGAGCCTATTTGCAAGTTCAGGAGAAGATACAGCGCTAGGTCCCACCAAAAGCCAGAATTCCTCAATAATACAGACTCTCTCAAGTTTGTTTAGGACCTCGTTAAACAGTAAATTTGACGAGACAGGTATTGAAATTAATAGCTGTGGGCTATCTCAGATGTTTAAGAAGTTATCGCGATATCCAAGTTTCTAAATATATTTAGTAAATATTAAAATAATAGAGATTTATACTGTATAAGTTAGTATTTGTTTTAGCTTGTGAAAAAAACCTTAATCGGATTATAATTATATTTCAGATTTGAAACGGATCAGTAGTCGATTTGGGTGCTTTAAAGATTTTGTACTTAAAATTTTTTGAATCTGAAAATTTTTTTATTAATATTTTACAGTACGTTTTTATTAAATTTTTTGGTACGTTTTTAATTCGTATTTATTAGGGCTTTCCGTATATCTTCTTTAGATACTTAATCAAAAGCTGCCTTAAGGTCAAGAAAAGCTAAATATATGCTATTATCGCTTTCCCAATTTTTCTTTAGGTATCTAAGGACAATAAGATGTTGTCTAGCTTTTGGAATATTAAGCCGATTGTTCATCCCTTATGTCCCTCTCTACCTGTGGTCTCAGACGATCTCCAAGACGGATGTGATCTTGTATACCACAGAAGAAATAAGTCTGTAAATAGTACATAGGCTTTGGCAACCATTCCTGTAAATTAGAACAATAATGTTGTATTGCCAACCTTTTGGTATCATTTTTTTACCACACATTCTTTTAAATAAGGATCCTAGGCCCTTATGAGTTCCATACCACCATACTTTATTAATTTGAAAGCTCTATTGCCTGGAGGCTTGCACAACTTTAATTTTTCAATGGCTCGCTCAACCTGATCTTCTATTGCGTTATCATGTGTGTAAATGTTCCAGTCCTTAGCTCTTCATAGGTATGCTCATGTATTTTCTCTGCAAAGTATTCTTTGTAGAACTGTCGCTAGAATGAAGAAACTTCGAGTTTCGACCACTTCAACTTGTCGTTTCAGCCTTGGATATAGGTTCTACGTAAGACGTTTGTCCAAAAGTAGTTTTAGGTAGCAAATCTGTTTTATAGGGGGTAGTGGAATATCATTAAAGGATACTGTTGGAGATAAAGCCTTCATCATGAAACTAACAGGATGATCAACAATGACAAAAGAGTGATCTGGTGGTGTTACCACATGTTGTTCAAATGCATCCTCTCATTAATCCATATTAGCATTATAGATATATTCTAGAATTTAAAAATAATTAGTTAAGTAACAAAAACGACTAAAGAGATTAATGAGTGTTGTAGATACTCCGATAATAAGTAACGAACACTGTACATTTACCTTGCCGGACCACAGCGAGATAATTCGAGTTGTAAGTGTCGCCTGTGTTTTTAGAGAACGTAGAGCAGAAAATCCCTGTTGAATCCTGATTACATTACATCCTTTTGGTTTAATTTATTTTTTTACTCTTCTTTGCTTTACAAAGACACGGGTTTTTGTAAAATTGGCATATTGACACTTAACATTTATTACTGATACATCCACAACGCTGATTATATAAAAACTTTTTAATATTTTAGCTACTATGCATATTGATGCATAAAAATATTATTATAACGTATTACAGTTAGTCATTAATATAGATACAACGTTGCTATAAACTGTTGAAGTATTTTCGTTACTGTAAACATTTTTCTTCTGCACTTAACTACAAATACGTAAAATACCAAAAATAAAATTTAATGAAAGAAAACTTCTGTAACATGCATACATGAAAAATCCTTTACAAGTAAATATATGTATATAACCTTTCGACGATATTTTTAAATTATTATTATTGTGAATTTAAAAAATAATAATGAATGATGAAGTTACACTCGTTGAGGTACTTTGTTGTTAACCTATATTCCAATCGTCACGATATCTCTTAATGAAACCACGCCTACCTGCCATATTTTAGTGTCACTCAAAGAATTGAGATTGATACTGCTTTAGATTTCCAAGACATCTCTCTGAAATAGCCTAATGATTTATCAACTTGTGAAGCCTAGCTAGCTATAAATGTAATAAATAAGGTAAATATTAAATAAATAAATATATAAATATCAATACATTAAAAAATAAAAAATAAATTGAAATTAATTATTCATTTTCTGCTTCAAATTTTGCTTTGAGACATCCTTTACTAAATAATAAATCAAGACAGGTTCTGCTCCACATCCTGTTCCTCTTGGCATGTATCTGTTTTAATAAAATATATATTTATTTTAAATAATATAAAGTAAGGAGCGCTCTAAGATCTTTGTTTTGGCGAAAAAAAAAAAAAAAATTAAAAATGAGGTGATTGTATCAGCTCTTCGACTCAACTCGATGATTTCAGCTTCATTTCCAAAATTAAAATAAGAATAAAAAAAATCACGTTTTTTTTTTGCGTATTATTATTATGGTTTATCAGCTATGAGCTCTGGACTTTTTAATAATCCTCGTTTGACCAATGATTAAAATAAGTTTATACATTTGGTCTGATCTGCAGGAGTTAGGTACACTAGCCAATTATTCTGGTTGGATAATGCTGCAACGAACGCTTTCTCCCCAAATTTTGAAATATTGAAAATATTGAAAAAAAAAAAAAAAAAAAAAAAAAGAGCCTCATAACTGGTTTTTAGACTTATTAAATATTTTAAAAAAAATCTTATTGACTACTCCAACATTTACTAGACAAACTATCAAAGCTTCCAATAAATTACAAGAGACTCATTTACATGACAGTTATAAGACCGTTATGGACATACGGAGTAGAGCTTTGGGCTCCACTAAACCATCCAATTCTTCTCGAATCCAATCCTTACAATCAAAAATCTTTAATGCTCCTTACTTTGTCATGAATAAACTTATCCATAAAGACCTCAATGCTCCATATGTTGCTGATTAAGCCCAAACCAGATAATAATCCTTTCATAGTAAAATGCACATCCACTCGAATCCATTAGTCTCCCAACTTGCTTCACATTCGATACCTGATAACCCACCGAGGCGTCTGAAAAGAAGATGACTAAGAGACCTTCTAGTTTAGAACTATTATTAAAGTGCTACTAGTGAGTAGTTTTTTACAAGTGATTTACATGTCATTATTACATGCCATTTCCTCAAATTTACTTGATCTATATTGATGTACAATTGTAAATATCAATAAATAGTTTGTTTTTTTTAAATCTTTTCACAATATCATAAATTTTGACGTGAAATCATTAACATAAATATTCTTTTCTAAAATCAGTGAACCACTTATCAGCCCTTTAAAATATATGTAGCGTCATACAGAAAGGATTTTAATATGTAATCTTCTTTAATTTTTTAGTTCTTATTATAAAACACTTAATCTGCTGAATCAAATCAACCATTAATTTAACTAATCGTGATTCAATTAATCTGAATAAATATCAATCAAATTAACTAATTTATCACAAACTTAACCAATTACTGCAACTTTATCTCAATTGTAGATAAATAACTTTACCTAGAAATAATGGATTTAATGTACGAATGAAGGTTTGAACACGTAATATTGTGGTACTTGCTAGATAGCCGGAAGGTATAAAGAGGCATATTGTAACTCCTGTATAGGATATATTGATTTAAATACCTGGACTTCATTACAAAGTTAAGAAATGATCAACTTGCTTAGATGTGCAATTTAATAACAAAAACAAATAGAAGTTTTCAGTTATTTGCAAAAAAAAAAACTTAAAGAGAGAATGAATACCTAGCCTTTACTGAAAAGGTAAAGAGGGTGGATGTAGGGAAGGGGCGAGGGGAGGGGGCATGTAGCTGGAAGCAATCCATCAGATGCTCACTCCGCACCTCCCTGAATCCCACCACCACGGTCCGAGTGAAATCTACTGGGGGGCCAAAAACGAGAGGGTTGATCAGGGAAAATAAAACCAGAGATGTAGGTGGCTGATTAAAATTTACTTTTATTTAGTGAAAATATTTGGTATTAAGAATCATAACTCAATTAGTTTTCATCTAGCGATTCCCAACAGTACTACGTAAAATGTAATTCAAATCTAGTCCAGTCAATGAATGCTGAAATGAGGGGTGTAGAGTACATGAAATTTACGATTATTTTTGACCCCAGGGCTTCATTAGGAGTAGTTAGAAGATACTAATAGTCCCCGCCTATTATGAGCTAACAATAGGGGGAGGAGAGAATGTTCTATTTTGGGGTTTTTCAATTATATCCCAAAAACGGTGGCCTCTAGAAAATTATGTTTCAAATAAAAATTAAAGCTAATTAAAGTTCCTATAAAATTAATTCAATACTTATTTGTCGAACTTTCAACCGTTTTCGAGATATACGTTATTGAAAATCGATAATTTTCGAGAAAAAAAAAATCATTTTTACCTTACATTTTCCCAATAATTTGCTTCTAGTGCCTTTCACGATCGTTTCTCAGAAAAAATGATAGAATCAAAGTTGTAGACCATTAAATTTACTTTAATTTCATGTATACTTTTCTTGCACTTGAAGCAAATAGTTGACAATAAGTGAACATTACTTTAAAACTTTTTTTTCGAAAATTGTCGATTTTTAATAACGTATATCTCGAAAACCGTTGAAATTTTTACTAATATGTATAATAATGATATTATATCAAATTTAATTAGCTTTACTTATTATATGTGACATAATTTTCTACAGTCCACCGTTTTCGAGATATAACCGAAAACCTAAAAATGAGACCTTCTTCCCTTCCCCCACCTTAAACTCGCTCCCCAGGGGTGGAGACTTTTAGTATGTTTACCTTCTAACTACTAACGAAGCTGTGAAGTCAAAAATTGTCTCATATTTCCTGCACTCTACAACATCATTTCAGTACTATTTGACTGCGGACTCTATTGGCTATAACTCCGAAACTAATTGTTCCATCCAAAATTTATTTTTTCCATCTGAAAACTGGCTAAATTTACAATAAGAACCTAGGTATTGATTTTTAATTAAGTCCCGTAATAGACCCAAGCCAGTTCCCTGAAAATGTCAAAATCGTTGTATTTTGCCAAAACATATATATTTAGGCTTGGGTGTATTACAGTAATTAAACAAAATTTTATATATAGTGGATGATAGCAAATTTAACCAGGCTTTAGTTGCATTCTATTAGAAAAAAAACTTTACCAGATGTGAGATCTATAAGCTAAGATATCTACTTTAAAAAAATTTTAAATAGTAAGTTGGAGCCATTAGATAATGCTTGTAAAGAATATATGGTTAGTCATATATTATAACACTTGCTCCATAGCTATACATTATATACATGCACTATGCCCTTAGCCCTGATACATTAAACAAAACATAAACCGATGAGATATAAGAAATAAAGACTCCACCACCGCATCACCAATTCTTCAATAACACTTGGTATTACAAGAGCGGTTAAAAAATTAAAAATAAAACTAACAACAAATCAAAATGATGTGACACTTGCCCGCCTCTTTGGGTTTACAATTAACCATTGAACATACAACAGACATTATATATATATGTCTGTATATATATTATATACAGACATTTAATAGAAGAATAATTAGGAGGAGTTCACTAGTTAAACCAAAGGCAAACAGTTTAGATAGCAGAATTAGAATTTTTACCAATGAAATGAACTAAAATCACATTAAAATATTTCAATCTAAATTTGCTCTAGAAGATCAAAATAATCTATTTCACTCAAGTTTACATAATTTTATAAAATAAATTTATGAAATAAAAGTTCCTGTAGGAGATAAAAAATGGGGACTGAAGAGAAGAGGAGTACTTCACTATGAAACACTGAATTAAAAATGGAAAAAGGAGAAAGCAACCAAGGAAGATTTACGAGGTAACAACTCGCCCGTTAAAAAAATAAATAAATGAAATAAAATGTTGCTTATATGTTCGTTTGAACGTAAAACAGCTATTTGAATTAAACAATATTCCACTGAATCCCGTTGCACAAAACAGCTAGCCAGGACTTCATCTAGACAAAAGACTTATTTGGAATCCACAAATAAGAATTAAATGATAAGAAACTGCTCTTTGTTTTCGACTACTCCAACATTTACAATACAAGCGTTCAAAGCTCCCAATTAAATTTTAAAAAACTTATTTACATGACAATTAGACACATTTCAAAATATGGAGTTGGGGCTCCACAAGCTCCCAATTCTTCTCGTATCCAATCCTTACAATCCTAAATCCTTCGTAAAATCCTCAATGTTCCTTGTTATGCCGCAAATACACTTATCCAAAATGAACTAAATCTTCCATATGGTGCAGATTTGGCCCAACAAGATACCTGTCTTTCCTTGACAAGCTACATACACACTCGAATCCACTAATCTTCTCGCTCGTTCCCGGTAACCTTCTGAAGCGTCTGAAAAGAAGATGGATTAGGGACTTTCTTATTTGGAACAGTTATTGAAATATTACTAATGAGTGATTCTTCACAAGTTATTTACATGTCATTGTAATCATTTTACAGCACATTTACTTATTTTATAAAATAAAAAACAAAACGAACAATTATAATTGAAAATATTGATTTTTACTTATTATTTCTTTATATTACTATGGTTATTTTCAGCTGTACTTAAATTTAACCAGCTGAATAATAGTCTCAAACATTTCTGAAACGCTACTATTGAAAATACGCATTAACGTAAAAAGAACAAATAAAAAGCCACATCAAAAGGAATGCTTCCTTATTTTTTGTCAACTGTCAGAAAAACTGTAGAAGTGGGGAAGAGAGGATTTAAATAAAAGAAAGCTGTGTTTATATTCCAACCTCAGCTACCTGCATTACAAACGTGGAGCATGAAAAACAGAGACTGAGGAGGCAAGATTAAGCAACAGTGAGAGGAAAAATTGTTGCTGGGAGGTGATTGGCGCTGATTCATGACGGCTCTTCGGCATGATGAAGTGCTTGGAGAAGCAAGAGAAACTTGTTCAGAGTTCTCTCATCCGAGATGGACAACATCAACAATCGAGATGTGGGTTTTCCTCTAAACCCACCCCACTTTAGAATCCAAGTGCTCTTTTTCTTACCCAACAAAGTTTTTTTTTTTTTTTTTTTTTTTTTTTTTTTCATTTTTGTAATCTACAGTTATAATGATAAAGAACATATTCTTGTATTCATTAATATCAATATTCATTTTATTAATATCGGTTTATCATGAATCATCAACTCTTCAAAATAAATGAACTTTTTTTATGGGTCTCCAGCCATTCCAGCTTACTCTGAAACAAAGAAGTAATAGAAGCCAACAAATTAGAAGTGATAACTCTCACTTTCTTTTCTGTGGCAGACATGTTTTGAACACTTCATATGAAGATTTTAAGTGACTGGCAGAGTGCATGGATGGCATTCGAAAATAATAAATTAATAAAAGGAATCAAACACTCTGGCTGGATCTCATACTCCAGAAAATGTGGAAGAGAGGAGGTGATTACACAGTTCTGGAAAAAAAAAAATCGCTCCTTTAAGAAATATGTCCTGATTTTTATATTTCTATGTGTGCTGAATTCGAATCCGATGGTGAAATTATTTAAATTTCATTTTTTTTTTTTACACTCCCTTCAACATTTTTTGTTTTTATATTTATATTTGTGCTGAATTCAAACCAATAGTAAAAAAAATTCTACCCAGCACCATTTTTTAGAGATTGGAGGTTGTTTAAAAAATAAAAAAACTGAAATAGCACTTTTTTCATTTTTTTTTTTTTTTTTTTTGTGAAAAACAGTAATATATAAACTAATAATATTTAATGCTGAACATAATTAATTGTGTACATTTTTTCTTTTGTACTCATCATCACAAAAATTTTCAAGATTAGTTTCCTTTTACATTTGTTATAAAACAAATATAGAAAAATCATTTCACATATAAGCTTCCATCCAAAATGGCAGATCAAAGATGACTTCCAAACACTTTTTGTTTCAGGTGGTATTTTTCTAACTGTTTTTGGTGGAAGCTTACATGGGACAACTTAGAACAGAACATATAGAAAACTTTGTGTATCCTGGGACAAAGTCCTTTAAGAATAATATTTCCATACAGAAAATAAAATAAAATCATGCCTAGACATTTTAAAATGAAATTTAATATATTTAAAGTTTACATTATAAAATAACATAGAATAAAAAAGAAATTTTATCCATATATATATATAAATAATAAAAATATATAATATATATATATATATATATATATCATGTTCAAGTCTATGTCAGTTAGAAAACGCTCTAGAAGTCTTAAAGGTTCAAAGTTCTTAAGGTTCTGTCAATAGACTCAACCTCAAAACCCTTACTAATCATATAATAGTAACAGTCAAGAAATTTATCCATATTGGTATATATATATATATATATATGAAGAAGAAAGAGGAATATATATATAGCCAAGGCTTATTTTTAAAGACGTCGATGAAGACCTAACAATAGAAAACATAGTAGAACATATTGTGGAACAAAATCACGGACTGCACATTGAGAGTAATTCTTTACGGCCGGTAATCTTATTGAAAAATGCAAGATCCAAAGGACACATGCTGTAATAGAAACAGACGGAATTACTAGGATCAAACTGCTCAACAACAAGATCAGTTTAGGTTACAAACAACACATGGGGCCGAGGACTACCTGAGGATCAGAAGATGCACCAAGTGCTGGAAGTTCCATCACTCCAAGGAGCGGTGCCAGGGTCAAACAACATGCCCCCAATGCTCAGGTAATCACTCCATTAAGGATTGTAACCAGCAGGGTAAACAATGTCCTAACTGTTCTACCTATAACCGACATATCAAACTTGAGCGATTTAAAATTGACAGCAACCATTCGGCTTTTGACAAAAATTGTCCCTCATACATCAGAGAATTAAACAAACTTACTCAAAACACAGACTATTAAATTAAAAAACTACAGACTTACTACATTTCATCATTCATTTCATACTCGTATATGGACTTAAAAATATTACAGATAAACACACATCATTCTAAAATTTGTACAGACTACATAAACCACTTTATTCAAGTAAAAAATATTGATATAACCCTCATACAAGAACCTTATACTAGAAAAAACATTATTACAGGTTATAATCATCAAATTCAGATCTACCAAACACATGTTTCCAAACCAAGAGCTGCTATATTAATAAACAATAAATACATCGACGCAATCTTACTTACACAACACAGCGACCAGGACTTTTGCACAGTTGAAATTACTATTAAACAATACAAATTCTTATTTATCAGTACTTATTTCGATGAAACCTTAGACATTGACAACGATCTCGCCAAAATTGTGCCCATTATAAATTATTATAGCAACCATTACATTATTCTAGGTATAGACTCCAACAGCAGATCATTCCTCTGGAACGGCATCAAAATTAATCCCAGAGGTCGAACCTTGGAATCATTTATCATTACCCAAAATTTGAGCATAATCAATAAACCTTCTGAGCTGACAACATTCGACGGTTCTAGAGGAAAGAGTAACATTGACTTGACTATTTGCAATAACAAAACGACAAGATTACTTAAGAATTGGACGATACTAAATGACTGTAATTTCTCGGATCACAATTCTATTTATTACGAAATTACCTGGCAAAATAACGGACAACACCAAAATTATAACTGTTTACACATGCAACACTACAAAACCAAAAATGTAAACTGGGAAAACTTTGAAAAAAATCTTACCTTTCACCTTAAAAAAACAATTCAATATACTCGAAACGGACTCTAATACACTAGATACAGAATCAGAAATCGTCTACATTATCAACAATTATGAAGTGGACAAAATTATCGAAATTTTTAACAAAGCGATTACTAAAACTTGCAATATGACGTTTAAATTAACTAACACTAAATTTACAAAAAATATACCTCACAGAACAGTACCCTGGTGGAACGACAAACTAACTGAACTGAGGAAACAAACTAACAGACTTAGGAAATCTTACCAAAAAACAAAGACATGAGAACACTAAAGAAACAAGTATATTTGGACTGCAAACACAGATACCAGGCACTTATGAAAACATCAAAAATTGATTCTTGGAAAAATTACTGCTCTGAAGAAACTAACCCCTGGAATTGGTCTTACAAATATGCAGCAAATAAATTGAAAAACCAAGACATTCTACGAACTGTACAAACAGACAATAACGAACACACGAAAGATTACAAAGAAACGATTACAAACCTACTAGATAACTTGATTCATGAGGACAATTCGACTGACATAACTCAAGAACAGGTTACAAAAAGGACAAACGCAAATACACCCCCTGCTTCAAACGATGACCATCTCCTTGAACGAAATGAAATCCTACATTGTATCGAGAACTTAAATAAAAAGAAAACACCTGGACATGACAAATTCAATACAGACATTATACAACAAGTCACAAATATTTATCCAGACTTAATTACTAAAATTTATCAACTGATCTGGCTCAAAACACAAATTCCCATAACTTGGAAAAAAGGACTGTTACATATAATACCAAAGAGAGACTCTAACAAGTTACGTCCAATTACAATCCTCCCAATCATGAGCAAAGTCCTAGACAAAATAATCAACAACCGACTTACCCACTTTTTACTTACTAACGACTTGCTCAACAAAAACCAATTTGGATTCATTCCCCAAAAAAGTACTATCGACGCTGTTTATTATACTAATTCATTTATAGAATCAGCAACAAATAATAAAAAAAATTGTTTAATGCTGAAACTCGACATATCGGGAGCGTTTTGATAATGCCTGGGTTCCTGCCATAATGTTTAATCTGAGGAAGTACCAATGCCCAAGAAATTTATTTCAGTTGATACTAAGCTTCTTTCAGGATCGATCTGTTGAAATCAGATCCAATAACTTCCAAATTTCAAAGAAACTAACTATTGGCACTCCCCAAGGTTCTTCTCTCTCACCGACGCTCTGGAATATTCTGATTAATTCTTTATTCGATTTAGTACTTCCAGAGAATGTAGAGATAACCACGTACGCAGACGACATTTTACTTCTTGTCACTGGTAAACGTTTCCCCCAATTACAATTAGTCACCAATCAAGCTTTAATTATTTTGGAAAAATGGGCAACAGATAATAAACTCGAATTTAATACTGACAAGACAAAATACATAATTTTTACCAAGAAACGAATTGTTCCAAATTTAAACATTAGACTCTATTCCAAAACACTTGTACAAACTGAAACCATGACATATTTAGGGATAACATTCGACAGGAAACTAAATTGGAAAGCACACACAGACTACGTTGTTAACAAAACAATAAAAACAGTAAACGGACTAACTATCGCTGCAAGAAACACATGGGGCCTAAAGACAGAGGCACTAAAAATTATCTATGAAGGGGCTATCATCCCAAAACTGCTTTACGCCATACCCGTTTGGGAATCGGGAGCAGTCAAACCAATCAATCTGAAAAAGCTTCAGCGGGTTCAGAGACTGATGGGAATAAGGATAAGCAAAGCATATCGCACTGTCTCTTACGACGCTGCCTGTGTCCTTGCAGGGATAAAACCAACTCACTTAAAAATTAAAGAACTAACGACATTATACAAAATAAAAAAACAAGGACTAAAATACAAGGACATGGAGCCAAGGGACATTGAAAACGAACTAACCACCAAACACTGGATACATCCTGCTATACACGCTAAACTAACACAGTACCTAACAGACACAGGAGCTGCAGACATAGACACAGGAAGTATTGACATTTACACGGATGGAAGCAAAGACGAACAGCACACAGGATGCGCACTAACTCTATATCACAATAACAGCTACTACGATGAACAATACAGACTAGGCCAAAACTGCTCTAATAATCAGGCAGAGAAATTAGCTGTAGTTAAGGCCACAGAATATATTTTAAGACAAACGTACATTCCTCAACACAAATACACCATTTATACGGACAACAAGATATTAATAGACTCAACTAATAACCCCAAATCCAACGACCCACTGACACATCGACTCAAGACAAATTTGATTGAACTAATGAACCGTGGAACACCAACTAACTTGATCTGGATCAAAGGCCATAGTGGAATCGAAGGGAACGAGCGAGCAGATTTATTGGCAAAGACAGCTGCTCACGATTCAGAACTAGCTATAGACTACAACCGCATTCCTATCTCATTTATTAAGCAACATATTAAAACAGACTTACTTACTGAATGGGACAAACTTTGGAACAACTCAACAAAAGGACGACCTTTGCACAAATACATCCCAAACATCACACTACAAAATCACGATACACCAAAAAGTACACATCACAAATTTACACAACTGCTAACGGAACATGGACAAACTAATCACTACTTGAAACGATTTCACTTGAAAAACACAGATACATGTGAATGCAACGGACAGACTCCACAAACATTTCATCATTTACTATATGACTGCCCCCTTTACGAACACAATAGATACTTACTGATAAAGACAGTTTTGATGAATGGGGACACATGGCCTTATCCAGAAGCGAAACTATATAAAAAATTCAAGAAACCTTTAGTGAAATTTGCTACATCAATTGGACCACACAAGTGAAGAAAGAAGACCACCCTTCATCAAAAACTAAAAAAAAAAAAAACTGGAAGACAAATCAGAAAATCAACATGTCTACTCTTTATACTTTTTTTTTTTTTTTTTTTTTTTCTTTCTTCTGTTTTGTTCATGTTTTTTTTTTTTTTTTTTTTTTTATTTTTTTTTTTTATTTCTTTTCTTATTTTTCCCGTTTGTTCTAATTTCTATATAGTACTTTTACAATTTGTAATATATCACAATTAAAAATAATATTGCACCTGTGAATTACAGGTAGTATGCAAATGCGCATGGAATCTGTAAAAATATCAAAATAAACGACCCTTCCATAGGGTTACTATGGAAGGGAAACAATAAAAAAAAAAAAAAAATATATATATATATATATATATATACACATATATACATATATATGTATGTTTTTTTTAATAATTATATATATATATATAATATATATATATATATATATATATATATAAAATCCTTATAGGCAAAAATATTTTATATAGAAGATTGATTGAACGATTATTTTCTGATATTATACATAAGAAAATATAAATATAAATAATATCGGTTTAAAGAGAACAGAAGAAAATTATAATTGTTTTAAAAAAGGAAGATTGTTATGACAAATATATAATTTTTATTTCTTAATGTAAACTGATCAAAAAAAATTTTTCTTGTAATGAATTATTTTCATATCGACCCTTTTTTCAGTTAAAATTAACTGAGTATCTCATCATCCTCTGTTCCTATCTCTCTTCTAAAGTATTTAAAATTAACCATAAATCTGCATATTCATCCCACTTTCTTCAGACTGCTGCTATTCCTCAAGTCAGTATCCTAGGTTCCATTCTTTATACTGCTTATACCGCTGAAATCCTAATCCATCCTAAAACTATCCATGCATGTCATCAGTCATCGCTGGCATCTTTTCTTCATCCAGTAAATTTCATCCAGTAAGTGAATAAACATTTTACTGGGCTATAGACAGTTTTAAATTAAACAGGTTCAATAGTTTATCCTTGCCCACCATGAAATTATAGGAGAAGAAGATGATCAGGGATGCAGCCAAAGTAACACCACGTCTAAGAAGGAATTCTTTAATACGTGCCAACGTTTCGACCTGCGTTGCAGGTCTTCTTCAGGGCTATAATGAACAAAATACCAGATGTGACAAAAATAACAGACCGATAAACAGATGACAAATGGAATACAGAATGGCATAGATAAAAAACAATATAAAAACAAAACCGCATAGAAAAGATCAGATACATATAAAACTAAGAATACAAAGCAGCAAGGTAAGAATAAGGACAAGACAGGAATAAAAAAGGAAAAAAAATAAAAATAAAAATAAATAAGTAAATAAATAAAATAAAAATTAATGGTAATGGATAAAAGGATAATAAAAAGGACAGAAGGAAATGAAGTGTAAATAAAAAAATAAAATATGAAAATATGGGAAAGAACGAGGGAAATAATGTAGAAGGTGATAAAAGAAAAGAAACGGATAAAAAAAATGAAGGTGAAGGAAAATAAAAGTGGAAAGATAAAAGTAAAAGGAAAAGAATATCAAAGAACACTTATCCACCGAACCACACTTGTGAGGAGAAGGACGATGACTGATGTGAAACGGTAAGAACAGCTGGGTTTGTAAAAGGGTGAAAAGGCGCGGGACACATGGATTCAGAATAGGAAAATGTAACAAAAATATAAAAGAAAAATGAACAACAGAGAGACAATAAGATAAAATAAC
Source organism: Euschistus heros (assembly GCA_003667255.2). NCBI lineage: Eukaryota > Metazoa > Arthropoda > Insecta > Hemiptera > Pentatomidae > Euschistus > Euschistus heros. Next base: position 1,601,458 of record RCWM02000020.1, read on the forward strand.
AAATAAATACAAACAGAATAAAAAGAGATAAATACAATAATGCCAATGCCATCATGATCAGGGTGCAGCACAAATATAAAAAGATACAGAAAAATAACAAAATGAAGCAAATAGACGTAATAAAATAAAGTCAAAATTACAAAAAGAGACGGAAAGGAACGAAGGGAAGGTTATTGTTTTTGAATTAGGTTAAAAACTTGGTCATCTTGATCATCTTCTTCCCCATTCATCGAACCAGTCAACTATACTTTTATCATTATGAAATTACAGGTATTGATTAAATTGAATATTTTAAAATATGATGTCTGTCCATGTTCACTTGTAATCTGGATCGATTAGTAATGGGTGGATTTGAGAAGATGATAATGGTTTGCAATTATTTTTGGAGTAAACCAGTGCAGGCATTTATCCGGTTTAATCCAGTCTTCGTTCCAATACACATATGTATTTATAAATGTTTTATATTCATATACTTGGATTGTTTTTTATGTTTGAATATTATTTTTTACTACATAATACCCAATAAGGTTACATAAATATTACATTAATTGAATCATAGCATTCCAAATCCAGCCAAATCCATTTCTGAAAATTGTTCACAACTCGTCAATAAAGGTAAGGGCCTGACTGGATTAGGAAAAGGCCTTATTTTTTGTATGGCCGCTTTCAATGTGATTTAATTACGTTAAGGTGAAAAGATTTCACATAAAGATAATCTAGTATAAAAAACCCTTTTAAAAAATAATCCCGAAATAGGACTAGGCTGGTTTTGGAATTCTACGCCTCAATGACAATAATAAAACATAATACATTATACATAAATATGAATTAATTTTTACTATTACTGAATTAATGATGAGTAACATATTAAAAATGTCTATAATAAATTGGTAATAACGGTGTAGTATTAGGAGACGCGGTAGCTCAGTGGGTAAAGCTCTTGACTACCATGCTCCCGGACCCGAGTTCTAGTCCGACTGAAGGCAGAAAATTTATACTCTGTCATTTCAGTCGTGGATCAAATTCGAGGTCGGGAGACCCTC